>JAWPHD010000905.1:0-379964 GCA_037043455.1 Cyrtodaria siliqua
TAGTCATTATGCGTAGAGCGAGCGAGAAATTTTTTAATACTGAGGGCGTGCATCGAAATTGTTTGATATTATATCTACAGTAACATTGACATACATGTATGATCCGGAATTTTTAGGGGGTGCGCGCGCCCCCCTGGATCCGCTAGTGTATTCGTGATATTGACCATGCAGATTATTGCCATTCTTGACGTCAGAACTGTCAATGAGGAGGAAGAAAGCGCCAACAATGCTGCGATAAACTATGTCTCCAAGACAATCAATTGCCTACATATCCTGTTTACTGATTATTACAAAGGCCCATCATTGCTTCATGCGGGCATTCGTGACACGTTGACATTTTACTAACGATAACGCACAAGCAAGTATTTATGGATCAACTAAAGTGGATGTATCGTCGGCTGCTTAATACTAGTCGCGTGTCCCGCGCACGCAATAGGTGAATAGTGTAATCAAGGTCGTCTTGTAGTTGCTAATTGCATGTTTTCTTTGATAATAAATCATACATTTTCTGTCATGTGGTTGTTAAACATGATGTAAGATGACAAACTGTGCCAAAACATACGAGTGCGTCCATATAATTAATTACTATTCAAGGTATGGCGTTAGTTTGTCACGTAGGCCATTCTTATATGAGGGGTTAGTTTTGTCACGTAGGCCATTTTTATATAAGGGTCAATGTCATATAATATGGTTTAATTTGTATTTTAAAATCCCAACCCTCTTAACCTCTTGTTAACAGATTCAATAAAACCGAGTATGCTACTTTTTTCGCTTGTTTGTGTTTGTTGTTTCAAAGGGATCCCACTTTCAGTATTGACATTCATACTGGTGTTTGTGTGGCTGCTGCAGAAGTCGCCCCGACTACAAATATGTAGTGCTTTACTTACTGGTACTTCGGGTCATCAAGTCCAATCTTTGTGACTTTAGAGTAGAATTGAATTGAATTGGATTTTATAGTCGCACCAACAGCTAAGGTCATATGGCGACTTTCCAGCTTCCACTGGTGGAGGAAGACCCCAGGTGCCCCTCCGGGTAACTTTCGTGCACGGGCGGGCACCTGGGTAGAACCACCGACGTTCCGCAAGCCAGCTGGATAGCTTCCTCACATAAAGATTCCTAGGCCCCTGAGGGATCGAACCTACAGCGGTGAGGGGCAAGTGATTGCAAGTCAGAGACTCTAACCACTCGGCCACGGACGCCCCGACTTTAGAGTAGAATACCGCTTAAGACTGCGCTAGGGTACGTAAGAGGTGTCGCACCTTATCATACCGATCATGAATTGAATTGAATTGAATTGAATTGGGGTTTTAAGGCGCATCAACACATGAAAAGGTTATATGGCGCCTAACAGGCATGAACATGCCAGGCTACATCGAGATAAAATATGGAAAATGGGCCTAGAACCTTCTCACCCTGAACTGCAGAGTTGCTGCAAATTCTATCGTAGAAACTCCATTTACGCTGGAGCCACGTTATTGTTTTTCTGCCACTGCTCTTTGATGCGAGCGAGATAGCACCTGAAACAATGTAGGGATCATGATGAAGACCTTTAATGAACATGAACAAAAAAAATGATAAAATGTACATGAATTTGGGGGTGGGGATTCTACCCCTCTGCCTACCCCTCCAAAGGGATCTGCAGTGGCCCTACTCTTTGCCCCGTGACCAAATCATGAACAGACTCAGTAAACCCGAATCTGCTACTTTTCTTTCTTGTCTAGATCATCTGGGACGCTTGCTTGTTTTCAAGACAAACGTCTAGGACAGTCCTCCTGAGCAAAGTTTGATTTTTGCCGATACACTGGTAAGATTTCTGAATGGCTGAGACATGAACACCTGCTTTCCAAGATATATTGAAAGGCAGAAAGACAATAAATGTATATATAAACAAAGAGGGCAACTCCATTATTATATCGACGAACTAAATGCGGATGGTCAGAAATACTTTAATAAAGAAATAATAATTACCGTCACGTGGTTCCAGGTATTTACAATCAAGCGTCGAAGATGGTGAATACTACTTTTCTCTCTTGTCTGTATATTGGCTTCCATCTGATACCCTTTTCAGTATTCATCTTGTTCCGTATTTGAGCAATTAACCCCGCCCAACTCACGATTACAACTGGGACACCCACACAAAACCGTCGAACACGATACGTAACCGGAAATTGTTACATGTGTGAGTTGGGCTGGTTGATTGGTTGAGTGGTGTTTTACTTCATTTCAGGACATTTTAGGCTATCTATGACGGTTGAATTTTTCTTGGTGGAGGTAGACCACCCATATTTTTCTCGGTAGAACTAGTACTGTATACCCCCCGCCATACGTAAGAACCGATACTTTCTCACTTCCACATATGGTGTCAGACCAGTGAAATCCAGCCCATTGAACACAATGCATAATAAGCAATTTTTGGAGATCAGTTACAAGTTCCACAACATTCGTTCACTTAAATACACATTCGCAAACTGTCTCATATCTGAAAAAAAAACGATTCCGTTTTTCAACATTTCGTGTCATTCATTTAAACTACGCGTAATTTGAAATAAACATATGTCAAAATCGCATTTCTGCCTATCACATGTGCTCATACTCTCCAAATAAATATTCTTTACAAACACAGTACAATACTCACTATCCATGCCTGCAGGCATAATATTCTAACATCAGGTTAGATTTATCAATGAAATAAAAAATAATCTTTGGGAAAAACACATGCAAATTAGAAACTTTGGATTTTTTCAAGGAACTATATTAGCAAATATGACCCGGAAATCTTCCTGACTGGTCTGACACTATGTGTAACAGGATTGCGTTTAACTTTTGATATACTGACAATAAGATAGCACATATCCTTGTGGTTATAAACTAAGTGTAAAGGAATTATTATGGCAGTTATCATTATATGTCTCTTATATTTCTGTATAAAAATGGTTGTATGACCTGCTTTACCATTTTCTTTATTTCCTTTTGTATTATATGCTAGTTTTGCCGTGAGAATCGTGACTCTTATGGCAGTAGGTACCTATCGTATAGCCATCCTCTCATAGAAATATGTACCTACCACAGAGCCATGCACATATATGTAGGTATCCGAGAACCGGACTTCCACCCGCACATTTCCGGAGAGGTTTCTGAAGAAATCACGCAATGCCTGCATTTCAACAACGGCCATATTTCAACTCACCAAAGAGAAGACTATCACGCCGAACTGGCGATTTAAAGATGTAAAGACCTCAATAACACACTGTTAACTCCATATTTTAATGAAATGAAAGTTTTAAAATGAATTGGTACACTTATACACTGTAAACTGTCAGAATCTTCTGAACAATTCCTGATGTACCCACTTTAAAGAAAGTTATATATATGTTTGCCATAGATGGATATTTCACTGTCAGTAAGTTAAGACCATAAAAAATGTAGTCACAGTATTGATCATAGAATGTAATAGATTCCAAAACATAAACAATGCGATAATTATCAATGCGAAAGTGACCATAGCAAATTGACGTTCCCAACAAATTCGTCGTTTTTGTTTTGTTTTATATTGCTGACATCCGGCTACTACGTCAATACCAATTGCTATTATATAAGTAAACGATGGAATGCACCTTGTTTGTATATATACCTGCGTAAGGAGGCTACGTCAGGTATGTCAAACACGTCAGAACCTATCGAACAGTGTAAACATACATATGAGTACATTGACCAATGACATTGACTAATTTGTGTCGAAACCACGTGACCTTTTGCTCGGGTTCGCGTCAAAAAAATATAAACAAAGCACCGTTTCAGGTAGAGATTTGTCGACACCATGTTCGGCACCACTCTCATGAATTCTACTTTCATTTTCGCAACTTTCAAGTTGATAACAAAATCACCATATAGCCATGCAGGTGTACCGGAAGTAAATAAAATCCATTGAGCACCAACCTCTCAAGTTGGTAATTTTTCAAAATGAAGTTCAAACTAAGATTCGCTTACATACTCTTAGTGATGTGGCCTTCCTCTCAGTACGCCAAACACTCTCTGGAAAACTACTGAGAAAAATAGGGGTCAAGTGGCATATAAAAAACACAATTCTGACCTTTGTTGCCACCGTGAACAAACTGCATTCATTTGGCACCTCTTACATGTATTCAACTTTCATTTTCAAAACCTTTTAGTGATAAATGAAATCATCATATAGCCATGAAATATAATCAGCAGTTTATAATATGCCAAAAAGGAAAACAATGCTGTATACTATTCTTCTAATTAATATTAATGATTAAACAAATTCAAGATGTGTAGAAAAATAACGGGATGTCGTGAGTTTTTAGAAAAGCCAAACATACTCTTAGTGATGTGGCCTTCCTCTCAGTACGCCAAACACTCTCTAGAAAACTACTGAGAAAAGTAGGGGTCACATCACTAAGAGTATGTAAGCAAATATTTCACAAACAAGTCAATGAAGCCATTTTAGCCAGGTAAACAGACCCTAAGTACTCAAAATAGCTCTTTATCACAAAAAAGTGACGGATTATATAAATAGGAACTTCTTTCCACTACACTAGGCATGAATACCAAAGTGATTTACTTCCTGTGTGCCTTCACCGAACACAGGCATCCAAAAACACGCATTTTAAACAAACAAAGTATACTCATTCAAAGTAAAGTGTATAGAGCATCCCACGCATGATTAGCACTATGCTTGGGGCGATCAGTGGTTACAAAGACCACCGTGAGTTTAATCCGGGGTCTGTTGGGCACGAAACTAGTGTATGTATAACACAGGAAGTGTCGGCGCATAATGGCGCCCAGTAAATAGTTCTCTTTCTTATGTTATTGTTAAAAAAAAAACGTATATTAACTCATTTAGAGTTCCATTTCTGGTTTATATTACATGGTTGATTTATGTGTGACATTGTTCAAGCAATGTTATGCCTGAAGTGTGAGCTTTGATTTTTTTTTGCTTTTACGAACATGCGTGTATGCATACAGTAGTTTGGCATCTCAGTGTATATGTTTTAAATGGTGCATTCAAATCGAGTGGTCTGACTCAACCACATAAAATCGACCGTCATATATGGCCTAAAAATGTGTTAAAAATGACATAAAACACCATTCAAACAAACAATCATTCATTCAGACACGTTTTTCCTTATAAACTACATGACCCCCACTTTTCACATGACAACATTGCATTTTTATTTCTTGGCATACACAACACAGTGCAACAGTCAATGATCTTGTTACCCCTATAACCTGTAACCGGACTGTGTTAAGTACAAGAAACGTTTTAAAGTCCCTATCCAACCCCCCCCCCCCCCCCCCCCCCCCCCCCCCCCCCCACCCCCCCCCCCCTCCCCGTATGACTTACATATTTTGAGAATATAAACTCTATAGACACAGTATAAACGGCTTTTAGCAGCCAGGCCAAACCCCAAACGGAGCGTCGAATTAAGAGTTACCAACACATAACTTATTTCATGCATATTCATTAATTCAAGGGTATTTTAAAAACCGTGAATAAATCTATACTTTTACATGGCACATATACATTATAAAGGTTTGAGTCTGTAGTGAGCAGTTGCATGTTATCATATATGTTTAGGCCTACTACATCATCACTTATTTATTTTTTATTTTTTTACTTTTTTTTTTATCTTTTTTTTGTAGTAATGTTAATATACTCTTACTCTAAAATACTAATTGTACTTGTTAATTGCCGTAATATCAGTTTTAATGTTCGTTTTATTATACTGTTTGTTTTATAAAGAACACGTTTCGTCTCGGTAAACCGCACTTCTTTGTGTCTACCGTCATAATTAATGTATTATGTCTTCATTATTATGTCTTCATTATTATGACTGTTAAGACACGGGACGTATAAATACCTTGCTCTCTTTCTTCGCATAGCTCATTAACAAGGACGGCAACGAAGTGTCAAGCTAAACGTATTTTACCTGGTCATGTTTCAAAGGGTCGTAGTAGAGGACATAAAGTGAATAATTTTTATCATAAAACGTTCAAGCTGTTTAAAACGCACACCGAACAGAGAACATTTTAGATTTATTTATAAATAACAGAGCATCAATCTCGAGTTGTGGAATTTTCTAGAATTTTCGACAACAAATATCTGAAGGTAAGAATTATAGTTGTTTTAAAATCGAACATTTGCTTGTCTTTTGACCTATATATTAAACAATTGTTTTTTGTTTTACCTTAAAAATACAATTACAATGCAGACACGTATATTGTGCATACACTGAACATTTTCAAGGTGCATGACAAAGGTTTTCAAAATGTAATGTCAGAGACTGTAAATGTAAATAAAATGACCTCAACATTAGCGATAAATTATCATTTTTTTACAATATGAATTAAAAAAAAACAGCATGACCTACTTTTATATGTCATCAAGTAGTAGGTCATGGTGAATTGTTTTGTTTTTAAAGGACAAACGGCAATTTGGCTTTTCTAAAAACTCACGACATTCCGTTATTTTTTCTACACATCTTGAATTTGTTTAATCATTAATATTAATTAGAAGAATAGTATACAGCATTGTTTTCCTTTTTGGCATATTATAAACTGCTGATTATATTTCACCAGCAATATATTCAGATCTATATTAGAATAAGACGAACAACTGAAAACTCAAACAAGCTAAATAAATCGAAACATTAATTAACACTTCAAGATTGCTGTATGTTCGTTTAAGATAAAACATTTGAAAACTTGACATTTGGCTCTCAAATATGACAAGCTTCTTGTACATATCGTTGAAATGTCTGTGTTCATGTCTCTTGAAATGTCGATCAAAATACAGCAATCTGTTAAAGAGACCACCTTAAATTAAAAGATCACCGTTTAAAGTTGCTAATCGTCTTGTTCTAAATTAAAAGTCACCTGCGATTACGGTGTGGTATTCCAGTGTGGATCTCGGGAAGTCCCACTAGGAGCTCGAACTTGTAAGTGAGGAGAAGTGTCGATTCATTACGGAGGGATTGGCGGTGTGCAGTACTGGTTCTACCCAGGAAACGTTGGTGGTCTGCCTCCCACCACAAAACAATCGACCGTCATATACAATGTATAACCTTACATGTGTTGAACATGACGTAAAAATGCAAACAAACAAATCCATTTGTGGCAGCAAATAAAGTTACGGCATTGAGCTCACTGCTCGCGATATGATGTTAAAAGACAATACATATATTTTTTTTTTATGTTTTTTTTTTTAAATTGTTCCCGCGAAAATAAATTACTTGCCATATGACACTCATCCACCCAATCATATTTGATTGTGTCACCAATATGCATCATCTACCATGTGTGGATGGTTTTATTGTTGTATGCCACAAGACACTCATTCACCAATCATATTTTGATTGGTTCACCAATATGCACCATCTACCACGTGTGAACGTTTATACTGTTGTACTGTCACATGAAACTCATTCACCCAATCAGAATTATTTATCTTTTCAGATTTTTCTACAAATATGAATCAACTTTCACATGTGTTTGTGTTTGTTCTTGTATGTCACATGACTTTCATCCACCAATCGGAAGCAATGTATGGTTATATGTTCAACCAACTTGGATGTCAGATGACGGTTGTTTTGACGTCAATGATGAGTGCCAAGCACGTAAGTGTACTAGCTGCGATAGCTTATTTTTTACTCTTAGTGTTTCTTCGGTGAGTTCTTGCATGCACAATTTCCTTAGCCCTCGTCTATCGGACAGGGGCGTAAAGCGGGCCGGTCCCGTGTATCGGAGTCTATCCCACAACCACGTAAAAAGAACCACTGAACTGTTTTCGTTGGCATGAGCAGGCCAGGTCCAGGATACCTATGTACCATTTCCCTCTCTCCTGGGCAGCTCTTAATGTTGATGAGCCGTAAGACAACATGCATTTATGCTAATGCTAGAGTGTGTATGTTAGATAGTATTTTAACGCAAATTGTAAAATCCTAAAATGAAAAGGCGGTAACGTTTGATATTTGTTTCCAATCTTGTCTTGCCTTAATGGTTGATTATAGAGTTGCTCTCTGCAGAACCAAGTCTTGAGTAATGACTTTCCAGTTTCTAGTGTTTTTTATATTCATAATATACATGATTATCTTTGTGTTATACATATATTGTCTGTCAACATTGATTAGTTTGTTAGATGATATAACCTGACTTTCTTTATTAACACTGTCCCGTTTGATCGGGATGACAATACGGTACGAGTGAGGTTTGGTGCACCATAGAACCTGGTTTAAACCCCCAGTGGCTTTTGTCCATGGACCGTTCCAAAGGCGGTAGCCCAATTGTCAATCCATCTTATGTCTATGATGTCACATATATTGTCTTTTATTTATCCTTAACTTGTTGTTTGTTTTCGATGCGTGTTTTTCATTGAGTGTAGGTCTTTGAATCATTCATTTCCTGTTTGGCTTCTGTATCTACTTTCTAAAAACAAAATTTCTTTTCCCCAAAAACAGCTAGGCGGAGCCTGTTACTATGGCGGTGTCGGGGATCACGGAGAAGGTTGTATTTGCAAGAGAGCAATTGACAAAGGCAAGGAGTACGTAGTGATTACCAAGAGCCATTTTCCAATCCTCGAACAGATACTGTTCAGAAAAGTAGACGCTGGCAGGTTTAATGGATGAAGTACTTACGACGTCATATATTCAGATGACCTGATGTTTAAAGAGACTAAATCTGCAAATGATTTGCTTCAAGATGTCCGGAGATTCAAATGTGTGTAAAATCATAAATGCCGTTAAGCATGCTAGCATATATATACATGGTATTTTACACCTACTAGTGCCATAGCGTTGTATACAAATAACACATAGAATATGTTTATAGGTTATTAGATTTGTAGTGGGATATATGTACTAGTTCTTCCGTGTAATACTATTGCGCAACTTTAGGAGCGCAATGTATATACGCGAAAGAACGAGTGCATATATCCCCATTACAAATATAATAACGTTTTTATTGCATACGCATTTTTAATATAAAAACGAATAATTAGAACAAAACAATAGGGTTTAACATTTAGTTGTCATAAAAAACATTTATTTGAAACATACTGTCGTTATATCGTGGAAGCTTTTCCAAAATGAAATAAAAATACTGTAATGTTTACATCACATGACACACTTCCTGTGACATGAACTGCGAATTGCACCAATCCATTACGAGTATGCAAAATAGTAGTTACGATTTTATAATACGTCATTATGGGCGAATATTTACGTTTCCTGTTAAATTGAAAGTAAACGGAGTTTATAAATGCTTATGCAATAAAAAATCTCATTTAAAACGGCATTAATGGAGAACTATCATATAGATACTTCCCTTGACAATGTGATACTATATCAATGATCGCATTTATTGAACATTGCCGTTAAGAAAATGAAGTGTCGCGAGGATATGTAGGGAGATCCTTGTTGTTGTTGTCGAGCCTGGGAAATGTCATATAACAATCTTGACAACACTCATTCCTCATATATCACCGTTTGTTTGTGTCATGAATAATTGTTTTTTATGGTACAGTATTCATCATTCAAAAGTTAAGCTAAACAGGACAATGCATGTGCCGCTGTATCCGTGACAGATATAATGTTATCCCACAACTGTATATTATAAAGATATGGCGTTGCTATTACGCTAGTATGGTATGTTTGCGTACGAAATTGGAGTTGAGCGCATTTTTTGTTCGGGATGTTTGCTGCGGCGCGGGTGGGAGTGGTGTGTTTGCTGCGGCGCGGGTGGGAGTGGGGTGTTTGCTGCGGCGCGGGTGGGAATGGGGTGTAGTGGAAGTATCTCCTTAAATTACAATTTGAAATCCGTTTGTTTATAAATATATCATATGACAAATTAGCGATATACGTTGATTGATCCGAACATTCGGGGACATCTCAAACAATGTAATAACAGCAATAGTTTCAAAAAACTAATTCAGCAATGAAGTTTACCAAACAAAACACGAAACATAATTATGCAGACGTGTTATGTGTATCAATGTTTCCCGGCGTCTCATGTACGATTTATAGCGGAAACATACTGGTTCCTGTCCAATAATCAGACGGAATCAGCTTGACTGCAGCTCCTTATTTCAAACAAAATAACAAGGTTAACCAGTGCCTAAAGACAACCTTACTTGTTTTAGTAAGATTGTCTACGAATTTCTGGATCAATCCACTGATATCATAATGTGTTATCAAAATATTTTTCAAATACATGTATATTCGTTGTACATTTATTTCTTATTTATTCATGTATATTACATCCATTTTCAGTCATTTTATTCTTAATTTTGTTAAAAAGTCTGTGTGAGCTGTGCCATCGTTGTACAGAAGTTTTATTAGCATCGCACAAAACCATGTCTCATTATTCATATAAGTAAGGTCATGTATTCTGCAATTCATAAATTATTGTTTTTGGTAATGTTGTATCAATCTAGTCACAACTATAAAGGTAAGCCAGTTTGTTTACAAGATCTTTTTTTCTAGTGACAAGAGATTGCTATTTGGACTCCAGCGTAATAAAAGTGTGTACAACTCTACAGCTACGGTCCTAGGTCCATTCTGCGTGATGAACAGGACATGTACAGTCCTGTTGAGGCACTATATAGAGAATATTATGTCAGTGCCTTTTACTATCAAGTTTATTAGGCGAGGCTCTGCCGAGCCATTCTTCGTTTTCGTGCCGAGCCTAATAAACTTGATAGTAAAAGGCACTGACATAATATTCTATTTATCATGTAGATTATCCATTTTTTCTGTTTGAATTACTATTATTACCTATTTCTCAGAATGGTACGCTTATCGAAGACGTCGCCATGTTGTTGTTTTTTGTTTGTTTTATGACGTCAGGCAACGTTACGTGCATCATGTCAGATAACGTTACGTACAATAAACGCAGAGGGATTCCGCATTGATTTGCTTTATTGGTCAGTGCCTAATTAAAGCACAACTTAATAGGTCACCCCTTTATTAGGCAGAAAAGCGCATAATATATGCATGATAAATCTGTTTTATGAGTTCGCTGTACATTCCAGTTCAACTCAAACCATTAACAAAATAACAATTTAAGCCACCATCGCAGCTTTAACACTACTTTATAATACTGCATCATTGCATGGCCATATTATGTATTTTATATATGTGTGTACAATACCTATATGTAAGTTTAAGTTTGTGTTAAACATAAATAACGTTCTTTTGTTTTAACAGCTCGTTGTGGTATATTTATGCCCCATCTTCACATATAAAGATTTTTAACATAAGTACCTGGTGTATGAAGAGACATCCCTATACAGTATTCAACGAGACGGAAAACGCATCAACCTCATATTGGTCTTGCTCATCTTCGACGCTTGATTTTAAATACAAACGTCTTGACCCTTTGAGTAGAAAACAAATTCAAACCGGAAGCACATATCCGTTTTTTTTTTATTAAAGCATGTTTCACCATCCACATTTCGTTCGTCGATATATTGATGAAGTGTTCCTCTTTTTTTATTTATAAAATTGTTTATAGTGCGTTGTATTTCTGTCGTTCTATCTGTGTGTCTGTGTCCTCAGTTTCGCACGAATTTCCATGTAAATCAGAAAGAAAACAATTAAGGATCTTTTAGATCCATGGATGGTATTAATAATAATTCTGAAGTGCATGTTTGCTTTGTATTTTTTCAGTTTTGAGTACTTATAAGTTTATTTTGATATGGTGGAATATTTTTGGAGCTTTAAATAGAAAAATACGAAACTATCAAAAAGTTGCAAAAACTAGCAAAATTGGCTGATTTTGCCTCACGGTCTCATCAATTTGGAATAACTTCTTAAAAAGCCGGTGAATGTATGTAAAATTTAGCATTTCCTGATTTGCAAGAGCATGATGAGTGCAGAAATGTAACTGATATGCTGATGAAAATGATTTTATTGTTATTTATTGACATTTGAAATATTTGTAAAATTGCATTTAAAGCTTGTTTTGAGAGAGAGATTTGGGTGGGTTGGAGTGGGGATGGTGTGAATCTGAAAGACATGAGGCAAACATTGTGAAGAAAATACTTCTTTTTCGTATGAAAACATGGGTAATTATTTAATGGTCTTCAAAGAAATGTATGATCCAACGATGTCGTGAGGTTGTTGTTGCTCAAGGATTCAGGCTAGAGGCTTGTCATGGCTTTGATTGTTGAGAATTGGACATTAAACTGTGGAGTGCCCCCAAGGCTTCTAGACGTTTGCCTTACAATTAAGCAAGCGTCGCAGATGATCTAGACCAACCTCATATCGGTTTTGATGGACGGAAAGCATTCTATTTCCCAGAAACAATTGCATATTACTTTTACTTGATCTTAAAAATCAGAAACTGTAAAGTTAGAACATCTATAAAATACTCTAACATAAGACAAGTTTGTTTTCGTTTAACAGTTTTTAGATAAATTGACGTGAGCCTTTTACAGAATTGGTAAGCTGTAATGCTATGTTGTTAAGCTGTAATGCTATGTTGGTAAGCTGTAACGCTATGTTAGACGTATTTAATTGCTTTATAGTGGAAGAACATGTTGGCTGATGATAGCACTATTATGAATAACAGTTTTACAGTCTATGAACTTAAAGCATATGTATTTACAAACTCATTCATCATCAGCGAAGCGATTCCGTATCCGGGATGATAGAGACACTGCGTTTGAAAAAGTATCGCCGCTAACCGATGCGGGTTTGAATCCCACTGGGAACTCAACTTGTAAGAGATAAAGTGTCGATTTTTACGGATGGCGGGAGGTATACAGTACTGTTTCTGTCCATGAATAGTGAGTGGTCTGCTTTCACCATTACAATCGACCGTCATATAAAGCTTAAAATGTTCTGAAAATGCCGCAAAACATCACTCTACCAACCATTCATCAGAGAACATAAACAAACATTGATAAACAAAACACCATAAGGAACACTTCAGAACTACTAAGAGTCACAACAATGGAATTAACAAGCACATAGCCATGTAACGGACTGCGACCATATGCTGCCTTTTGTGATTAATTAACAATTAACAGTTGTAGGTGTCATGGTTTGATGTCAACCAGCTATTATTTGTCTGTCGAAACAAATTATTGACATAATAAATGACGCTCGCGGCAGCTATGACGTAGATCACCTAATGATTAAGCAAATTGACAATTATACTCTGTAATATAGTGACACACATTGTTATTAACGATACACCGAATTATTTCGTGTTTATTTATGTACTTATTTCCTCAATAATAGTGTTGACAATATAATAGTAGACTGACCTAGTCCAAGTGAGTTCACGTTTAATGCTGATGGCATATCCGTCACCGTATAATAATTACATAACAAAACAAGTAACAGTTACTAAACTGCTTCGTGAAACAATGACGTCAAATGAATTAAACAGAACACCGCGCTATCGTTAAGTGTTATGTTGTTGTGTGAAATTACGGAAAACACCAACATAAATGCGGGAGTTTATGGAGAGAACTTCTATAAAGCCAACAGTTTCTCGTTTATTTATTAGTTAGAGGCTATGAATTGAAATTTTAACAATTAAGAAACCCTAAGGGAAGGAGCGCAGCGACTGACCGGGGTTTCTTAATTGCTAAAATTTCACTTCTTAGCCTCTAACCGCTTAAGTGTTTGCCCTACTTTTCCCCGTGCTTCTACGAAACCACGCCTCTTAACACGTTCGCGCTTCTACTAAGTATTAGTTAGAGGCTATGAAGTGAAATTTTAACAATTAAGAAACCCTAAGGGAAGGAGCGCAGCGACTGACCGGGGTTTCCTAATTGTTAACATTTCACTTCTTAGCCTCTAACTGACTTCGTGTTTGCCCTACTTTTCCCCGTGCTTCTACGAAACTACGCCTCTAAACACGTTCGCGCTTCTACTAAGTATTAGTTAGAGGCTATGAAGTGAAATTTTAACAATTAAGAAACCCTAAGGGAAGGAGCGCAGCGACTGACCGGGGTTTCTTAATTGTTAAAATTTCACTTCTTAGCCTCTAACTGACTTAGTGTTTGCCCTACTTTTCCCCGTGCTTCTACGAAACTACGCCTCTAAACACGTTCGCGCTTCTACTAAGTATTAGTTAGAGGCTATGAAGTGACTGACTTAGTGCTTGCCCTACTTTTCCCCGTGCTTCTACGAAACCACGCCTCTAAACACGTTCGCTCTTCTACTAAATCCGCCTCATTGTGTCCAAACAAGCGCGTGCCATTTAGTAAGCGACTACTTAATGATTAAATGGTTAAAATGGATGAGCGTTAGAAATTTGCATGATTAAGATCGCCATTTTTTTTAAATTCCTCACCGTCTGATTGGAAGAAAAAGTAGGGCAAGCACTAATAGTATTTAAATTGCACCGGCGCTTCCAAGATGGAAGAGAATGATAGCGCGGTAATCTGTTTATTCCGACGTCATTTTTTCACGAAGCAGTTTAGTAATTGAACATTGCTTGTTTTGCAGAGTAATTTAAATATTATACGGTAACGGACAAAACATTAATGTAGCAGCCAGAACTTAGCATGATATTCGGTATTCGATATCACAATACTCGACTGAGATTCGTTATTCAACAAATATGTTTTGAATATCAAAAAACAAAAACTCGAGATTCGTTATTCAACAAATAAGAAAACTCGAGATTCGTTATTCAACAAATAAGTTTTGAATATCGAAAAACAAAAAACTCGCGATTTGTTATTCAACAAATAAGTTTTGAATATCGAAATACAAAAACTCGAGATGGTGTCTGATTTCTGCCATTTTTGTCTTTTTGTTATTTCGTCGCAAAAAGACGACAGAATAACAAAACAACAGGACGAAATAACGACAGAACGAAAAGATATTTCAAGGGCAAAACATTATCAGATTTATATTGTCTTTTCGCTTCTAGTATGTGTCGTATTAATAACGAGATGACGAAATGGCAGAAATCAGCCACCATACGTTGCAGTTCAGGTCTTCGCCAACAAAAACATTGTGAAATAAATGGCTAGAAATTTACTTTAGCAAATATATTATTTAATTGTTTCTAGTTAATTCAGGATATCACACGTATAAACTCATTATGTGACTGTTACAGATGGAGGCAGGTTATTTGAATAATATAAATGCAAAATGTAGCTCTTTGACTTTTTACAATGGATGCACGAATGGTATTAATCATATTGCCCATATTCAATCACGGGTATTTTTAGAACCCGTTAATAAACCTTTAGTTTTAATTGGCATATAACTATTCATTATTATATGACCTAAACACCTGGATAGAGTTTTAATACATGATTTTGTAGTGCATTTTGCCGTCATTTGGCGAGTTAGTTTCTTTAAGATTGCCGTGTGTCCTTTTAAAGCTATTTTTTTCATACGAGGCATAATTCTTACACAATCAGAGGTAATAAAAACAATCATCCCCACCAATGCCACGAACACAAATGTACATATATGCCTTTACCTACACATATACACAGACAAGCAGTCAAGTATAAGACAACTAAAACACACAATACGCAAGAAAATTAGCCTTGCACTAAAACGGTATTAATTGACCTTAAAGGGACACGGAGCAATCTTGATTTGTGTAAACGTAGGTATAAAAGTCAAACACAGAACACAGCCAACCTAACACATACAATGGTTGACACTAGGGTTGACACTAGGGGTACCAATTAGGAACGGTCAGTGGCAAAAAGGCCGCTACGGCTTTAAAGCAGGTTCTATGGGTCACACAACCTCACTATTATCCGCATTGTCATTCCAATAAAACGGGACGGTGCAAATAAATAAATCCCCACCAGGCTATATTCTCTAACGATCTAGGCAATATACGTATAACCACAGACATATTAATAAACTAGGTCTGTGGTATAACACAAAGATGAGCGTGTAAAAACGTGTAGAAAGCCACAAAGCAAGTACCCAATAACGTGGCAGAAGTCAGAGCAACAAAATAATATACCATTACAAGATTGAAGAAAAACATAAAACCTAAGTCCTTTCCGGATTTAGGTAGACGTCATCTTAGGGTCCACAATCTGTCCGGTCATCGCTCAGCTAAAGAGGAAAGCATAATGGCGAACTGTAAATGGGACAACCACTAAACCGCAGTGCGTTGTAAAAATGAAAGTCTCATAACTGCTTTAACAAGTTGAATAAAGAGTGTATGAAAGTGATCATGACCAAGCAGCTTAATCAATGTGTAAATCACCTCACCATACTAGTCAGATTGTGACATTCCAAATCTCGCGGATTCCCGTTGATTTTCTATATACAAAATGTATATTTGTAAATCATTAAAACGTCTCCGTGGCCGTATGGTTAATGAAGTTGCGTTGTAAACCTTCGCCTCTCACCGCTGCGGGTTCGAATTCCACTGGGAGCTCGACTTGTAAGTGAGGAAGTGTCGATTCTTACGGATGGCGGGAGGTGTACAGTACTGGTTCTACCCAGGAAAAGTGGGTGGTCATATAAATAGGAAAAATGTTGTGATGTGTGACACATATGTATTTCTTTCTTATGATTTGCATATTAATATAATATGTGCATAATATTATTTACATATGTGCCACATAAATAAATGATACATATGTGGCACATATGTACCAAATATTTTTTACACATAAAAATAATACACCTCTGACAGATATGAAATGTTCACATATGTATTTCATATGAAACAATATATATTCAAATCAATATAGTGTTTATATAAATTGTGAAGGATATTGTAGACCACGGTTCTTTTCAGTTAAGAGATGTGTTGCTTTTAAATACTTAGTAGTACTTTTATATATTCGTCTAAACCAACATGTTAAATACTATTTTATTCATGTTCTCGATACATTATCCCTCCATTGTGATTGTATATTGGCGGCACTTAGCTGACATGGACCCAAGGCAAACAAAAAATGTATTCACTTCAGGTGGATAACAAGGGAGATGTTGAATCAGGAAATCTAGGGTCTTTTGTGCCACATGTTAGATTCCTATAAAAACCTGGCCTTGAATTTACCAACCTTCTGGAGAATATTCTTATTTTTAGACTTAAGCCCAATTATGCAACGTTTAATCACAACTTCTATATAGGTCAAAGGATAAATGTTTATGTTTAAATATGATAAACACTAATACATATTATTAATAATAAATACTAATAGCAACATCATATGATTGGTTATCTGAACATTTAAGAATGAAACTTGAATATTTGCAGCCTAAGCTGGTGAATTCCAGGCCTGTTCCAGTGTATCTGTCTTTATGCTCCAATCATATTACAAAACTATAGTACAGTGCTTGGGGTGTATAGAATTATTGGTAGTGAAGTTTAAATTCAATTTTCTCAGCTCATATACTTTAGATTATTTTAAAACTTTCCAGGCTTGAAGATATATCATATAAGCATACATTCATTTAACGGTGAAATTATTTGGGACATTTTTCCATGCAAAATATATCACTACGTGCAACACCTCTCAGAAAAAAATGATTCTATACTACCTGAATGAAGTGTGTTTTTGAAACGAATAATTCATACTGTCATAATAAACTCAGAAATAAATATTTGCTGTTTCAACAAATGTTAGGGACAAAAGGCAAAATGCAATCATCAGTTAAGGTAACTTGTTGCAGTTTGGCACTTTTAAGGATAAAATGAAATTATGTAAATATTGGTGCAAAAACTCCTATTAAAAAATCACAGTTTCAGGACAATAATTTTAGAAATGTTGCTATCATACAACTAAAAGGGTAAATCTAAATCAGAAATTAAATAAACAATTTCCTTTCATTTTAAAATTAGACGTTTAACCCAAATGATTATATACCCCCCCGCCCCCCCTAATGATTATATACACCCCACCCCCCTCACCCACCCACCCACCCACCCAAAGCATGTAATCGTTTGAACAGTAATAGCAGGCTTCAAGATTCCTATATATCATTCCATTTCTTTGGTTACTCAGATTTTAGTATTGTGTTATCTCCAGTATCACGACACGAAGTACCAACACTACAGAACTAATTATGAAATATTGGACATATTAACACAGGCATAATACATTGGACATTGTACATAGTAACACAGGCATAAGACATTGGACATAGTAACACATATATAAGACATTGGACATACCGGTAGTAACACACGCATAATACATTGGGCATATTAACACAAGTATAAGACATTGGACATAGTAACACAAGTATAAGACATTGGGCATATTAACACAAGTATAAGACATTGGACATAGTAACACAAGTATAATACATTGAACATAGTAACACAAGTATAAGGCATTGGGCATAGTAACATAGGTATAAGACATTGGATATATTAACACATATATATGACATTGGACATAGGAACACAGGTATGAGACATTTGTCATAGTAACACATGTATACAGAATGATATAATACATTGAACATATTAACACAGGTGCAAGACATTGGACATAGTTACACAGGAATACAGATATAAAACATTGGACATAGAAACATTGGACATTGTAACACAGGTATAAGACATTGGGCACAGGTATAAGACATTGGGCATAGTGACACAAATATAAGACATTGGGCGTAGTAACACAAGTATACGACATTGGACATAGTAACACATGTATACGACATTGGACATAGTAACACAAGTATACGACATTGGACATAGTAACACATGTATACGACATTGGACATAGTAACACATGTATACGACATTGGACATAGTAACACAAGTATACGACATTGGACATAGTAACACATGTATACGACATTGGACATAGCAACACAAGTATACGACATTGGACATAGTAACACATGTATACGACATTGGACATAGTAACACAAGTATACGACATTGGACATAAGTATACGACATTGGACATAGTAACACAAGTATACGACATTGGACATAGTAACACATGTATACGACATTGGACATAGTAACACAAGTATACGACATTGGACATAGTAACACATGTATACGACATTGGACATATTAACACATGTATACTACATTGGACATAGTAACACAAGTATACGACATTGGACATAGTAACACAAGTATACGAAATTGAACATAGTAACACATGTATACGACATTGGACATAGTAACACAACATTGGACATAGTAACACAAGTATACGACATTGGGCATAGTAACACATGTATACGACATTGGACATAGTAACACAAGTATACGACATTGGACATAGTAACACATGTATACGACATTGGACATAGTAACACAAGTATACGACATTGGACATAGTAACACAAATATACGACATTGGGCATAGTAACACATGTATACGACATTGGGCGTAGTAACACAAGTATACGACATTGGACATAGTAACACATGTATACGACATTGGGCGTAGTAACACAAGTATACGACATTGGGCGTAGTAACACATGTATACGACATTGGACGTAGTAACACATGTATACGACATTGGGCGTAGTAACACAAGTATACGACATTGGACATAGTAACACAAGTATACGACATTGGACATAGTAACACATGTATACGACATTGGGCGTAGTAACACAAGTATACGACATTGGACATAGTAACACAAGTATACGACATTGGACATGGTAACACATGTATACAGATATAAGACACTAGACACAGGTATAACAAAAATATAATTAGCAATAAGGTTTTTAATCAACATATCAAGTATTTCAGTAAGATCATATTTCAGAACGCGTTGCGACTGTTCATGAACCTACCGTTTACGCCCTCTATCCCCTGCTTGAACAGAACTCATTTTTATGTCAATAGTACATACAGGATTTTTTTTTTTTTACATCAGCAGATTATGCTTCTCCTAGCCCATTGGTACACAACTAACAGACGGACGGACGGGCGTAGACGTGTGGTCCGACGACACATACAACATCAGTGACATACCACATCTACTCCTCAAAATAACTTAAGGGACTTGTTTAGATTTGGGTAATTTTTTTAATATTTTAAGTTGTATTCTTTTACAATTGTAACTTTACACACATGTATTAACATGTTATATGAATATGAAATCCATACTATTAAAGATTAAGTAAGTATTACTGTTCTAGTTTGCCGTCCTTAAATTGTTTTGAAGATTATATTTACAAGAGCAGAAGAGAATAACTCTACAGTGACATTGAAAAGTACTTATTATATTGGAATCATTTTGTAAATGAGAATAGACAAATAAATGATGTTTCTAAAAAAAAAGTTAGATCTTGAATCAATTTATCTCAAAGTTTAAGCAGAGATTTCTATAGACAGTCATTATATATATATATACTCATTATTGCTTTTAAAAAAGAAACTTTTTATGTGAAGCACATGGTGGGCGTCATTAATCGGTTACAGTAGCAACAGCCGCAGTTTACAACATGTGTACACCATTTCAAAAAGTACTGACGTTGAGGTATTTCTATAAATTACATATTTTGAGAATTCAAACTCTATATAGACACAATATAAAGGGATTTAACCGGCCAGGTAAACCCCCAAAACTGGAGCGTCCGATGGGTGTTGGGGTGAGGGTGCGGGGGTGGGGTAGTAATAAAAGATAGTACGGACGAACGCACTGACGGACGGACGGACTGACTGACAGTGTGACTACTAATTGCCACCCTTTGGTGGCATAAACCACCCTTCGGTGGCATAAAAAGAAAAAAATATGCCTCCTGTGAGAGGTTCTTACTGATGACTGTATATTATTGACTTTAATAAAAACTGACCAAATTAAACGTCACTGACAAAATAGTCGCACCACCAGCTATAAGGTCATTTGGTGACCTTTCCAGCTTACTTTGCTGGAGGAAGACCCCTGGTGGGCACCTGGGTAGAACCATCGACGTTCCCCAAGCCCCCTGGATGGCTTTTTCAAATTGGAGGGGAGGGGGGCACTCCCGACCCCACCCGGCTCTTATGCCTATGTTTTGTCATTTAATTCCACGATCAGCGACATAATTTTGGTCCCAATTTGAAAACTGTGGGCGAAAGTAACATAGATAAACATTGGAGCAAAATCCGCAATCTTTTTGTTTTATGGAAATAATCAATTTTCATTTCAAACAACTAAGTGTAAGTGTAAGTGTATGTGGAGAGAGACCCTCGAACTTCAGAGATGACTATAACCGAGAATAAAGTTAGTAATAATGTAAACAGAGTAACTGGATTAACATTTTTTTTTTGTTTCGGTTCTCCGAGACTAGATTGCTCTCAAAGTTAACAGTAAAAATTGCAGGGCATATAAAACCAATGAATTATGTTGCGTAAATACAGTTTAATATACTAAATTAAACATGATTAAAGTTTAAACTTTATTTGTAAACAAAAAGTCGTTTTATTAGATTGAATATGAAAATTGTTAAGCTTGTGCAGCATAAATCATTGTTTGGCTCAATAAATATCAATAAATAACACTACATGTATTTATATATATATAGACTTCTTTGCATATGAATTTCATGTTATATACATATGTATTACATATGTATTCTTTTCATATTTATTACATATGTGTTCTTTTAATATGGAATACATATGTAGAATACATATGTGGCACATAGCCACATATGTAAAACATATGAATTCCGTACCTAGATATTTTTCCTGTGTATAACCTTACATGTGTTGAAAATGACGTGAAACATACAAACCATACAAACAAACAAACAAACACATTGACAGTAATTCCCGGTACAATAACGTATGATGTCATACTCTTATCCATTTAAAATCGATGTTCTTAGCTTTGAGTTTGTTATTAGTATGCACATTGTAACACACTGTTTTGTCAAATAATGCATACGTCATCAAAGCCTATTTAGGCGCCACTTACAAACATTTCATATAGAAGGATCCTGTGAACCGCACCGACAAATCTGCGATATTACACGATCTTGTTGGCCGTACTTCTTTGAAATTTGTGTCCATTTGAACAATTAAGTTACGTAGTTGATGTTTAAAATATAAAAATGTATTCGTTTATTGCTGGGTTAATTTGTTTGACAAAATTAAAGTGTCCAACTGTACCATACTCCTGGTGAAATAGCTGATGGTACACTTGGACACCTTATACGCTCAATTCAAACTGGTAATTTCAAACGAAACATGTGCGGATGTAGGCTAGGGCGTTATGCTCTTACGCGCCTTCCAAAACAATCAATTTAATTTTATAAATTATTATATATCTAATAAATCTGTGTCAATCAATTTGAAACCATCGCCATACTTCCAGCCCCAGGAAAATGAAGGCAAATGATGGGCTGGGCATGTACTTCAATAGTAGAACACGTTGTGTATGCCTCCATACCGTCTTTTACCTTGTATAGTGATTTTTACAACCCCTTTTCGGAGAAAGACTCCGACTGTACCAGAGATGTGATGTCAAAAACATACAAATGGTTTAATAAGTGTTAAATGGAATTATTAATTCTGTTTTGAAAACGATCCGCATATGACCCTTCATTACGCAATTATTTCATAAAGCCTCTGGTGCACAAATATGTGTCAAAACAAGTGCCTGAATACGAAGGTGTCCGAACGTACGGGTTCGAACCTAAATGTAACTAGCTGCACTAAACATGCTAAAGGTAACACTTTTGGGACTAAAAATAACAACATACACTAAAGGTAATACAATAAGTTACACAACATTACACAATTCATATTGAAACTGATATTTATGTTTTGTTTATGCTTTACGTCTCACACCACAATTAATTTTCCCTAGGGTCCCATTGTAATGTTTTTGTTCGTGGCATAGAGATAAAACAGATTTTGTAACATGTATTTATGCTTTAATTCTTCATTGATCCAATATCTGCAATTTAAAACACATTTAACAAATATTTACCTGATCGAACTGTTTTTAATTTCATGTTTCACACCTATCAAAATTTAGACAAAAATACAACCCCGTGGTGATTAGACCCATGATGTGTAAAATGAGGCAGAATTAGCTAGAAATCTTATATCAACATGCATTTTTCTGTGATCACTTCCTAAATACTGTAGATTTAGAACCTGGTAAAGATAAATCAATGTATCCTGTAAAATGTAGAAAAGCGAACTTGTTTTTTCTATCTCTACCTCCTTCATCTGTAGGGCACGAGTATTCAATGGAGATAATAGTGGTGTGAGTCCTTAAAAAGAGGAGGTATTTTGCTGAAATAAATAACATGTTTAGTTGACTAACCTGAATTTCCATTAAAAATGTGCTGTTAATCTTTAGGCTATAGGGATGTTACCTTTAGTGTAGGTCAAACATGGTGTCATCTTAGTGCAGAAATTGTTACCTTTAGTGCAATTTATTTTTATTACCTTTGGTGTACGTTGTTACTTTTAGTCCCAAACGTGTTACTTTAGTGCAGCTAGTTATCTTTAATGCAACTATTACCTTTAGGGTTGCAACACACGTATTTGATTTTAAAGACCGCACTTAGCGCTTTAATGCTTCTTCCTGCCAAATATTGCATATTTACAAATTTTGTGGATCATTTATACATGTAAACTACACCTGCAGGAAATATGTTTTGCATGAATTAACGAAATATGCTGAAACATCTCTCACAAATGAGAAAACAATTAATTCAAAATTGTGTTTTTCGCTGAAATAGTGCAACAGTTTGTGGACGTTAACGACTCTATTTTTTGTGGGCTTTAGCGGAAAATTTTGTGGAATTTGTCGTTCGTTTTTTTTGTGGACTTTAGCGGAAATGTATTTGGACTACAGCGGAGGTGTGGACTTTAGCGGAAATTTATGTGGACTTTAGCGGAGTTGTGGTCTTTAGCGGAGTTGTGGTCTTAAGCGGAGTTGTGGACTTTAGCGGAAATTTATGTGGACTTTACCGGAGTTGTGATCTTTAGCGGTGTTGTGGTCTTTAGCGGAGTTGTGGTCTTTAGCTGTGCCACAGGCGCTCAGCATATAAAGGCTAGTGCTAGGACCGGTAGACCAGTGGCAGGCTGACTGCTACAAGTGGACACTGTGTCATGTAACTGAAATATTGTTAAAAGCGACGTTAAACCCCATACATACTGTACTGTATGAAATATTGTCTGTCTGATAATTCCCAATGAAAAAAAGTGTAGTTAAATTTAAATTGTTTATGATGATCTTTAAAGGAACACATGGTAGTCTTAAAATGAGAAACTCTATTTATTAAACCAGTATGATTTTTGACGTTTCATCTGCTTGCATTTAATTAAAAGAATAAAATATTCTTTGTGTTTCTAAATAATGATTTTTGTTTGTTTGCATGGTGTTTTACGTCATTTTCAACACATGTAAGTTTAAATATGGCTCCATTCGTGCATCAATTGTAAAAAGTCCAAGAGATACATTTTGCATTAAAAGTATTCAAATAATCTGTCTCCATCTGTACCAGTCAAATAATGAGTTTCTACGTGTAATATTCTGAATTACCTGGAAACAAGTAAATAATATCTTTTTTGTTGCTAAATTAAATGTATAGCCTTTTATTTTACAATGTTTTTGTTGGCGAAGACCTGAACGTATGTTTGCTGATTTCTGCCATTTCATCATTTCGTTATTTCGCCGTGAAAAGACGGCAAAACGAAAAGACGACAGAACGACAGAACGACAGAACGAAAATACGACATATTAGAAGCAAAAAGACAATATAAATCTTAAGGTGTTGTCTTTTCGCTTTTTCTTGGCGTTCTGTCGTCTTTTTGCCCTGAAATGTCTTTTCGTTCTGTTGTTAATTCGCACTGAAGCTGTCGTTTTTTCGCGGCGAAATCACGAAAAGACGAAATGACAAATAATGGCAGAAATCAGCCACCATAGCAACGGGATTCAGTGGTGCAGAGCTTACTCACGATGTCGATACATACTATTCCGAATATATCATAAAATATATAGCTTCTCGAGGCGGTATTTGACCGATCCTTGCGCTCTTGACTGCTACAGAAACACCGGAGTTATAGCCCTAAAATTGTTACAAAATGGTGGTTTCTGAACATTAAGTAAAGTGACTAAAACATCAGTCTTCATGAAACTTGGATCAAAAACTTAGTCACAACGTCTAGGTGAAGTCAGATAACCAACCTGATTTCTATAGAAACACCTGAAGTTATGGCAATTGAATTGGTAAAAAAAAAAAGTTTTGCAGTCAAGTGGATGGTGGTTATATATTTTTCAAACATCTCTTGTTTCAATTTGTTGTACACCACGCAATGTTAATTAACATATCCGAAATAATGGGCTATTTACTGACATTTTGAGGTGAGTTCAAATATGTTAGGTTATTTTTCAACCTATAAAATATACTAAATATACCATGTTTTCGAGAAGTTAAAACACCTGACAGTAGATTAGACTGTCCCTAGAGAGGTTAACATTTTTATTCTTGTAAATTAACATTAATTTTAAAGGGGTTGTTCCACAATTATGGAACTAGCTTCATTTAAAAAGGGCTTTAAAAACATGGGAAAAAGCTGATAGAATTATCGAAATATCACAAAAGATACAGGAGATATGATCTTTTAAACATTTGCAAAAACCCTCAAACGGAGGCAACCATCTTGGATTGATGACGTCATCCCGCCTTTTTACCATTTATTGCATATTGATAAATATCATTTAAAACAAAGAATATCACTGCAAATACATGTTAATCGTAAAAAGAGCATATACAATATAAATATTTTATTATATTTATTATCTATTTTCCATATATGGAAAAATGCGCGATGACGTCATCATTCAGAGATAGCTGCCTCCTTTGGAGTCTTTATGCACATTTTCAAAAGGTCATATAAACATTATTTTCTTAAATATTTTGATAATGTTTTCAGCTTTTTCCACGGTTTTTAAAGTCCTTTTAAATGAAACTAAATCCAAAATAGTGCAACAACTCCTTTAACAGTCTTAAAGTAAACCACTTGTAAAAGTGAACTTAATGCCCAACTTTATAGTACAAACACAATGAAATACCACGATGTAGGTACATGACCCCACCCAGTCACATTATTATGCCACCGGGACCATATATATGCTGAATGTCGTGCAAGGGTAGCTTTTAGTACAATTTGTCTGTAGTCTTTGGTGTGACACGGCTTGGTATCGAACCCACGACCTCCCACATGCAAGGCGGATGCGTTACCACTACGCCATCTCAACGGTCATGGTTTAATAGAGAGCGGTCCGATTAATACGACACTAATCTTCAATGGGGCCCTCAATTAAAGAATTGGTAGTTAAATTTAAGAAATAGAACATCGTATACGGTGAATTATCGTGTAATGTATCAAGGTTTGTAGTTCAATTGTAAAAAATAATTTCACGAGCCCGAAATCCCTAAAATGCGAAAATAGTGAACACAACTGAAATATTTCGCATTGCTTTTCTTACTCTCCTAACGTTGCAGATATTACAGATATTTTAAACCAGGCCATATATAGTGGGTGTATTAGAAATAGGTGTAATTAGGTATTCATTTTTAAATGTACAAGGTGTAAATAATTGAAAAATGTCACTGATCCTTAAAATGATGTATCTGTATGGATATGCATAAATAAAAAACACGAGATGTTAAACCAAATGAATTTTATTAAAGTATAACACAAGTTTAAACGTTCTAAATACATGTATTATATGGGCATGCAATAAAGCGGAATCTAAAAGTGTTGTTCACGAATCACGAGTTGTGATGGCCCCTTTAGTCCTGGTTTGTTGAAGCTTTGACGTCTTTCTCCTTTTGTCCTTTATAAAATAATATCCATAATATGTGTATATATATGGTGGCATGTCAACTTAAATTAAGGACATGGCCGCCACATGCCACCGTATACCATACGGTGGCATGTGGCTGCCATGCACTTAATTTAGGTTGACATAAATTATCGTGACTTTATGGTCATTTTATTGCGACTTGTCGTGATAATTTCTCTTAAGACGACATAATTTCACGAATAAAAAAAAAAAGCATGATAAAATATCTCAGCAATTAATAAAAAGCCTCGATAATGCTTCAACGTGCCATTCGAATAACGACTTTAAATATTTTAATAAACAGTAAGAGACAGAAATTAGTATTACCTGAAATGTCTCCCGAAAAAAGTGACGAAGAAATAATTAAAACTGATAATGCAAATAATAGTTCCTCGCAAATAAACGGCTTGTGGTGAAAACAGTTAAATCTCAAAATGTCGGATAAATACGAAATTACATATTTCAATTGGTTAAATGATAAGCATATGACAGCCGTTAAACAATAAATTCAATTCTGAAAAGAAGAAGAAGATTTTCCTCATATATATGGCCTAGAAGCTACAACTAACACTCCGTTCTTTATTAATGATCAAAACAAATGGAACATAAATAAAAAAATAAATAAACGGCACGTAGCAACCGCTTGCCAAATACATTTTAATGTATCAAATCATTGGATCATGAGTTTTAAACCAGTTTCAGATAGAGATTTTGTTTATTGTATTAATAGTTAAGGTGAACGCCTTAAAGATATAAAATAAAATTTAAAAATTCAGTTATCACAAATATATGCTTCTTCAAGAGATAAAAACGCCAAGGGTTCAACAACAGACACATTCTATAAACGGGAAGTAACCGGAAATAGTATCACCCCTCCCGCAAACCACAATTCTATTTTTAGATATCGTAACTGTTTATATACGACTGGCACTTTGAAAGCATTATCGCGACTTTTAATTAATTGTCGCGTTAATTTACCATGCTTTATAAATCGTTTTAATTATGGAATTATGTCGTCTTAATTCAGAAATTATCACGACAAGTCGCAATAAAATGGTGAGAAAGTCGTGTTAATTTATGTCAACTTAAATTAAGTGCATGGCAGCCACATGCCACCATATCTATAGGATCTAGCCTATGAAGAGAAATCTTCAGCATTAAGAAACCGTAAGGTACGGAGCTTAGTCTTCATCGACTCTATCCGGCTTAGTGTTTACAAAAGGGTTTATCGATAGTCTCTGTATAGGTCACACTCTAAACCATGAAGAGCGCTAATAGTAAATATTCATGAATAAATGGTGCAAGCATTTGCAATTCTGATCCTTTTGATTGGTTTAAAAAGTAGAATAAACCCTTTTTTGTAAAATCAGATTACAAAAGAAACATCTTTTGATATGGGAAAATGACATTTCTGTTGTATACGAAAGTTGACAGTTTACAAAACACGGTATTGTTATTTAAATGTACCTACCAACCATGTATTGGTCAGTGTAAGGTTTCGGGTGAATAGTTGCATATGAATGCGGATGTTACCGGTCAACGTTCGTATACAACATAGTGTAACCAAACCATATAATTACTCATTAAATGTGTATGATTTAATTGCAATCAATAAATACATTGTCACCAAACAAAATCATTTACAAGACAAATACGTGCGTATATGATAAAGTTATTGATTGTTAAAACATATACAATTGACGAGTTTTATACATTAGTTTTATATTGTATACACGTCACCTTAAGGTTGAATCAGTCTTAATCAATGTATCTCATATACCCCCGTTTTAGAAAAATCATGAAGACTCTAGATATATTTTATTCATTTCATTCTTTTTGTACCATTGATTTAATCATGTTTGTATAAACTGTAAATATATTCTTTATGTTAGATTGGCTTGTAGCCAAATATGTTATCCTCATGAAATAAAGATATTATTATTATTATTATTATTATTATTATATGCAATGGTAAAGATGTATGTAAAATTAATGTCCAAAAAGGGGTCAGTTCACTCGTGAATATATCTTTAACAAAAAAATACATATGATGGATGCATCTGAAAGTAATTTAGACATAGTTTGGAGATAACAATTTAATACCGATTTTTTTTAGAACACAAAAACAGATCGATACTGACCAAATGGCGGTCACTGCAAAGAGGTGTATGCGTTAAAATTACACGTTCATAATAGCCTCTGATTTCCACTCCCTGAAATAATTAGTTTTTGTTCCCTAGTAGAACAAATCCCATTATGTGCAAACCCTGTTACAGATACGTGCTCTAATATGATATTCATGTACATAGCTTGATCCAGAAATTCGTGGAAATTCTAAATAAAAAACATGATTTAAACATGTGTTATTGCCAATATGTTACATACAGAGTAATATCAACATATATATACGGTAGAAATATTATAATGACAAATGGGTCGGGTATTTTACCCACATTAGATTAAACCCTTCCCAGTAATAAAAAATAATATAATAATAAAAAAAAGTAAATAAAAATATATCAATGCATAGAGCATTGACGGCTCTAAGAAATATAGTACATTCATCTCACAACTCTATCATTTCAACCTTATTAGCATATTTGTATTTTCATTGAATGAAACACGTGACGTCGTTTTCAAATCGTTTACACATGCATTGACTCTACTTTTCTTGAAAGAACTATTTTTCTTGAAAGAACTACTTTTCTTGCGCGATAGTCTTATTTAAAATGAGTCGTTTTCAAAACATTTACGGCATGAATTCTACTCTTTTTTTAAGAACTGCTTTTCTTGAAAGAACTACTTTTCTTGAACGAACTACTTTTCATGTGCGATATTCATACTATTTATTATCTTATTTTAAATGGGTTCTCGAAGTTAAAATTTTCTATTTTGTATGGATTTTGTTTATGTAAACGTTGTCAAATGCCGAACAATGGTGTATGTGTGCGTGATTTGGCAAACTCTTAACACTCCGTAAACATAAATGTAATCCTATAGTTCACTTGCGTCGTAAACGGGAAAAAGAAGTCCTATTGGTTTAAAACTGCGATAAACATTATTTGAAGTGTACAGTAAAATCCTGATGTGAGATCTAATCATATATAGGAACGAATAAATGTATGCTGCATAATGATAACAAACTAAATGAAAACAGCTTATAAGATAACTGACTATTGTGACTGAGTAGAGCATGTGCTATTTTACAGACGTCATTTTTGACAAACATCAGCACATTATAGGTTATTTACAGCCGCCCCAGAGAGAGGGGAAGGTTACACAGGAATCCGGAACTCGTCCTACTCCTACTATTGTTTGGGGCGCTTGTTTCAGCCAAAGTTTTTTTGGACTTTTAAGATAAAATTAATCTACTACCTATATAAGTTATATATCAGTGGAACAGACATTTTTAGTGGTAAATAAAAATACCTTACTTTTCAAAATCGGTTAAGAAATAAAAATTTCATGTGCGAAAGTTGATTTTGATGGGGCATTTTCAATGCAAAATTCTGCTGCATTAAAAATTCGAAAAATATATATTTTTAGATTTTTTATTCAAAAATAGTTTTAAATTGTTGGATATTAGTACATTAAGACACCCTGAAAGTGTTATAACAAAATATCAAGTTTTACTGAAGTTATTTGACATTTTGTAATTTTCTGCTGTCCTACCAACAAGGAATTTACATAGGAAAAGCCCCATCAAAAAATCATTTTGGCTGTAAAATATTTATTTCTCAACTGATTTTCAAAAGTAAAGTAGCTTTATTTACCACTAAAAATGTCAGTTCTAATGATATATAACTGATGTACGTATTATTTAAATTGCTCGAGTCACTGCAGAAAAACCTTTGGCTGAAACAAGCGCCCCAAACAATAACGAATATATTCTTATGGTTCTTTAACGTGCTCGGATTACGTCCCCATCTGACGGAAAGCGTCGTGTGGGCAGTGATTGTGTATGGGATCAGTTACTAGTTAGGTTTTTATGAGATCCGAATTTCCGGATCAACCCTCGCACATCGCCAATCAAACACATTATATATATATTAATACAAACGGATTTCAAGCTTTTCGCTATGTCATAGCCATACTGTAATGATAATAACGTGTATTTTCAGTGTTTCGATAAACAAAGGGAGTTCATAAAACACTTGTAAATACGTATTCTTAGTGAAACGTCCATAATTAAGGGGAATGTAAAAATAATCTTTATTATTGGGAGTTCTGAAAAAACTGAAAAGTTGTATGAATTATCAAAATCGGATAATAAATAAAAAATATGATCATTTTAAGGTTGTTCTAAAATGGATACGGAAGCCACCATTTTGAGAAATATGATGTCATAGTTCTAAAATTACCATATATGGCGTATTGGTTAGTATCATTTAAAGCAAAGAAAGCCACTTCAAATGCATGCAAAATCCTTTATTGGCCATATAATGCTGTATAGCACTTTAGTATACTAATTTTTCATACTGTTGCTGTAACTTTCTCCCATTAAATCAGTTAATTAACATATTTATAAATAGTCCATGCTACGGTAATTTAGAACTGTGATGTCACAGTTCCCAAAATGGCGGTTTCCATATCCGTTTCAACGAACCTTCAAATTATCATATCTTCTGTGTTTGTCGTCCGATTTTGATAATTCTTTCAACCTTGACCACGTTGTTCAGTTTTCTCAGTAATAACGATGTTTATCATCAATTGCAATTGTTTAACTATGTGTCTACATGTGTACACCAGACGTTTTCTAGAAGTATCAATAGGTCTATAAGCTAACATCAATAGCTTTAATTCGTATAAATACAATTTAAAACAATTTCTTTTCCAAAAACAGGATATAAACTAGGTGATATTACTATATAATTATGTCGCTGTTGGGTTGTTGTATTTTTATTTTTTTTGCTTGAGTAAAACTGGCACTGTATGCATGTAATTGCTTACATATCCTTCATATATGACACTATGGATATCTTGATTATGAATTAAGAATATCATGAATGTATTAACCAATGAGTGTTTGTAGGATTTGTAGTATTGTTGTGTATATGGATGTTTGCGTGTAATGTTTTTATATGTATTTATAACTGTTATAGCATTATTTTTCGAAGGCCACATTGAAAATAAGTGTTTGTATTTTATATGCATAATTTAATGTGTTTTAACCATCGTTAAATAAAGAAACTATTATTATTATTATTACTATTATTATTATGTTAAAAGCTTCCGTTTCATAATAAAATGTCAAATCAAGCAAAATATGGTGTACGCACGATGTTGTTCTTACATTTGACTTCACCATATTGGAATGAAACTTGGTGCGTACGATATGTTAGCACATATTGCTGAGCAGGAATAATGCTATGGATCACTCATTACGTGTTGGCCCTTTAGAGTAGTAAACAGCATTATTTGACCATGTTAAGTAAGATCCCTACACCTCCACAAACAACCTGATGTACGCCCTTTAAAGGTAATTAAATGCCGCCTCAAGACAGCAGGAATATATCGACCAGTTTTACATGCCATAGCCGAACAAACGGAGAAGCACCAAAATGCTTCACATTCTTGGAAACATTACCCAATACATGTGCTTTAAAAGATGCTGGCATAAGCCATTATTAAATTATGTATTTGTCAAGAAAACCCATTGAAACGTAGATCTACCAGGAATTAGATAATCTCATCATCATTTACGACTTCCTCATTGGATGTGATATTTAAGAAAGCACATGTCATGTGCTATTGAAGACATCAGCAATATAATATGTGTTAAGATGATGTCATACGTAAAGGCATTTCATGATTATCCACACATTCGAATCTCTCTGAGATATTCAAACCAATCATGCGCTGATGATAAAATAATTTTAAAACGTAAAAGCTTTCTGAATGTATGACGTCATAAGTGCTACGTCACTTAAGCTGGCTTCATCCATTTACTGGGCAAATGACTTTTGGTAACCAATTCGTATTCGTAGAAGTTTCCTTTGTTTACAATCTTCTTGCAAACACAACCTTCTCCGTGGTCGCCGTGGCCGTCGTGGTAACAGGCACCGCCTTCCTGTTATCAGAAAGAGAAAAAAGAAAACATAATAAGTTTTATAGCAATATTTATATAGATGCTTATTCACGAATGAAAGACACATATCGATAGAGTTTATTTCATGTCTTTTTAACATTAAAACAAACCTTTGAATATCCTTTGTTTCTTTTCATTCTGCCTGTTCGAGCGGCAGCAAATACATATTTTCTCTTAATATTTTTCTCATTTTGTTTTATGATGCTTATAATTAATATTGAAACCGGAACTATGTTTCATTGGTTCAACTTACAAACTTAGAAACTGAACACGTCTAGTATTCAACGAGTATTTGTTTTTACTATTTGATTATATTTATATATACGAACACAACCTTGTTGTTTTCTCTTTGATACTCGGTTATCACACAGAACACGCCCCGCATTAGCACGGTTGTAAGGAACGAATTAATAGTGGTTTGACAGTTTGAGTAGTTCCGTTTCCCTCAGAAAACTTTCTAAATTCATGCTTCATGTTTTTATCTTGATGTCATTAACAATGGGTCAAGAAATTTCAAATCGGTCTTATCACCATATAAATTATCCAGTTTTATAAAGAGAATTTAGAGACACAGCCAAACCATCTGTATTATTGAGAGTTCTAAAATACTTGAATAAGGGTGAAAGAGTTATCAAAATCGGATGATAAACAAGGAAGATATGATCATTTGAAGTTTCTGTTGAAACGGATATGGAAGCGGCAATTTTGAGAGCTATGACATCACGGTTCTAAATGACCATATATGGAATATTTAAAATATGAAAATTTACTGATTTATAGGGGAAAAATGACAACAACTGCATAAAAAATATGTAATACTTAATGGCAGTAATGCTTTATATCACCAGTAAAAAAAATCATTCATTTGCAGTGATTTTCTTCATTTTAAATGATATTTATCAATATTCCGTATATGGTAATATGGAACTATGACGTCATAGTTCTAAAAATGGCGGCTCCCATATTCGTTTTAGAACAACCTTTAAAATGGTCATATCTTTTTTGTTTATCATCCGATTTTTATAATTCTTTCACCTTTTTCCAAGTTTTTCAGAACTCTCAATAACAGAGCTTGTTTGGCTGTGGCGCTACATTCCCTTTCAAAACGATTTTATAATGCGTTTAAGAAGACCCCGTTTGAATAATTGAAACGAAGTAGCATATTTAAGAGGTATATAGGTTATACGGTAATGCGCCAATCCAGCCATTCTTCGGGAACTTGCCTCGTGTGTACAAGCGTGTATATCGACGGATCGTTATGTTCAAAATATTGACATTATGTTCGCCGGAAGGTAGCGACGCAGAAAACAGAGCGTCGTTTGATGTATGATCAATCGTGAAAACTCGGCCAATCCCGTCATTCTTCGGGATCATGCCTCGTGTGTATATCGAGCTTTGGTATCTTCAAAATATCGACATTATGTTAGCCGGAAGGCAACGGCACAGACAATAGTGCACTGTTGCCATGTAAATAATATGGCCGTTAGACACAAGTGTTGATGTATAATTTGCGTTGCATGTTTGTTTTTTACAATTCAGGTGAAGGTTTCATCACTGCATTCATGGAAATAAATTATTGATGGAGAATCGGCTCAATGACATTGCAAAATGTGCATTCATGGAAAAAAATTATTGATGGAGAATCGGCATTGCAAAATTTGAATGCCAACTTTGATTTTGAATGCAAATTTGTTTTGGCGAGTATCTAAGGCGCGATAAGGTAAACAAATATGGAAACGTTCGATTTACATTCGAGTAATGCTGCGAATCAGTGTACGAGATGATGCGAGTGGATGTATGATTTGCGTTGCATGTTTGTTAATTACAATACAGATGAAGATTTGTCACTGCTTTCATGTAAATAAACTGTAGATGGAGCAATCGGCTGTATGACATTGCAAAACATTGTAAATTCGTTTTTTCGGGAATCTAATTGCTGGTGTAATTATGGCAATAACTCCCTACCAGTTATAATTTCAATTGTGAATAAAATCTGTTCAAACGTCACAAGTAAGGAAACACTTTAATCCATTTGTAAAAGGATTTTGATTTAATGGAACAACTCATTTAGCCTGATTTCCTGGCCCACAATGCTTTGCACAGTAATATGCAAAGCATTGTGAGCCAGGGAACCAGGTTACAACTCATTTTAGATATTGTTTATCATATTTCAATATGGAAACCTTAATTCCGGATACATTCGAGTTATGCTTCAAAGAAGTGAACGAGCTGTTGCTAATGCGCAGCTTTTACATAGGTTATATGGTAATGCGCCAACGATAAAATGAGACACTGCATCTCGTATACCCACCCCTCGGCATTCGTCGTTGTTGTCATAACAACCGTCATTTGACATCCAATTTGTTGAACACAAACCATACATTGCGTCTGATTGGTGGATAAGTGTCAGGTGACATGCTACAGCAAAAACGAACACAAGACGAAGTTGATGCATACTGGCGAAATAATCTGAAAAGATACATGTATTCTGATTGGTGGACGAGTGTTACGTGACATACACGAATAGACAATAAAACGGGCGCCTGTAGGAGAAACAATCTGAAAAGAGACGTTGCATCAGATTGATGGATTAGAGTCATGGGATTTAAAAATGAGGACAAAATGATCATTCAGAAACCACAGCACCAAACGTAAATGACACCGTAACACTGGCATTTGAGCCGCAAATATTATATATAATATATATATATATATATATACCCATACTATCTATACTATACAAGACATGGTAGTGAAGCTTGTTTGACACCAATGTGACCAACCTCTTTTCGAAGTCCGAATTGATTGAAATCCTTTAGACCGTTCGTTAGGTCTGATTCCCATTTATTCGAGTATATTGACATTTCGTACCAAGAAAGCACTCTGTGAAAGAAAGGACTAGGTATGATAAGGGACATAATTGGCCCCCAGTATTGAACGTTTTAATGCACAAGTTTTGAACATCTAATTTAGCAACAAATGAACTGAATCAATATTAAAACTCATTACAAGTACGTTTGAAGGCTCTAAATGAGTACAGGTACTTGATAGGGATGCATCATCAGCCAACTTGAAAAAACTGTGTGTACTCGGAGGTGCGCTCTATATTTTTAGGATCAAAATCTTTCCCAGAAAGGTCCAAAATCTACAAAATATAACACAATTACCAAAAATACTGTTTTTTGAGACCGTATTAAATCTCTAGATAAATAAAATAAATAAAAATATATTTTGAAGATAGAATATGATCAATTTACTTCAATATGCACAACAGATTATATGTAAATATTATTTTTTTTACATTTTGAATATATTGGGGGCCAAAATACCCCCTTATCATACTTTGTCCAAATAAAATCGCCGATTGCTACGCCGATTGTTTACTTCCTACTGTACCCAAAGAAGTGATCCGATCGGATTACATTTTAACGGCAAAAACATGAGAAAGCAGACCTCTTAAATGATTTTTTTTCGAGAACTAACTTTAATAAATGACGCTAATACAGGACCTCCCAACTTACCCACTATCAAAGATTCGACCCTCGGTTCCATTTTGCTAAGTCCGATTGAGGTAAAAGAAATTCTTGAAACTCTACCACTAGGAAAATCTGTAGGTCCCGATACGAGATGATGCTATTAACAACCGTGTTCTTAGAGAACTAGCCATCGAACTATCTGAACATTTGTGTTCTTTATTTAATCATTCCCTAAGGGATAGCCTTGTGCCATTAACTTGGAAGGAAGCCCACGTTTGTTCAGTTTTCAAATCTGGAAACAAATCAATCGTGTCCAACTACAGACCTATAGCACTTCTTAGCTGTGTTGAAAAGGTTTTAGAAAAAAACATGTTTAAACACATATTTAACTTCTTCCAAACCAATAACATCTTAACTGCATTGCAGTCTGGATTTGTTCCAGATGACTCAACAATTAATCAGCTTGCATACTTATACAATTTCTTCTGTAAAGCTCTAGATTCTAGAAAGGAAATAAGAGCGATTTTCTGTGATATCATCAGAGTCTTTGATCGTGTTTGGCACGAGGGAATTATTGCAAAACAGAAGGCTGCTAAGCAGTATCACAGGAAATCTCTTAAAATAGTTCCAAACTTATCTTAGTGACAGAAAACAACGCGCTGTCTTACCTGGTACCCAATCGGAATGGAGTGACATTAAAGCCGGTGTTCCCCAAGGATCCATCTTAGGGCCACTTTTATTCCTTCTTTATATTAATGATATTGTTATAGACATCAATTCAAACATTTGTCTTTTCGCAGATGACACGGGCCTATTTATTGTTGCATATAATCCTATCGCTGCTGCAAATACACTTAATTCTGATCTACTAAAAATATCACAATGGGCAGATCAATGGCTTGTTACATTTAATCCAACCTTATTTCACGCACAATTAATTTCATAAACCACCCGCCTGTATTCATGTACGATCAAATGATACCTGAAGTCCAAGACCATAAGCATCTCGGTGTCTATCTGTCAAATGATCTATCCTGGCACAAGCACATTGAATATTATTATAAGAGTTCTCCCCAGGCATCTGACGTATGTCGCGTATACATAAATTAATAAAGTCCGTTACTCGATAGCACAAAAATAATACGTAAACACAAAATATCACAATGCGTAATAATATCCGGTAAGTTTTGACTGAACGATAGCCCAGGTTAAAAACGCTCTATGTATGTATTAGTTAGAGGCTATGAAGTGAAATTTTAACAATTAAGAAACCCTAAGGGAAGGAGCGCATCGACTAACCGGGGTTTCTTAATTGTTAAAATTTCACTTCTTAGCCTCTAACTGACTTAGTGTTTGCCCTACTTTTCCTCCGCGCTTCTACGAAACCATGCGTCTTAACACGTTCGCGCCAAAACAAGCGCGTGCCATTTAGTAAGCGATTACTTAATGAATCAATGGTTAAAATTGGTGATCGTTAGAAATTTACATGAATAAGTTCGCCATTTTTCTAAAATTCCTCACCGTCTGATTGGAGGAAAAAGTTAAGAACATTTAGCCGATTTATAAATATTTAAATTATCCTCATTAAAACTATATTTCTTTGTTCTTTAAAACGTGCGTAAAAGCAAAATTAACACAAATAAACAGACAACAAACACAAATAAAGTCAATTTTATTTTCGCCGATATGCTTGACCGCTAGCATTTGTTTTATCTCAGTGCGGTCTAATTAACCGGTAATCAATTAGAAGCATGTAGCAATCAATTAAACAGTTAATCCAATCAAGTTATAATTGTCTCCACCCGTAAAAAGCATCAAAAACTTCAAAGATAATCGTAAAATTATTAACACAATAGCAGCGATTAGATTACACAGTGACACCATTTACAGACAGGTTATTTCCGCCTCTGCGCCACAAGTTGCGACAGCAGCGAATTTGATTGGTTGAGAGGCGATCAAGGTCGTCAGGCAAGGTGTCAATCACTGTTATGCAGCGCGTGCTCATTGTTTGGATGTTTTTGGACTATCAAAAATAGGTACATGTGCAGCGCTTTCTATTCCATGATTTATTACCAAATATTATAGAAATTAAAGCACTCTCATGCGATCTAAAAGGTTCTGAAATTAAAAAAAATTACCCCTGCCATACCCACCACCACGCGTCACAAAGTAATGGTCAAAAACAACATGCCTTCTGAAATTTCTGGGGAGAACCATGTAATAAAATTAAATTATTATTATTTAATTTAATTTATTATAAACAAACAAACAAACAAACAAACAAACAAACAAACAAACAAACAAACAAACAAACAAACAAACAAACAAACAAACAAACAAACAAACAAACAAAAACAAACAAACAAACAAACAAATAAATATATCAAATCCAAAGCATGGCAAAGGATTAATATTATGCGAAAACAAATTTAAACTTGATAGAGTTTCACTGGAAACCATCTATACGTCAAATATTAGACCTATATTTGAATACGGTGATATTCTATTCGATAACTGCACACAATACGAAAAATATGAGTTAGATAAAATACAAAATCAGGCTGCACGAATAGTAACTGGAGCAACGAAACTTGTTTCCATTGACAACCTTTACAGAGAAATCGGATGGGAAACTCTTGGAAACAGGCGCCGTAAACACAAACTCATCATGTTTTATAAAATGGTAAACCATTTAACCCCAACTTTCCTCTCTGATTTGGTTCCTACTTCTGTCGGTAACATCTCTAGATACAACCTACGAAATGCCATGAACATCCAAACTATTAATGCCCTTGCAAATTATCACTACGACTCTTTTCTGCCCTCTGTCATTCGGGAATGGAATAACTAACCTCAAGACTCACGTGAGGCCATGTTTTCTTTCAAACACTCACTTAATCGTGATAGTAACAACATTCCATTACACTACTACTTCGGACAAAGAAACCTTCAAATACTGCACACTAGACTGCGTTTAAACTGCAGTTCCCTCAACAACGACCTGTTTTCAAAAAACATGGTCTATTCGCCTTTGTGTACCTGTGGGCTCGTAGAAAACGCTGAACATTTCTTTTTTAACTGCAATAAGTTCACCGATATAAGACATTTATTGCTAAATTCAATTCTCCGTCTACCAAACACTACGCTGAAAACACTTTTCTTTGGAGATGAAAATGTATCCTACGACGAAAATATTCTTATCTTCAGCGCGGTCTTGCGTTTCTTTCATTTAATTGAACAAGCCATTCTGGAGTATGTATAAACAATTTTTGTTAGCACTACTCATTGCTCATACACAATTCAGGGGCTGGCGTGGCGCAGTCGGTAGCGCGGCGGATTTGTAACCGGAGGCCTCGGGTTCAATCCTCCGTGCCACTGAGTTCCGTCGGTGTGTTCTCCGACCTTAGCCTCGTCCGTCGGATGGGGACGTAAACCGGGCGGTCCCGTGTATCGGTCTATCCTCCGAGCACGTTAAAGAACCATAGGAATCTATTCGATAATAAGAGTAGGGCAGGTTCCCGGATTCCTATGTATCCTTCCCCTCTCTCTGGGGCGGCTCTAAATAACATATACTGTGTTGATGAGCCGTTAAACAACATTCAATTCATACACACTTCCAGAGTTTATATTACAAACATATCAAATTACTGCTGTACAGTTATTATCATGCCTAGGAGAAGAACATCATAATTTACTTTCGTTCTAATCCTTTTTCGTCTATTGTGTACAAATATTTTGTTGTAAGAAAATGTGAAATAAAATATGTTTAAACCAACGGCAAAAACATACGTAATCAGAAACTAAAAATCGTTCAATCGGATCACTTCTTTGAGTACAACCGGATAATATAATCGCATAATATTTGCTGTACTTATTTCAAGTAAAACACATTTTGCACGAGACTTCAATTCCACGCTAGAAATTCAAAACAACAACAACAAGAATGTACATGTACATGTGTGGTTGATTATAAATACCTTGCGACATACATTCATGTAAAATGCTATAAACATGTTTCTTGTTTGACTAATAAAAACAAATGTTTTTCATCTTGCAATGAAGATCTACATCTACTTCACACGATGTAACGTGAACATTATCACGTATCTGTGATTATGACAGGAACAACCATAAAGGTGTCAGTCCGTGTAGTGTTAAAGCCCGTCTTATGTATTAAACAAGCTACTTTTTTATTGTTCTTTGTCATATAATCTTTAAGCTACATTCTTAAACGTTTATAGTTTGCATAACATGCCGTCTTTAAAACTTATATACATGCATTCTCGTTTTGACCACAAGTTTTGACCACAACTATATCGAAAAGAAATACCAATTATGAAGATCAGCTGCTTTCACCCAAAATAGCTAGGTGCGTGCATCGGTGCATTTAAAGCAGTGATCGATTACATAGTTTTTACAAATGTGTTGAAACCGATCTAAAAAATTACTTTCCGTGGTGAATATTTACCGAATGCGGTCTTTTAAAAATTGGAACTGACACGTGTCCGCTTGCTGTAAAATCTGACTTTTTATTTTTAGAGCTTTTGTCGATTATATATTCTTTACAAATGGGTTGATACCGACCTAAACCGAATACGGGCGTTGCCAATCGAAAATGACTCGTGTCCGTAACCTGCAACACTGACGGTTTCTGATATTGACAAGGCAGTTTGGACTGTGGTTGTTCGAGCTTGGCATGCTTCGGCACCATACTGGATTAATATTGCGTAACTGACAGGTGTTTGCCCGGAACCATACCGTATATATCAGCTTTAATTAACACGTATTTTCCCTATATTTAACTTGAACACATAATGTACTTTTTTTATACTGCATTAATTCACATAACATGTACTCGTGAAAAAGAAATGATTTTTTTGGACAGAAAAATATCTCTAGAAAATAGAGAGAGAATGCGTGTCTCGTATATAATGGTTTGGATGTAATATGTTGGTGCGACTATAAAATCCAATTCAATTAATCTAGAGAACAAAATACTTACTTTACCATCGATTGCCATAGTCTCCTAGCAAATGATGGCAATATAAAAACAAATTGCTTCTTCTGTGAGTGAGAATGAAATTAATCCTGACTAGTGTTTCGAGACCATTTTCATGATTTTGTCAGAGAAGTTGAGAGCATGAGATCGGTCTATTTTCAACAAGAGCATCAAGAATTGCAAGGCAATCCATAGTCCCCCACCGGCCCAGACAAGCATTTTCCAGACATTTCCTATGATGGAGGTCAAAGATCAAGGTCAAGTTCACAATGTCCTTATTTTGGTACGCGACACACCGCTATCCCAAGATGTATTCACATACCAAGTTTGGTATCTCTAGGTGTTATAGTATTGAAAATACGGTCCAGACAAGCATTTTCTATGACAGATGTCACAGGTCAAGGTCACAATGACCTTATTTTTGTACGCGACACACCGCTATCCCAAGATGTATTTACATACCAAGTTTGGTATCCCTAAGTGTTATATTATTGAAAATACGGTGCGGACAAGCATTTCCTATGACAGAGGTCACAGGTCAAGGTCAAGGTCACAGTGACCTTATTTTGGTACGCGACACACCGCTATCCTAAGATGTATCCACATACCAAGTTTGGTTTCTCAAAGTCTTATAGTATTGAAAATATGGCCCCGACAAGCATTCGGAAGGACGGATGGAAGGACGGAAGGACGAGGTGCAACATATAGTCTCCCCCGGGACCGGTGGGGGACTAAACATTCAAGAAGTGAAAATGGGCAGAATGTTTTATTATGGCCAGAGTTTGTTTTTTTTGGTTCTCAGATTATATGTTTTTATATAAAGTTCCACAGGAGAATGAAAAAAACAAACTGAAACGTTTTTAAGTATGTATCTTGAAATGCTGTTAATTATGTCGTAAAACATACCAGACCTTATCAAACCTATACAAACATGATCTTCTGCTTTCACAATGATTTTTAAACATGATTACATGTTGTTGTTTTTAAAATGCAGACCAAAATACACATCCCAGATACTCTTTTTACAAAATTGTTTGTGTTTTTGAAAAACTACTTTTTTGATATTTTGTTTCCATGTTTTTCCAAAAAAAAGTAGGATCGGAGGGACTTAGAACCGAAACAAAAACTCATTGTTTTTCAGATGCGGGTATATAACCGAAATTACTGACTGAGAAAATGTTAGCTCAAACGTGTAATTTTATTGTTTATAATCTTGAAATTTCGTAAATAGTTATTTTTAAAAATCATATCCTGTTAAACGTGAAATATAACCAAAACAAAATCATTGTAGTATTTGTTTATTAGAATTTAAAGTGGGTACATCAGGCTTATTCTAGAAAATGTCCAAAACTTCAAAAAGTAAAATTAAGTGTTAGTACCGTTTTGTTCGGATTTTAAATTTGATTTACCATAGATCGTAAATTTGATATACCATAGATCTTAAATTTGATTTACCATCGATCTTAAATTTGATTTACCATCGATCTTAAATTTGATGATTTACCATCGATCTTAAATTTGATGATTTACCATCGATCTTAAATTTGATTTACCATAGATCTTAAATTTGATTTACCATAGATCTTAAATTTGATTTACCATCGATCGTAAATTTGAAAGCGCCAAACTTCAACAAGTTACCTTAATTGATTATTGCATTTTCACTTTTGTCCCTAACATTTGTTAAAACAGCAAATATTTATTTCTGAGTTTATTGTGACAGTAGGAATTTTTCGTTACAAAAACACACTTCATTCAGGTAGTACAGAATCATTTTTTCTGAGAGGTGTTGCACGTAGTGATATATTTTGCATGGAAAAATGTCCCAAATAATTGCACCGTTGAATAAATGTATGCTTATATGATATATCTTCAAGCCTGGAAAGTTTTAAAATAATCTAAAATATATGAGCTGAGAAAATTGAATTTAAACAAGAAAGGATTCTTTACTACCAATGATTCTATACACCCAAAAGCACTGTACCATAGATCTTAAATGAAATCAGGCTTAAAATGCTTAAATCTCTCTTTAATATTATCAAGGCTATTTGCAGTAAATCAATACTATTATAATGACTTATAATGCTAGTGATTCACAATAATCTTCTTTTGTTTAAGCGGCATTCGTTTGATGTTTTTTAAAACTCGCGGCGTCCTGTTAGTTTTTCTTAATTACGCGCAATATTTACCCATTTACACGTCATTATTTACAGTGACTAGTTAAAAAAAAAATTGCCTAGTACTATTTGAATTGAAATAAATTGAAGTACATGTTATTGACTTATACGCAAGCACGTTTAAAGCCAAAATGATGCTGGGTTGATAAATCTCCGAGATAATTAAATTAAAACGATTGCCGTTTACTAGTATTATACGTTATATGTATTATTTCTTAGTATTAGTGGTATAACCACCAACAGTAGCAGCACCAGTAGTTGTTGTTGTATTAGTAATAGTAGTAGTTGAAGTATATTGTAGTAATAGTAGTAGTAGTAGCTGTAAAGCAGCAGTATTCGAAGTAAAAATAATAGCAACAGTAGCTGCAGTAGTAGTATGAGTAGCAGCCGTAATTGTAGTATTAGTAGTATGTTGTAGTAATAGCAGCAAAGCAGCATCAGCAGTATTAGAAGTAGTAGTAGTAGCAGTAGCAGTAGTAGTGTGAGTAGCAGCAGTAATTGTATTATTAGTAGTAAGTTGTAGTAATAGTAGTAGTAGCAGCAGCAAAGCAGCATCAGCAGTATTATAAGTAGAAGTAGTAGCAACGGTAGCAGTAGTAGTATGAGTAGCAGCAGTAATTGTAGTATTAGTAGTATGTTGTAGTAATAGTAGTAGTAGCAGCAGCAAAGCAGCATCAGCAGTATTATAAGTAGAAGTAGTAGCAACGGTAGCAGTAGTAGTATGAGTAGTAGTAGTAGTGGTAGTTGTAATATGTTGTAGTAATAGTAGTAGTAGCAGCAGCAAAGCAGAAGCAGCAGTATTAGAATAGAAGTAGTAGGAGTAGAACCAGCAGTAGCAGTAGTAGCAGCAGTAGCAGTAATGGTTATTGTTGTATTAGTATAACATTCAAACAGATACAGAGATATGTCTTACCTTACAAAACTCGCTGTCAAATATTCCCCAATTTAAATAAAATGCAGTGTAAAATTTCAGTCTTGATCAAAATAATGAATTTCGCGATTTGACTATCCCACATCAAAATGAGAGGTTTTATGATGAGTATCCGCACACGTCTGTTGAGTGTTCCGTTTTAAACTGGTAGCGCCTCGATATAACACTTGAACGGCACACATAAAGACTACATCAATTACCAACCAATCAGCGGGCAAGGAAAATTTCCAGGGTAAATACGGAGCTATTACACATAATCTCTTAATTTTAATTGGTTGACAAGGTAAACAAACCAAAACATCTTGTTAAAAAATTAAAACTCAACTTTTGCAGAGTACTTATGAAGGTTAAGTCATATATTTGTGCAATGTATTCATAATTTCTGTCATAATAAAACAAGAAGTATATTTTACATTTTCCTCGTGTATCTACATGCAAGTAGGAGGCTCACAACCATCCGACCCAAACAGATTTTCCAAAACATACTCAACGTATAGATTGTGTACGTTTTTTTGATCAAACTAAGATAGGTCTTTCAAAACAAGTAAGCAAAAATATAGCTTCTTATATTACTGAACACAGTACAGAGCTTAGAGCTATAATGTAGGTCTATGGAAAATGAATTGGTGTAGTGTGACCATAAGTTCAGTGTTACGCATGCGAAACGCATGATATGTGCGATGATTTTAATGCACTTAAAAGACGGTTTTGTTTCAACTGATTTTTACAATCACAGAAGTTAAGAATATTAGTTGAACATGTTTTTGTTAAAAAAATGCGCCCCACACTACCACCGTCCCCCTCACTGCCCCCCCCCCCCCCCCACCCCCACACACACACACTCCACATCACCTCTAATTTCAAATACTGCATGCGTCTTGCATTCGTCCCATGTACATGCAACATAATTAATGAAGACAAAACACCTTACGTATGACGGAAGACAAAAAGAACTTGTGGTTTACCACAATGAAACGTGCTAAACAAAAGTATAAACACAAACACTGAACTAAGTATTTATAAGTATTGAGTGGTTTTGAATAATCTTATTTAATATGTATTTTAAAGTATAGAATATTAACACTAGTTTACATAATCTATTAACCTATAGTAACGAACACAGTATAGCATGCAAAGTAATATTATTACGACAAATGCATTAATTTGGGCTAAGTCACAACACGTACATGTTCACTATACGTGACATGAGAAGATAAAACAAATAAAAAAAGAAGAAGAATGTACTGTTTATAATGCGATTGGCAGACACTTTTTCATATTACTTATTAAGAAGTATTTTTTGCTCTGCAAATTCAGAGTATTTTTAACAGGTTCTTATCTCTAAGCCTCAACAAATACATGTAAGATAGAAACGCAGAGCCCCAAATATTGAACAGACATGTTGCCGTCTGAAAGTTTTAATAATGTATTCGAAAATAAATACGTGTAGCTTATTAGATTTGTATTGGGATATATACACGAGTTCTTTCGCGTATTAATATTGCGCGACTTTCGCGACTTTCGCGCAATATTTATGCAAAATAGAACAATTCCAATATAAATCTAATAACCCTACGCATTTTTATATTAGAACAATAACATTTATTTGAAACAAACATATTGTCATTACATCGTGGACATTTTCACAATGAAATCAAATTATTTTTTTTACATCACGTGACATACTTTCTTTGACATGAACAGACAATCACGAACGAGTATACATTACACACCCAATATGACATTAGTACACGTCAAAAAAAAAATGAGCGATTATTATAAAATCAAAAATTTAAAAGAAAATGATTGGACAGACGGTGGTCACATGATTCCCTATAAAAAAGCGTATTGACCTGAGGAAAGGCTAACAATGCATATTGACTTTTCGTATTGACTCGTAGGCGGGGCTAGAAAATGGTCACGAGCGAAAAGCGCTGGGGACGAATGATACAATGACGTATGTTAACTATCATCCAATCAAATTCGGCGTTACAACTGTGGTTCTGTCACAACAACCAAAATGGACGCGACAGATTCGCAAAGTTATCGACTGAACAGAAAACTAAAATTTTAGAAGACGTGAATTCTGATAACACCAAAAAGTCAACAGTTACTGCAGTAAATGTACTTCGGGAGTATTTAGCGTGCAGACATTTATCAGCAGATTTTGTAAATTTACCAAAAGAGGAACTTAATTGTTGAGTGATTTCTATCTCGAGGCGAGAAATAAAAAAGGAGAACTTTACAAAAAATCAACTTTAATAGCATACCGCCATGGTATTCAAAGGTATTTTGAAGAACAGAGAACTGTTGACAGTATTGATATAACGAAAGGGAACGAATTTGCATCATCCAAGAAGGCTTTCCAGTCAATGAAAAAGGAGCTCAAACGACAGGGAAAGGCCGCCGTCGACCACTATCCAAGCATTAGCGATCCAGATTTAGACCGAGCATATAAATATCTCACATCCGGACACTTGGAAGATGCTCAACTTTTACAGTACAAGGTAAAAATAAGTCAACAAATTTCTCTCATCTTTCAGCAGACTTAAATATAGTTTAATTCATTCAGCTTTAGCCTGCACTCATTTATCGATACATACACTGACATTATTTATATATGCCGTCTTGTGAACGCTGACAATAAAAGAATCATCCCAGCATCCGTAGACATGTATAAATATGCACTAACTTAAATAAAATCATTATTCTTCTTGACTCTCGATTTCGTATGACCTTACTTTAGTGCAGTTATCTGTAATAAATGACTTTAACCGCATTGGCCACAAAACACTGGCGGATCCAGTGAAGGAAACCCCCTTAAAATCCGTTAATTTTGTAAAAGCACACTAATATTGGACCACCTCTTAACTGAAATCCTGGACCCGCTCCTGTTACTGTATTATGAATGATAATTATATGATTTATTTTTACATTTTCAGGTTTTCCTTGATATCATGCTTCATTTTGGAAGACGAGGCAGAGAAAATCTGGCACAGTTGACGAGGCACGACTTTGCCGTGACCACAGATGAAAACGGCTCGCTGTATGTCTACCAGACAAGAGACGAACAGACAAAAAATCACCAAGATGACAGTGAAAGATCTTCGGATGGTGCAATGTTCGAAATCAAAGGTATGTTACATTATTTGAGTATGTTTAACACAAAAAAAATATGCTAAAAAACTTTGGGTCGGGGCTCAATACTAGGGTCGGTCGGGTTACTGGAGAAAAAAACTTTTTTCTTAGTAAATTTTCCCATGTATACTTCAATGCTAAAGTGACGATGCTTATATTCTCTTAAGTCGTATGTAAAATTATGTCAAGGACACCAAATTTTATATTTGAAAATACATCGGAAAAATTTACAATATAGCACTAAATTGAATTCATAGCAGATGTAAAGAATTTTATTTATAAATTTATGTTTATTACAGGGAATGATAGATGTCCTGTAAGATCTTTCATAAAGTATGTCCGGCGCCTGAATCCCCTGTGTCCAGCATTTTTTCAACAGCCAAGGAAGGAACCAATTGAAGGAATTTACTTCGATAACGTGAAACTTGGACATAATAAGTTGGGTGCTTTCATGTCGGAAATAAGCGTGGCTTCTGAGTTGTCTGTGAGATACACAAACCACTCATGTCGTGCAACAACCGTTCACGTATTAGACGTAGCTCAGATACCAAGTAGACATATTATGACTGTAACTGGTCACAGGTCGGAATCTTCACTGAAAACCTACTCTGGGAAAACAGACAAAGCTACAAAAAAGCTTATGTCAGAGAAAATAAGTGAGAAAACTAAAGGAAAATCTGCAACTGTTACAAATGATTTGGACAACATTGACATTGGCACCTTACAGCCTTTAACCAACTCACAGTCAGAAGAAGTTATAAGAGACCTTGTAATGGAAGGTTTTACGAATGACCACGATGATTTTGACAATCTGTTGATGTCCATTCCTGCTAATCCGAATGACCAGGACAATTTTGACAATCAGTTGATGTCCATTCCTGCTAATCCGACAAATAATTACAGTGTGTCCAATTCTAGTCAGGTGAATGTAAACAGAAAATCATTGAATCAACTGCCAATGCCTATCATGTACAACTGTCAAAACATAACCATAAACTACAATGTGTCATAAAACAATATCAATATCCCTTTTCTGGGGTTGATAAGACAATGTGATAACTTAACAAACGCCGCAACATTTTTCACGGGATCAAGTTAATAGCTCAACTGAGACTTCTTTAAAATATGTTGTTATTGTTGACAGTTTATTGTTAATATTGATTAAACTCCCTTTTCTCAGGTTGACAATGTGATAATTTTACAAACATTTTGATATTTTTCACATGTGATAAAAGTTAATACCTCCCAATTGGAACTTCATTAAAATATGTTGTCATTGTTGACAGTTTTATTGTTATTGATTTACAGATATAATCTTGTGTGTTTAATAGTAAAAAAATACATTTATATGTAAATTTACTCAATGTTATTGTTCAGTTTTAGTTCACCTGAGCCAAAAGCTCTTGTGAGCTATTGAGATCACTCTTTGTCGGTTGTTGTCAACTTTTTAAAGACACTTGGGTTAGAATTTTCCCCCTGGGATTTTATAATAAAACGATAATTGCCTTTTTAATATCGGTCAATACATTGTTTTATCGACCTGAGAAAAGGTTCGTCCTCGGTCAATATCCCTTTTCTCAGTTTTATCGACCTGAGAAAAGGGATATTGACCTCGGACTTCGTCCTCGGTCAATATCCCTTTTCTCGGACTTCGTCCTCGGTCAATATCCCTTTTCTCAGGTCGATAAAACAATGCATTGACCTCATCAAAAGGCAATAATTGTATAATATTGACGTTTCCTGTTAAAATGAAAGTAAACGGATTTTGTAAATGCGTATGCATCCTAGCAGGAGCACGCTTGACCTTTCGTATCAAAAGTTAGCGTTATTGCGTGAATGCTTTGTTTGTTGCAACTAACACATGTTACTATAAATACATTGTTTGTTATTGACTTGAATGTCATTTCTCTATATTTACATCTTTTCTTTGCTTCCATGGGTTTTGCACACAATATGACCTAATTATGTGTTGACGTGCCGTAAAACACAGGGTTTGGAATTGAACAAAAAAATAAGAAAGACAGAAAGTGTAACATGAAGTGAAATGAACCCCAAGAAATAGACATTAAAATCTATTTATAGTAACACACGCTCGAATTCTGTCTGTTACAATCAAAACACAACTTTTATTGAAACCTTTGTCATATTAACGTCACCTTTTGCTTTCCGAGGTCAATTGTGCCGCCGCCAGGAGTTTCACTGTATTGTTTTTAATATTGTTTCGAACTTCGAAATCAAACATTACCAATCGCATTTAATACCCACACTGATCAACCGGCTGCAGCGAAGTCAGATCGTTGCAGAGAAGTGAGATTGGCGAAATTGTTGAAAGTGAATGGTGGGGTTTGTATTTTTGCTTTCTGTTGCGTATTTTGTTTAAATGTTTGGAAAACGATTATGCAAGTTTGAAAAGGAAGCTTTCACTTCAAAAAGCCGGTAATGAAACTACGTTAGTGCGTATAGCACCCTGTATAAATATCCAAAGATTTGTAAAAACAATGCAATTTTCAGAATAAACACAAATAACGAACTGATATTCGCAATTATAATTCAATTTAAAACGCTTGTCAAGATCGTCAATCAATTACAGCATTTCAAAGTCGACAGGGTAAAAAAAATGGCAAACCGGAATGTGTGTAAGATATGAAGACTAAATTCAAATATGTTTTGAACAGTTGGTGTGTGTTTTTATGTCCCCAGAAGGGTGGGCGTATAGCAATCGCACCGTGCGTCCGTCCGTCATTCCGTCCGTCACAAATTTCGTGTTCGGTCAATAACTCTGACATTTATGGAGGGATTTTCACGTGCAAAATCCAGGTCCGTAGCTCCAAGGTCAAGGTCACCCTTAGACGTCAAATCATGCCATATGACCCTATATTTGATTTTAAATCAGGTCAAATAAAAAAATACCTATGTTTCCGATGGCCCCCGATGGGCCGACCCTTAAACTTTTTATGCAAAGTTTTCTTTCTTTTTTTAATTTGAATATTATTTTTTTTTAATCTGAAAAATGATTTATCATATAGCTTATATCATGGAAGTGAAACATAACACCATTCTATATTTTCTGTAAATATTGCTATATGCCCAACCTTCGGCGGCATAAAAACACCCAGTTGTTCAAAAAATATTTGAATTTAGTCTTCATATCTTGACAATTGAGGTTGCATTGCCTTTACTATTTACCACAATACATATATGTCCAATATGTCAAAAGTAATACAATGTTTACTAAATGCGTGCACTGAAAACATCTACAGGTAATTACAATACTCTTTATGTATTAAAGGTACACATGGCAATCTTGAAGTGTTTATCAAGGACAGAAATTAGCATCTCGAATTATTTATCCAGCATCATTTTGACTTTATAATTAAATACAATTTAGAATTTTAAATTTTTCGTCTTATTCTACCGTCTAGGTTTAAATATATTATTGGTGCAATATAATCAACTGTTAGTAATACGCTAAAACAATGTGCTGTATATTATCTTATAATTAATATTAATTGGACAAATGCAAGATATGTAGAAAAACTAATGGGACGCCGTGAGTTTAAAAAAAACAAGATTGCCTTGTGTCCGTTTAATATACAGACACTGGCAATTTTAAACACGATATCCTGACGAATATACAAACTCTAAGACAGTTTTAACGACATGGTATGCCATAAAAAGAAACACATACTAATATATAATATACACCAGTGCGCATAAGTATTTACATAAAAAGAACACGCCTAAACACTCTCCGATTTAATCTCAAGCATTTTTCTCTCCTTTTTTTCATTTTCCCCGTGGAACATGCGTCTATAATTATGACATTGATTTTATTATAGTTTCTAACAAATGTATATACCGGTACGATCATTTTTTTCACCATGGCATCTTTTCTCCAATGTGTCGTTTTGCTTTTACTTTGTCATTTAGAAAAGTTTCATCTAGGATAATGATAGAAAGATAGTTTCGCTTTTCCTCGTGAAATACATATAGCTTTACCTGTATTCACGGTTTCTTACAAACGTATACGTCCAGGTGGACAATTGTATTCCCTCATGTACTATTTTCTGTTTCTTTTGTGATTTATTCCCCCATGGACTATTTATCTCTTTATATTGTCATTCAGGAAAAAAATCTGACCTTTAAATACAATAGCGGGAAAAGCATAAATAATGAACGCTCACATGCCAAATCAGTCAGATTGCAGATCGTGGCATTTGTTATATACTATTTAATACCGCAACAAACAACTGTTTTGGCTCAGTCGGTTAGAGCGTCGTCTACTATGTGTCTACTGAACCGAAGGTTCAGGGTTCGAGCCTTATATAAAGCTTCTTTTTGTTTAAACGATACAATGTTAAGATATTTCAAAAAAATATTATACGAAACTACTACGGAATAAATCAGACTGGTTCCGACAATTTGGCATTTGAGTACTCTGTTTATAATTTTATAATTGGGGATAAAAATAGATGTATTTTTACTTCTTTTCACTTAAACTAGTATCTACAATAAAAATTTAACATCGATCTGCCAGAATCATTAAGGAGAAAAAGTGTGCACAGTTCTCTGGCAGAAGCAATTTTTTTCCACAAACAGCATTTATTTAGTTTCTTCTTGACATTCAGATACAATCGAATTGACACCGCACGCAATTCTGTATCCGAATTTATTTGGACCCAATTCCAGAATTGTCCACTAATAATTGGCAACTATTCGTACGATGATTGTAAAAGATTAATCAATGTGAAAACCAATTCCGTTAGCTTATGGCATCTGCGCATGCGTATAATCAGTGCCACGGTTTTCATTGGCAAGCAGCGTGCGCATTGGTATGTATCTACTGAAGGAGATAAAATAAATACCGAATCGTCTGGGAATTAATCGTTCCTGACAGGAGGTAAAACTTTCCCAATCAGACGGGAAAACTAAATACCAAGGGACGGTGGTGCAGACATTTTCGAGAAGTTACGATTTGCTATATAAAAATCTCAAAATACGCCATTCCATTCTATACATACACCGGCTACGTCACAACTGACGATAGGCAGAAGCGCAGCGAACCTGGCGGACACAATGTACGCCATTCTCTTCATTACTTAGTATAAAAGGAACTCAAATAAACACAGTTTATGTTAAAGAACTGTTATTAAGATTCGTAGGCTTGGAATACCTCGGTCATCATACGAACGCCATTGTATGGTTTGTCTTTTCTCAACTTCGACGCTTCGTTGTAAATACAAACCGTTTGTCTCAAAAAAAAAAGCACGAGTCGCAGATGATCTAGGCTATTGGTTTGTTGGATAAAGCCGAGTTCGTTGCATCGACACATCGACTCAAGTGGCCCACTTTTTTTGGAAAACTATTCCAAGTGCTTGGACGGCGATCAGTACCATGCTTTTAAATTTCAAATTTACGATAAAGGATATAACGAAAAACTAACGAGACCACTCGAGAATTAAAACATAACATTTTGATGTCAGTCCTTTACACTTTTGTTAATGAAATGATTTGATTTTGTTTTCGGCGTTTATACAGTTTTAAACACCAGTAATAAATGGCAAATTTCATGAAGCGCGTTAAGCAATTCTTACCTTTAAATTATACTTTTTCTCCATCGTTATAGTACAAACAATAAAGTGCCTTGGAAGATTGATAATGATAAAACAACTGCAGGGGGGACACTTACCGTCATTTTATTTTCAGACAGTGGAAAAAACATTTCTATTGAGCGACATTAGATGCGTGTGCAATAGCTGCGCATTTCTGATGAGACACGCTGTATGCGTGCGCAGTAGCTCCGCTTTTTATTGAGACACGATGTATGCTTGCGCAGTATCTCCGCATTTCCATTGAGACACGTTGGATGCGTGCTCAGAAGCTCCGCATTTCCATTGAGACACGTTGGATGCGTGCTCAGAAGCTCCGCATTCCTATTGAGACACGTTGGATGCGTGCTCAGAAGCTTCGCATTCCTATTGAGACACATTGGATGCGTGCTCAGAAGCTCCGCATTCCTATTGAGACACATTGTATGCGTGCTCAGAAGCTCCGCATTCCTATTGAGACACATTGGATGCGTGCTCAGAAGCTCCGCATTCTTATTGAGACACATTGTATGCGTGCGCAGAAGCTCCGCATTCCTATTGAGACAAATTGGATGCGTGCTCAGAAGCTCCGCATTCCTATTGAGACACATTGTATGCGTGCTCAGAAGCTCCGCATTCCTATTGAGACACATTGTATGCGTGCTCAGAAGCTCCGCATTCCTATTGAGACACAGCGGATGCGGGTACAAAGGCTCCGCATTCCTATTGAGACACACTGGATGCGTGCTCAGAAGCTCCGCATTCCTATTGAGACACATTGGATGCGTGCTCAAAAGCTCCGCATTTCTATTGAGACACATTGTATGCTTGTGCAGAAGCTCCGCATTCCTGTTGAGACACATTGGATGCGGGTACAGAAACTCTGCATTCCTACTGAGACACATGGGATCCGTGCGCAGTAGCTCTACTTTTTATTGAGACACATGAGATGCGTGCGCAGTAGCTCTGCTTTTTATTGAGACACATGAGATGCGTGCGCAGTAGATCCGCCTTTATTGAGACACATGCGATGCGTGCGCAGTAGCTCTGCTTTTTATTGAGACACATGAGATGCGTGTTCAGTTACTTCACTTTTTATTGAGACACTTTGGATGCGTGCGCAGTAGCTCTGCTTTTTATTGAGACATATGGGATGCGTGCGCAGTAGCTCCGCTTTTTATTGAGACACATGAGATGCGTGTTCAGTAGCTCCGCTTTTTATTGAGACACATTGGATGCGTGCACAGCAGCTCTGCTTTTTATTGAGACACATGTGATGCGTGCGCAGTAGCTTCGCATTTCTGCTGAGACACATTGCATGTATGCGCAGTAGATATAAGTTTGCTTTAAAAGTGAAGTTTATTTGAAATTAGACGTGTTTTGTTTTTCAACAGAAAGTAGCAAGTGAATAAAAATATTAATAATGGAATATAGATGACATTTAACCTCAAAACAAAATGCCTAACACAATTCCGTACACTCCGATTAATTCCCCTGTAGTTGTTAATTCAGTATCAATTTATCAAAATGAGACGTATCTCGCCATGCTTAACACGTGCACGACAGCAGACGGTAGGGTAGGCACATTTAATAATTTATTATCACTAAAGCAAGATGTCACCTAAAACCTTCAGGCTTTAATTCAGTTTTTACATTCTTATGAGGTGTACTTATTTCGTCCTCATTTGTTATACGGGTTATGTGACCAGATGTGATCGTCTGACCAGATGTGGCAGACGAGTTCAATTATAAATACGATGACATGCATCTTTCAATCCCTCCAGCAGCTTTAATTCTGTTCGAGTTTAATAAACGGACTCGCGGAAATCTTATATTAAGTGAACGTGTTTTATGCAATGACATTTTTACATTAAGTCTGCATGTAAATATTTAAATAAAAACATAGTTCGCATTGTCCGTATTCATCCATAAATATAACGGAACCATATTAGCTGTCTTTCCAGTCAGTGTGTTAGTTTATGATACATTTGTAACTTGTATGTTATGTTATTATCTTTGCAATGAAATATGTTTAAATCAAAATCGAGACAATTAAAAAAAAATGCCATTGTTTTGTTCATATCTATGTATTCCAGTACCATAAGCATTTCAGCAGAACATACCTTTAGGCACAGACATATTAATAAACAGATAGGAAACTTCCTATCTTAACCAATGAAGTAACCGAAATATCACGTGGCACCTTAACTTTTCCTTCTATCTTCTCTCTCAGTTATTCACCGATTTTGATGAGAATACATCCAAAAGATTCATAGTGAGTAGCAAAATGGTATTATAAAAAATTATGTTCATTTTCAAAATAAGAAATTGTATAAAAAAATGTTTAAAGTTTAAAATGTCATCATTTTTCGATTTTCTCTTAACAATCAATGTTTTGACATAGTCAAAGTTTCCATCAAACTCCTTTTTTGCTCTCAATGTAAGAGAAAACAAAATACTATCATTGGAAAGAAAATTAAATTTGTGATGGTATTTGGCTTGAATGAAACTTGTATCTGTAAAACTCTTCATGATATGTGTGTTTAAAGTTGGGGAATATTTTGTGAAATTTTCGAACTGTGCCACTTGAAATTTACACAAATTTCATAGTGTCCAATCTATTTGTTATTAGGTCTGTGCTTTAGGTGATCAAAAACAAACACAAAATATTTTGTATTAATACATATAATGTTAATTATAACTTGATTAGTTAAACATTAGTGGCATAGTAATTATATTAACCACTGAATAAAAGTGTTCCCTAAATCGCATATATATAAATATAAATACACAATGATATTGTTAATATATGAACAACATATCCATATTGATTATGTAGCTTTTGTTTCTTTTTTTGTCTTGCTCATTGTATTCTTGTTTCAAAAATCTGAAAATAAACAAAGATACGAGTATTTTTATTGAGTTTGTTTTTAGAGTACTTGTAGCGTTAATCAAACAGATCAATGAATTGAATTGAATTGAATGTTGTTTAACGGCTCATCAACACAGTATATGTTATTTAGAGCCGCCCCAGAGAGAGGGGAAGGATACATAGGAATCCGGGAACCGTGCCCTACTCTTATTATCGAATATATTCCTATGGTTCTTTTACGTGCTCGGAGGAGAGACCGATACACGGGACCGCCCGGTTTACGTCCCCATCCGACGGACGAGGCTGAGGGAAAGTGTCTTGCCCAAGAACACACCGACGGAACTCAGTGGCACCACGGAGGATTGAACCCGGGGCCTCCGGATACAAATCCGCCGCGCTACCGACTGCGCCACGCCAGCCCTCTCATCACAGGCAAATGAAAATCAACAAAATCGAAACATGGTATGATAAACCGTTATATTCAGGATAGTTAAGTTTTTAGTTTAATAATATTTTATTTGCAGATATTTTACAATACATCAATTCAACATCACAATATTCATAGCAACATATACAAATGGATTGAACTACAAGTTATTACAACATTAGTTACAGTTCTCTCCATTGTGGCTGAACAAGTGTACGTGATTATCGGTTTGAAATTGAAACAAAACATTTAAATATGAACTTGATAAGGTAAAACGACGGGAAAAAATCCAAAAATTTAAACGTTGCCGTGCCATTCTAATCCCACGGAATCTTCAGCGAAATAACACCCCATATTCCCGTTCAGGCTGATAGAAACGGCAGTTGATATAGACAAAATGCAACGATATATCGATACAAAGTTAAGGATTTTGGAATCGTTTAGTTTAGTTTGGTTTAGTGTTTTTAATATAGTTTTGAACTTGATTAAACTGAATATTATTTCCCTCGGCCGTTAGTTGGTCGATCCCGTATAAAAGTTTGTGAGTACTTAAAGGATGAAATATACAAGTGTCTAAAAATAAATGCCGTCTTTCATTTCTGAAAATTACACATCTAAACAAATAATGCTCAACATCTTCAATATCATCACCAAATACACAATTGGGTTTATCCCTCAAATGATTAAGATAGAGATCAGCGTTTAAATTGCTGCAGTTGTTTCGCAAACGCGCATGTAGAACTGAAAGGTATCTATCACCCAATATGTAGTATTGGGGTACTATAGGTGGTTTAAAGTATTTTTAAGTCTAGTTTTAAAACTCGAAAGGGGTGGTGCTTCGCGAATATTAATATCAAGTTCGTTCCTAGTTTTAGAGATGACGGTAAGACTGATCTCGAAAACAATTCGTCTCAGTGATAAAAATATGAAAGTTGTACATATCTCGTCGTCTTTAGGTTTAGAAACGATGTATATCTGTTGCTAAATTTGCCAGTTGATGGCGGGATAGCTACTTTAATAAGCGAATTGAAGGGAATACTTACTACTCTAGCGAAATAGACTATGCCAGAAGCACTCCCTTGGCACCCGGGGCGTATCCTTAATGGTACTTGTACTGAAGTTAACACTTGTGTGCAGCTCACTTCGAGCATACACGGCCAGGATTCCATAAACAGCGTCATCGTCTGGATCATCATTGGTTGTTTGGCGGATCTCGTAACAAGTCGTCTGCTGGCTGGCAGACGGGACAACATCATCGGCATGTCGGTCTTCGTTGCCGGATGTGATACTCTTGATCTGTCGAACATTCGTTTGACTCCTGGTGGTTTGCAATTGGGCAGCCATCTTCAGCAGATATTCCATCATTGGCATTTGTGGTATTGTTAAGCTCATGTTCAGTCGTATTGTTGCTGGCAACCGGGCAGTTATCATCAGCATGTCGGTCATCATTGCGGGCTGTACTGATCTTGATCTCCTCGCCATTCGTTTGCATGCTGGAAACCGGGCAGACGACATCGGCATGTATAGCATCATTTGTATTGACGGTATTGCAGTTCTCGTAACCGGGCATCCATCACCGGAACTCGTGCTATCATTGGTGGTGCTCGTGCGGTTGACGGCGTAATCATTCGCATTGCTATTGGCAACCGGATTGCCAGCTTCCGCATCTTTCTGCGTTTCGGCGCAATTGATCACATGACCACTAGTATACGTAAGAGGGACATCGCCGTGTGGTTTTGAACTGTTCCAAAGAACTGTATGTTTCATCCGATATGCCTCTTTAACGCTACACTTTCCGCACGTGCAGTAACTGACGTTGTACTGTTCGGTGAGAATAATTAACCGAGGTGTCGTTATCTTTGGACGACTTGGTGGTACATAAGTATGGCCTTGTCTGTCGAGGGTCTTGTTAAGTCCTGTTTAAAAACGAATTCAATTAAAATGTATAGCAAGGTCTAAAGATACATTAGCCGTAACTGTCAGCTTATAAAACATCAAGAATTACGTTGACAAACATTACACAACTACCTCTATTGATATTTACTAAACAGGAACAAGTTGTTTTGACGTAATTCAACAGCGGTATCAAACAAAACATACTCATCTGGGTTTATGAACGCAACATAAGAAGCGATTTTCTAAAGTTTGTTTACCATTCGATAACGTTAAAAACAGTGGGTGAGTGACCATTTTAATTATTTTATCAATTTCTGCCATAAAAGTTTTAGAAAAAAAAACACGTATTTTTTTGTTGACACTATAGGAAGGATTCCGTTTTTTTATTTGAAAGTATAGTACCTTATTTCTATTTCGCGACTCTTAGAAAGCAGAGAAAGTTCCGGTGCAATATCAATGTGTGCAATGTCGTAGAATATTGCACACTTAGCTCAGTGCAAACTAAACGGGACAATATGAAAGTATACAATAATAACCAAAAGTAACGCCTCAAAGTACCATAGAAATATATTAATGAAATTAGGGCATGGTCTCAGATTACTATATTTCCTGCGACAATGTGTTGGTGAGTCGTTAAAAAATGCATTAAATGTTAGCTCCTTTATGAATAGCATTTATTTCCTTTTTATTATTTTCGTTATGCTTGGCACATCCAACTATGTTTTTATATCTGCTTGATACCAATTAATTACTATAATACACGTGAACACAAACTTAGCATAAAACACAAACAAATCATGCTCACCTCGAAACTTTTTATACATTACATCGGTATAAAAAGCAGGTTTGCAAAAGTTTTCTGATGTATCGTCGTCCATGTTGATCTGAAATATCGTTACAACAGAGCGGTAGGACGTCGTTGCTATGACGTCGTTGTCAAGACGTGGCGGAAATGAGTGAAATGGGACTAAAGTTGTGCAGAAAATGCTTTTTGATAGGAATATTTGGTATGGAAACATGGGTAATTGTATTGTCTTCTAAGAAATGTATGACACATTGATGATGTGATTTATTTTTGCTCAAGGATTCAGGCTTAGGGCTTGTCATGGGTTTGATTATTGAGAAATATACATTAAACTGTGGAGTGCCCCCTTAACCGTAAGACGCCGTTGCTATGACGTCGTTGTCATGACTAACCGGGTGTGAATGTATCACTTTCGCTAGAAAATCAATTCGTGGATAGAATTTTTAAAACGTGTATTTTGCATTTATAATAACAAAAATAAGTTACCGGATGTAATGTTTGTAACATATCTGATGTCCAAACTTAAACAAAAAATAGTAAAATTGATAATATAGGCTCAGTTGTTCAAAAGTCGGTTAGCCTCTTGGTTAGTGTACATGTTCAAGTAAGTTTTGTACTACTAGAAGCTTTACTTTGCACTTCTTCTTAACATAATGCTTTCACATGTTCAATTTCTGGTAGGAATATTCATTTATCAGAAATTCAGAAAGATTTGAAATTTTGGCTTAACGCTCGGTTGGGTTAACCGATCTTTGAACAACTGCGCCTATATAGTTTGAAGATTAGTCGAAAAATAGAGCTTTTAGCGATTGACAACACTCCTGCAATATTATTGGCCGACGTTTAAAAATTAAAAGAGTTTCAACTGGGTACGGTATGTGGGTGATTTAAACCTCTGTTAGTGGTTTTACGGTCTCAGAATTTCTTTTTTTCAGTTAATAAAGCCAACCACATACTTTCCCAGATTGAACATCTTAGTATGATATCTCTTTTAAAGCGATTCCTTTAAACTGCTATAAATAAAGGATAAAGTCATGTATACATTATATTGTTTTATCTGTCAATTTCAATTTATGGGCGTCATCATTTAAATGACGCATTTGCAACATCTCGATTAATCCCAAGAAATCAAAACCCGAATGCGTCTTGAAGGAATCAATATTCGTAACGTCATACTAACATGGCGGCGTACTAGATTCCCGCAAAAAGGTATTCGCAGTCAAATGGGCGGCGCAGAATAATTTCAAAATGAGGAAACAAACATGTGTATTTATCTGCAATTTTTTATTATATAACAAAAATGTAGAAATATTAAAAAAAATATATAAAAAGTTATATGGCAACAGCAAGCAATAGTAACTTGAGAACAAAGACACATACTTAAGATATCAAAACATATGCAAGTGTTTGCATTAATTGCTGATGATATATATTTCTAGAATGTTATGAAGATTTTTAGAATGTTGAGGCAGTTTGAATTAAGAAAATAAATACCAAAAAAAAGCTGATATGATCAGTGAAATGTGTACTAATGGCTGGGGTAGGAGGACATGTATCAGGAAGAAGTGGTTTGTAGTGGTAAGATATCATACCGTTTGGTTTTTTGAATGTTTGACACAGATTTTTGGACTAGGGGCTTTTCAAACCCGAGTCCTTAGCAGGCGACAAAATTCGAGCACGCTAGAAGCCGCAACAGATCGTCACTGACGAAATGTATCACTACGCTAACAGACAGAGCGTCTGCTGTCATTTTGATTGGGTGTTCATTCGCATAAAAGAGATAAACACATCCCACTCACTGTATGCATATTCATAGGGGCCCAGGCCTTTGTGTAGAGAAGAAATAGTTCCCCGGATCAGACAAATATCATCTAAATCGTAAATAAGCTGTGGGAAATGGAAAGACAATTGAAGAATGTGATGTTTGAGCCTATACTTTTTTCTACTAAGACAAGAAACAAGATGATATATTTTATCTCGAAATATTATAAACCCCGTTTGGACCCCGTACATCCTGGGATAACGTAGCTCATTTGCATATTAAGGTCGAAAGGACCAATGATTCCGAGCAAAAGTAGTTATTTTTCAGCAAAAAATAAAAGAGGTAAACATTTGCGATATCAGCGGGAAAATGGAACATCCGTCACCTAATGGAGACAATCTTAAAGAAAGTCTTCGTCGAAATGTTATAATTGCAGAATTTACAAATTATATTACTACGCTGCAGAAGCGGCATTTCAGACGCAATATATTGAACTGATCACGCGTTGATTTCATGACCCGCGATCACTATAAATCGAGTGGAGAAGATATTTTTCGAATCCAACTTTGTACAGATATGAATAATGTTGCTCCGAAATAATAAATGATGGAATAAATACCACAATAAAAAAAATAATATGTAAACAATAATAAAATTATGTGTATTTTTCCCAAAAGGATAACTCATAGGGCCGATATTTCTATCCGGTGCAAGCGTCGGAATTTAATAACTAGAATCTGATCCCTTCGAACTTTCCGTCAGTTTTGTCAACACAGAATCAAATTCGACACAGAACACAGAACTTATGTTCATCAATGCACTTACACCATGAACTGTTCAATTTCCAAAGCCCCTAGTCCATCAGTGCTTTCAGCACTTTGATTGGCATAGGTGTGTGCCACGTAGGGCTGATCATGAGATTGTCCTGGGTGGAAACCAGTATTGCATGGCCTGCGTCAGGAAATAGCACGCTCAAGCAAAGTTTCAAAGCTGTATATGTTATAGTTACTGAAAGAAGTGCACCTTAACATAAAACATAACCAAATACGCAAACGCCGATCAAAGGATGACAATAAGTCGTATTTTTTCCAAAAACATACTGGCTAAAAGTGGACCTTAAAGAAAATTTAACCAATATACTAAGTTCAAAAAGGGGCATAACTAGTGCAGAAAGAAGCACAGAGTTATATGAAACCTGATATGCTGGGTCATTTATTGATGTAGAACAATAAAGTTTCAAAGTTGTAGCTTTAATTGTTACCTAATATATAAACCTATGACATAGCGACAAGTTCAATACATCAACACGATCTTATGGCCAGTCTTTTACCCCCAACATTTTGGCCAGTCTTTTACCCCAACACCACTTTTAATCACGTGCTCCTCCATAAATCACGTGCTCCTCCATATGCAGCATCAAAAAGCAAATACAAATATAGGCTGCGCGCTCAAGGCGCTCCGCCAAACCACATAATCACACTGTATCCACCAGACAGTGCTTCCGCATTCATCTGTGTACTTTCGCTCAAAGAACTGTGGGATTTGTTTACAACCGGACTATTTCGACTGATCATCGAGTTCATTTTTCTTGTTTCTTGTGTAAACTATAAATTGCGTTGTACATATAATTAATAAAATATGTTTTAACCAACGGAATAATGATAATTCTTACATGATAGTTGCATTAGAATATCTGTTTATCTTGGCTTTCTCCAATTTTATTCTCCCGTAGTGGCATTGTCCGTCCGTCCGCCGTCCGTCCGTCCGTCATTCTGTCCGTCCGTTGGTCAACTTTAACCTGACAACTGACTGAGGCTAATAACGTTCAACGTATAATGTCTACAACAAATACAACTTTGTAAACATCTTTAGCATGATCAAATAAATACATCTGATAGTCCCCTTCTTAAAAGTTTTAACCTGAAACGTAACGTTGCCTTTTACAAGTGATTGTGGTTAATTACTCATTACGTGGTCCGAGTATTAACTTTCATACCCCATCCCACCCCTTCTCCAAGAAGCGAAAGCGTGTTTGCCTGGGGTGTGAAATAAAACCTTCATTTCGGCTTAAAATGTTTGCATTTTGTAAAACTAAAACACTTAATAGGTAATTTTAAACAGGTTATTGCATTTCCTCAGTAAAACAATGTTAATAAACGTGTTTTTTTGTTCAAATAGCCGTTATAAAATCCTGCTAATATAAGCTTTCCCATCGCTCAATGGAATTAAGGCGGGACCACGTAATTAATTTTAAAGTACTAGGTGAACAACATTGAAACGTTGCACACATTTTGAACATGATCCAATGGATGCATCTTACAAAGGACCATAACTCTCTGATTCATATTTTGTTTAATTATTTCCCTTTAAAAAAAAGAGTTTGACCTGGAATTTACCCTTGCCAATCAGAGCGTATATGCCCCGATAGACAGTACTCTTGTTCTATATCAATTACGCAAACACAAGTTTATATGGATTTTTTGAATGAAACTTTGCATGCTTGTAAAATTTTAGAAGTAGTCATTACGTTTATAAAACAAGGATATCTGTTTTAATAAGTTCGGTCAAAGAAATATTAATAAACAGATAGAAAACTTCCTATCTTAACCAATGAAGTAACCAAAATATCACGTGGCACCTTAACTTTTCCTTCTATCTTCTCTCTCAATTATTCACTGATTTTGATGAGAATACATACAAAAGATTCATAGTGAATAGCAAAAAGGGATTATAATAATTAATGCCTTTTTTTAAAAAAAGAAATTGTATAAAAAGATGTTTAAAGTTAAAAATGTCATCATTTTTCAATTTTCTTTTAAAAGCCAAGGTTTTGACATAGTCAAAGTTTCCTTTATTGCTCTAAATGTAAAAGAAAGCAAAATACTATCATTGGAAAAAGAATTAAATTTGTGATGGGATTTGGCATGAATGAAACTTGTATCTATACAGCTTCATGATGTGTGTGTTTAAAGTTGTGAAATATTTTGTGAAACTTTTGCACTTTGCCACGTGAAATTTAGATAATGTTCGCAGTGTCCAATCTATTTGTTATTAGGTCTGTGGTTTGGTGACTCTAATATTAGGTCAACCATGAGACTTGCATTTGAAAAGAACTAGGTCAACATGTGGGTCATGGTGACCAACTTCGTAATTTTCGATGGTATGATCCTGAAACATGACAGATGATAAATGACATCTGGTTATCAAAAAAGTAGATATTAAGTCGAACACGAAATGTAGCATTCAAGGACCACAGTCAAACAAAATCACTCTTCCAAACAAAAAACATTTACAAGGATAAATAACAGCTGTGAGACATAACAAACGTAAACGTTTGACAAAATATAAACATAAGTTGTGTTGGGTGCAAAGTAATCAAAAACTAATTATATATACTGAAAGGAAAAAGAAACGCAGTGTGCGTATTTCCGCTATATATTGTATGTTTAATATGCTACTGCTAATCGAATGGTACAGCGCGACATTAGGCCTGTCCTTTGAGAAAGAAGGTTTAAACAGCACTGAACACACCAATGGTTACCCCTTTAAAGTTTCATTATCGTCAGAATGCGCATTTGGCTCAAGCAGGTGAGCAAACTTAGGCTTTAAATGTTGCAATCACTTAACATTAAATACAGTACTGAACTGGCTCAATTTTTCAAAGAGGAACTTCAGCATTTATGAATTTCTTGTTACAACGTGTACTGTGATTAAAACGTCTACAACATCACAGTTGTGTCCTTTCACTAACTAACTGCACGTTTTTTTTTACAAAACATCTTGGGATTTCCTTGGAATATATATGGAATTAAGTGTGCGGTATATGCAATATACAGTGGAAATACGCACCCTGCGTTTCTTTTTCCTTTCAGTATATAACAATCAAGTTTTGTTTAATATTACGCCCTGCAGTGACATATCGAGTGGTGAATGCGAAAGTAGTTGTAACTCATTACGTGGTCCCGCCTTAGTTCCATTAAGCGATGGGAAAGTTTATATTAGCATGACTTTTATAACGGATATTTCGACAAAAAAACATGTTGAAAAACATTCTTACTGAAATAAAATGCAATAACCTGTTTAAAATTACCTAATAAATGTTTAAATTTTGCAATATGCAAACTTTTTAAGCCAAAATTAATGTTTTATTATATACCCCAGTCAACCCCGTTTTTGATTCTTGGAGAAGGAGTTGGGGTATGAAAGTTAATACTCGGACCACGTAATGAACAGTAAAAGAACAAAATATTATTGTTCCCTCCACTAGTTATTGCGGAAACACTATTCAACCACGCACATTTAATATTTATAAAGAAAATTAAAGAACATATTTTAAATATACGTTTACGAAAATGCATAATCTAGTCATTAACACACTCAAGTGTCAACATGCAGGCAGAATAACACGTTAAATATAGCTCGGTTAATAAAATATAAGTCCTAAAGATATATGTAGACGCTTTGTATAAAACAGCTTATTGTTTGCAGGGATGAGTAACGTTATTTTATCACATACTGTGGCTTCTGCGAATACAATAAAGCCATGATTTAGTGTCAGCCGCAAGTGCGAACTGTATGTAAAATGGTAATTGGATATTGGAAAAGTCCATATATATACTGAAAGAAATAAGTTTAGCACGTTCTTTTGCATATCTAGCTTAAAGAAACTGAATGTTTATTTAATAATGTAAAGCATTTGATAATTTTGGAATGCCAGAGTGTGTTCTTGTTTTTCACTTATTATGTGTGATTCAAAGTAAGTATCAGAGTTATCTCCCATGTATATCAAACAACATTTTTCACATTAAAAATAAGAATATTATCAAGGACAGGGTTAACTTTATTAAATAACTATTCTGGGTTTCGAGTGTCAAAGAACGCAAAAACAATTGACATTAATCGTGTTATTATAATGAAATTACGAACCAAAGTTTTAAATGTTAAAATTATCTCCCTTTATATTGATATAAGAACAGAACATACAGAACATATTCTTTATTTATGACTTAAACAAATGTTTCTCGTCATATAAATACATATTACATCTGTTAATATGTGACAGGTCAATGCAATTTTTACATTAAACAATGAAAAAGTACAAACACACAAATCATACATACTAAACACTCATACAACTCACCCATTCACTCTGACGCCCGAAATGTCTCACACATTCACTCTGGCGCACGTATTTACCCTGTTAAAATGATTTAACTATTCCTATTACATAGTTTCATGTTACTATTTAAGTTTTAATAGTTTACATGTCATGTTCAATGAGGATGAACATACATTTTTTACTCATTATACATTGCAGTATTGCGAATAATAAATGCTTCCCTAACAAACCTAGATAACCTAAAAAGCTCTTGCTGGCTTGAAGATTGCATCAGCTGAATACATTTAAAAACACTTGGATGTTTGTAATAATATTGTTTAACATATAGCTTACGTAATTGTTCGTACAAAGGACAAATTAAAATAAAATGATATTCATCTTCTAAGTCAGTACTATTACACAATGTACAATATCTTTGATTTCTATCAGTTCTATTTTGTGAATATCTGCCAGTTTCAATTCTAAGTCTGTGGGAGGATACTCTTATCCTCGACATGGCAGTTCTTAATTTCAATGGTAATATATCTAGATACACTTCATATGAGAATGAGGTTTTAAAATGTCTATACAAACATAAAACTCGATTATTTTCAACATCAGTGTTCCATTTTTGAACAAAACAATCTATTAGATTTTGTTTAATCAACAAATGAAAAGATTTCATATCAATACAAGTTGGGTCATTCCAAACATAATTAAAGCCACAGTCAATTAGAATGGTTTTAACATTGCTGGCCCAATTCTTAATTCCTCTTTCACAATCTCTCACAGCATCTTTATAAAAAGTTGATATTAAAATGTTTTTTGAATCGACCACCTTACTCCAATACTTTATTATTTTTACATACCTTAAAATATACCATGGGTATCTACCTAGTTCTACATAAATACCGGCATTACTAGCAGATGTTTTAACTCTTAACAAGTATTTACAAAATTTCAAATGTATTCCTTCGTTCTCCTTTGACTTCGAAAACCCCAAATTTCTGCTCCATAGCTTAGTATAGAACCAACGAACGCATCAAATAATTGGCAAAACGTTTTTGGTTTAAAATTGTATTTTTTTGCATGTACATTTAATATATTCAAAGCTTTTAATCCTTTACCTGCTAAAGTCTCTTGATTTAAATTGTCTGAACCCGTATAATTAAAAACAGTTCCGAGGTAGTTAAAATCATTAACAACTTCTAAATTATTTCCATTATAAACCCATGTCTCATTAACTAAAAGATTACCCCTTTTTCTAAAAAACATACCTTTTGTCTTTTCCGCGTTAACCTCTAATCCCCATTTGTCGTAATATTCTTTCAACAAATGTAAACGTTCTTGTAACTCAGACGGTGATTTTCCAAACAAAACCATATCATCTGCGAACGGTAAAAGAATTAAAGTTATATCGTCTATTGTAAGTCAAGATTTATTACTATCTTGTAAGAACAATTCCACGTCTTCTACAAAAAGCGAAAACATTATTGGAGAGATTACCTCCCCTTGCTTGAGACCGATTGCACATTCGAAAAACTCAGAAAAATTATTACAATGTAGTACACAAGATTTCACTTTGTCATACATGTCCCGTATAATTCTTAACAATTTACCTTTAATTCCTAGCTTTAAAAGTTTTAGCCAAAGGCCATTTCTATATATACTGTCGAAAGCCTTCTTAAGGTCCACAAACGTACAATATAACCGTTTGTTTTCATTCAGTAATTTCTGTATAATACAATTCAAAACAAATATGGCATCAATGGTGGAGCGACCTTGTCTAAAACCGAACTGAACATCTGATAAAATATTGTTTTCATCACACCACATGCTAATTCTTTTATTTAAAAAACATTTTTTGATAAGCAGCAATAAGAACGAAATTATAATTTCTGTAAAGAAGGTAAATTAAAACATGTTGCTACTTTTTCCGCAGATATCGTTTGAAAATAATGTCCTGCATATACTTGTTAATGATGTTAATTATATTGTTAATGGCGGCTGAAGCACATAGCATTCTGATTGAATCTGTTCAATGGAATATCCCATGTTATTTATGTGCTTTATTTCTTTCAATTTATATATATATATATATATGTCATGCTTTGTTGGCTTGCATTACGACTGTTAACCTATGCATTGACTTCGGTTTTTATTTCCGGTCAAGGTACTTGAGAAAGCCGTTGCACGCTAATACAGCAGTGTTCCGATTATAATAGATCAATCGTGAAATTGTCAGTAAATGCCTCTGACGTAATTGTCGACGATGAGCTATACCGTTTCAGTGTTATCGTTGGCCAAGAGTTGTCGTTGTTTATTTGAATCGCTTAAAATGAACATTGATTGGATGAATAAAGTCCGCCGACCAATCAAATGACGTTTAACAAAATAAAATAGGCAAATAACCAAAATATCGGTCGCTGAACATGAGGCACGTCTGTATCCATTTCCAGGGAAACAGAAGAAATCAGAAGTGTGGGATAATTTTCGGTTTAAAATAATAAACCAAAATAACAAAGGAACATCTGTAAATGGAAAACGTATACTGTAAAACGTGCAAGAAAAGATAATGTCCCTTACGCACGCGCCGTTACTCGAAACGTATTCTTTACTTTTCAAAACGCTTCATTAAAATATCAGTCGTTGTTATTTAGTAAAATCAAAAACAATGAAGTATTTTTTATTAGAAAAGTAAATTAAAAAATAAAGAAGCCAGATTTTGTTGACAGAATCGTATTTGTTCTTCTTTTGCACAAGAATAGACAGGACAGTACATGTATAAGGAAGAGTAATTAAGCTGCGTAAATCAGCGTAATTGTATAATTTTATCTGAAAAAAAAAGATATTTTAACCAATATTAAAGATAAATAGTATGATGGATTAGTTTCAAGGAAGAACCTATGGTTTAACAATTTTAAGTTATTAGACAAATAAATCCCCTATTTTCAATTGATCGCGATTAAATTCGGTAATCGATCGTCTAAGAAAACCGATTAATCGATTATTTTTTCAAGTCCGATACCCAACACTGTAATGCAGCCACTGGTACCAATACCCAACACTATAATGCAGCCACTGGTACCAATTACCAACACTGTAACGCAGCCACTGGTACCAATACCCAACACTATAATGCAGCCACTGGTACCAATACCCAACACTGTAATGCAACCACTGGTACCAATACCCAACACTGTAATGCAGCCACTGGTACCAATATGATCACTTATTTTCCATTTAGTGTTAAGTTGTCACGCCAAGGCCGGTCTCAGTTGTCCCGCCAAGGCCAGTCCATTTTTCGACAAAGTTTGAAATAGATTCTTAACATGTGTTATATAAAACAGTATAATATAGTACAATTAATGAACTTATATAATTTAATAAACTCAGCAAACAATTGTATAATTCTTTCTTTCTTTCTTTCTTCTTTCTTTCTTTCTTTCTTTCTTTCTTTCTTTCTTTCTTTCTTTCTTTCTTTCTTTCTTTCTTTCCTGTCCCGTGTGGTTCCGGCGGCCCCGATTGGTTACGGGGCAACGAATAGGGCCACTGTAGATCCCGTTGGAGGGGAAGGCAGAGGGGTGGACCCCATCCCCACCCCCAAATTCATGTTCATTTTATGATTTTATGTTCATGCTCATTAAAGGTCTTCATCATGACCCCTGCATTGTTTCAGATGCCATCTCGCTCATAACACTATAGCAGTGGAAGAACGTTCTCCATATTTTATCTCGATGTACATGGAGGATGAGCCTGGCATGTTCATTCCTGTTAGGGCCAGGAATGTGTTGGTGCGCCTTAACATCCCAGTTCAATTCAATTCTTTCTTTCCTCCTTACATCAGATTATGAAAATAATCATATAAATATTAGGACCACTGTTAACATATCATAATACATGTCAGTGACAAACAATCACATCAATATTGGGACCACTGTTAACATATCATAATACATGTCAGTGACAAACAATCACATCAATATTGGGACCATTGTTAACATATCATAATACATGTCAGTGCCAAAAATCACATCAATATTGGGACTACTGTTAACATATCATAATACATGTCAGTGACAAACAATCACATCAATATTGGGACCATTGTTAACATATCATAATACATGTCAGTGACAAAAATCACATCAATATTGGGACTACTGTTAACATATCATAATACATGTCAGTGACAAACAATCACATCAATATTGGGACCACTGTTAACATATCATAATACATGTCAATGACAAACAAATCAATGGCTATTTTATACGAGTTGTACTAGTAGTGCCAGTACGCGTATTTGTAGCATGGTCACTGGAAATTCCCTTTGTAATCGCACAAGTGTAAATCGTTTAATTTAAAATAACACCTGTCAGAATAAATGGTGTATTGCAACTACCGGTTAGTGGAAGTAAGGCAATGGCAGGGAGCTGAAATGGACATGCTACAAAACAAATAGAGTATGGTTTCATATCGTTGGTTAATTTAACCGCCTCGGTGGCCTACGCCCATCTCGATGTTTAAATCAACCAACTCAATGAGTCGATACTCTATATACATATCAATATGCAGACGTGACACAAGTAACGTTAATTTGTTAATCATATAACCACAGTAAACACACTAACACACATTTCTGTTTGTTTGTTTTTAAGTGTAGTTTCTTATGTATCGTATTATAAGTTGAAGGTGAAGTGTTTGTTATTAATTAATGTTAATAAGGTCAGTCAGTCGGTCGTCCAATGATTTATACCAATAAATAATAAATATACATTTATAACGTATGTGTTGTTGTCGTGTTACTCCTATGAGAAGGGTGAGTGTTACGAGAAATGATGCATATAGAATAATTAGATCGACCACTACCAATACACGCTTGAGTTATCTTTCTTGTTCTTAAAGCATGCATTTCTGGTAAAAACATAAAATCTACAAACATTACCTCAATTGGTCCAAGACAATATTCTCTATACGTTGTTTTAGAAAAACAACAACAACAAAAAAACACCGATTGTGTAGGTAGCAGCTTTTGATTTTAAAAAACAACAAATAACCTCCCTTTGAGGTTTCCATAGCATCCATAAAAGAGTATTGCATGGCAAAATTTGAAACTGTTTAAAGGAAAATTTAGTACTCAGTGAAGTGTGATTAAAACCATCAAACGTTGTTTAATTAAAGCGCTGTTCAAGCTGTCCTGCGCCCTCAAAAACTGGCCTATGGGAATACCAGCAAAAAAGGGGATATTTTTTTTATAGAATAAGAAAGAAACGCAACTCGGGAATTTCCGCTAAGTAATTTATATACTACACACTTATTTCCATGCAATTTTCCAGAGAAATCCCAAGATGTGTTTTTTAATTTAAAAAAGGGCTGCAGTTAGTTACAGAAAGGACAACACTGTGCTGTTGTAGACCCTTTATCACAGTAAGCTTTGTAACATGAAATTTATAAATGTTGAAGTCCCGCTTTGACAGCTATTTCAGTACTGTATATAAAGTATGGAGATTGCCATATTTCAGTACTGTATATAAAGTATGGAGATTGCCATATTTCAGTACTGTATATAAAGTATGGAGATTGCCATATTTCAGTACTGTATATAAAGTATGGAGATTACCATATTTGGCATCCTAATTGTGCTCCCCTGTTTGAGCCAAACGCATGTTCTATCAATAATGTAGCTTTGAAGGGATACTATTTGGTATGTTATGTGTTGTTTTAGTCTTTTTGCCTGAAGGAAATTTCTAATGTAGCCATATACCATAAGATTAACAGCAGCATTTTATAATACTATATATTATAGAGGAAATTCCCGAGTTATGTTTCCTTTTGCCTTTAGTATATTTTCCGGAGCGGTATTCGAACCAGAGATCTTGTGAACTTATTTGCTCTTCGAGGCCTGTTTCTAGGCACTATTTCACTGATATGTGTTGATACGTTGTAGAATTCTAACACTAAACACAATAAGCAGCGCCGATTGGCTCACCAAATAGTATTATCTACTTAAACGAAATATCAATATAATGTTGTTGTTTTTAGACGGATTCCTAGTTTTCATTTGATAAGGGGGCGTCCGTGGCCGAGTGGTTAGGCTCTCTGACTTGAAATCACCCGTCCTTAACCGCTGTAGGTACATTACGAATTAACTTGTCTACATAAGACTTATCTACAGAACGAATTAACAATTGTACATAACGAATTGACTTATCTACATAACAAATTGACTTATCTACATAACAAATTGACTTATCTACATAACGAAGTAACTTGTCCACATTACGAATAATATTATCTACATAACAAATTAATAATTGTACATAACGAATCGACTGGACTACATAGCGAATTAACTTATCTACATAACGAATTAACAATTGTACATAACGAATTAACTTATCTATATAATGAATTGAAAAAATAATATTAGCAGAAGATATGGCTTTCCGTAGTTTTGCGTTAAATTATATCGCTTAAAGGACCTATTTCCAGCCTATTTTACTTGGTGTAAGGGAGACAATTTGTATAGATAGATGTTACATGCAGTTGCATGAGAAAATGGTATTATTCACCGTTGATCTGTCCAAAAACGCATGAACATGCAGTACACGTACTTATTTAAAACTAAAAACAGGGTTTTGTTTCAGTTTCATTATTTGTGTGTTTTATTAACAATGAATTATCACTATAGATTCATATTAACAATGAATTATCACTATAGACATTCATATTAACAATGAATTATCACTATAGATTCATATTAACAATGAATTATCACTATAGACATTCATATTAACAATGAATTATCACTATAGACATTCATATTAACAATGAATTGTCACTATAGATTCATATTAACAATGAATTATCACTATAGATTATCTACACATTATTAACAATGAATTATCACTATATATTCATGTTAACAATGAATTATCACTATAGATTCATATTAACAACGAATTATCCGTATAGATTCATATTAACAATGAATTATCACTATAGATTCATATTTACGACATATTTAAAATGTAGATTTTAACTTGTAGATTGTTTTCTTCATGGAAGTACAAATTATTATAAAGCTCTATCCTAGATATTATTCAATATAACATTGCTAGTCATATCTGTACTGACTATGTAGTGCATTATTCAGTATAACATTGCTAGTCATATCTGTATTGACTATGTTGTGCATTATTCAGTATAACATTGCTAGTCATATCTGTATTGACTACGTTGTGCATTATTCAGTATAACATTGCTAGTCATATCTGTATTGACTACGTTGTGCATTATTCAATATATCATTGCTAGTCATATCTGTACTGACTATGTAGTGCATTATTCAGTATAACACTGCTGTTCATATCTGTATTGACTACGTTGTGCATTATTCAGTATAACATTGCTGTTCACATATGTATTGACTCTGTAGTGCATTATTCAGTATAACACTGCTGTTCATATCTGTATTGACTATGTAGTGCATTATTCAGTATAACACTGCTGTTCATATCTGAAATGACTATGTAGTGCATTATTCAGTGTAACATTGCTGTTCATATATATATGGACTATGTTGTGCATTATTCAGTATAACATTGCTGTTCATATCTGTACTGACTATTTAGTGCATTATTCAGTATAACACTGCTGTTCATATCTGTATTGACTATGTAGTGCATTATTTAGTATAACACTGCTGTTCATATCTGTATTGACTATGTAGTGCATTATTCAGTATAACATTGCTGTTCATATATGTATTGTCTATGTAGTGCATTATTCAGTATAACATTGCTGGTCATATCTGTATTGACTATGTAGTGTATTATTCAGTATAACATTGCTGTTCATATCTGTATTGACTATGTAGTGCATTATTCAGTATAACACTGCTGGTCATATCTCTATTGACTATGTAGTGTATTATTCAGTATAACATTGCTTGTATTGATTATGTAGTGCATTATTCAGTATAACATTGCTGTTCATATCTGTATTGACTATGTAGTGCATTATTCAGTATAACACTGCTGTTCATATCTGTATTGACTATGTAGTGTATTATTCAGTATAACATTGCTGTTCATATATGTATTGACTATGTAGTGCATTATTCAGTATAACATTGCTGTTCAGTATAACATTGCTGTATTGACTATGTAGTGCATTATTCAGTATAACATTGCTGTTCATATATGTATTGACTATGTAGTGCATTATTCAGTATAACACTGCTGTTCATATCTGTATTGACTATGTAGTGCATTATTCAGTATAACATTGCTGTTCATATCTGTATTGACTCTGTAGTGCATTATTCAGTATAACACTGCTGTTCATATCTGCATTGACTATGTAGTGCATTATTCAGTATAACACTGCTGTTCATATCTGCATTGACTATGTAGTGCATTATTCAGTATAACACTGCTGTTCATATCTGTATTGACTATGTAGTGCATTATTCAGTATAACATTGCTGTTCATATATGTATTGACTCTGTAGTGCATTATTCAGTGTAACATTGCTGTTCATATATGTATGGACTATGTTGTGCATTATTCAGTATAACATTGCTGTTCATATATGTACTGACTATTTAGTGCATTATTCAGTATAACACTGCTGTTCATATCTGTATTGACTATGTAGTGCATTATTCAGTATAACATTGCTGTTCATATATGTATTGACTATGTAGTGCATTATTCAGTATAACATTGCTGTTCAGTATAACATTGCTGTATTGACTATGTAGTGCATTATTCAGTATAACATTGTTGTTCATATATGTATTGACTATGTAGTGCATTATTCAGTATAACACTGCTGTTCATATCTGTATTGACTATGTAGTGCATTATTCAGTATAACATTGCTGTTCATATCTGTATTGACTCTGTAGTGCATTATTCAGTATAACACTGCTGTTCATATCTGCATTGACTATGTAGTGCATTATTCAGTATAACACTGCTGTTCATATCTGTATTGACTATGTTGTGCATTATTCAGTATAACACTGCTGTTAATATCTGTATTGACTATGTAGTGCATTATTCAGTGTAACATTGCTGTTCATATATGTATTGACTCTGTAGTGCATTATTCAGTGTAACACTGCTGTTCATATCTGTATTGATTATGAAGTGCATTATTCAGTATAACATTGCTGTTCATATATGTACTGACTATGTGGTGCATTATTCAGTATAACACAGCTGTTCATATCTGGACTGACTATGTGGTGCATTATTCAGTATAACATTGCTGTTCATATCTATATTGACTATGTGATGCATTATTCAGTATAACATTGCTGTTCATATCTGTATTGACTATGTGGTGCATTATTCAATATAACATTGCTGTTCATATCTGTATTGACTATGTAGTGCATTATTCAGTATAACACTGCTGTTCATATATGTATAGACTATGTTGTGCATTATTCAGTATAACATTGCTGTTCATATCTGTTCTGACTATGTAGTGCATTATTCAGTATAACATTGCTGTTCATATATGTATTGACTATGTAGTGCATTATTCAGTATAACACTGCTGTTCATATCTGTATTGACTATGTAGTGCATTATTCAGTATAACACTGCTGGTCATATATTCACTGACTATGTAGTGCATTATTCAGTATAACACTGCTGTTCATATCTGTATTGACTATGTGGTGCATTATTCAGTATAACACTGCTGTTCATATCTGTACTGACTATGTGGTGCATTATTCAGTATAACATTGCTGTTCATATCTGTATTGACTATGTGGTGCATTATTCAGTATAACACTGCTGTTCATATCTGTACTGACTATGTGGTGCATTATTCAGTATAACACTGCTGTTCATATCTGTACTGACTATGTGGTGCATTATTCAGTATAACATTGCTGTTCATATCTGTATTGACTATGTGGTGCATTTTTCAGTATAATATTGCTGTTCATATCTGTATTGACTATGTAGTGCATTATTCAGTATAACACTGCTGGTCATATATGTACTGACTATGTAGTGCATTATTCAGTATAACATTGCTGTTCATATCTGTATTGACTATGTAGTGCATTATTCAGTATAACACTGCTGGTCATATATGTACTGACTATGTAGTGCATTATTCAGTATAACATTGCTGTTCATATCTGTATTGACTATGTAGTGCATTATTCAGTATATCATTGCTGTTCATATCTGTATTGACTATGTAGTGCATTATTCAGTATAACACTGCTGTTCATATATGTATTGACTATGTAGTGCATTATTCAGTATAACATTGCTGTTCATATCTGTATTGACTATGTAGTGCATTATTCAGTATAACACTGTCGTTCATTTATGTATTGACTATGTAGTGCATTATTCAGTATAACATTGCTGTTCATATCTGTATTGACTATGTAGTGCATTATCTAGTATAACATTGCCGTTCATATATGTATTGACTATGTAGTGCATTATTCAGTATAACATTGCTGTTCATATCTGTATTGACTATGTAGTGCATTATTCAGTATAACACTGTCGTTCATTTATGTATTGACTATGTAGTGCATTATTCAGTATAACATTGCTGTTCATATCTGTACTGACTATGTTGTGTTTTTCTGTTTTGTTGTGAGTTTATTTTTGGAGTACTTTAATAAATTAAAACAAATGCTTCATCCTTTTTTCAGATGCAAATGAAAATCAACAATGTCAAACATAGTAAAATCAAACGTTATATATCAGGATAGCACGAAGATATGTTTGAAGCATATGTTTTAATCCAATTAAAAATACAGGTATACCGAAATTCGATCATGTCCACCTAGCATATATATCGTGTATTACATTTAGATTTGCACGTGCTCAAACTCGGACACGTGTGTTTTTTCCCGTGGGTTCTTCGGTTTCCAGACAAAGCTAACGCTATAATCCGCACCACCGAGAGTGATTTGTGTATGCTGTTTCATAATCGATATAAAATAAAAAAAAATTAAGATATGAATACATTCGATACTTTGTTCAAAATATATAAATTTAATCTGAGAGTTGAAAGCAATACTTACCACTCTAGCAAAATAGCCTGCGCCAGAAGCACTCCCTTGGCACCCGGGGCGTATCCTTAATGGTACTTGTACTGAAGTTAACACTTGTGTGTAGCTCACTTTGAGCATACACGGTCAGGATTCCATAACCATCGTCATCGTTTTGGTCATGATTGGCGGTGGTGGTATGGCGGACCTCGTAACAAGTCGTCGGCTGGCTGGCAGACGGGCAAATATCATCGGCATGTCGGTCTTCGTTGCCGGATGTAATACTCTTGATCTGCCGATCATTCGTTTGACTCCTTGAGGTTGGGCTGCCATCTTTAGCAGATATTCCATCATTGGCATTTGTGGTATTGTTAGGCTCATGTTCAGTCGTACTTTTGCTGGCAACCGGCCAGCTACCATCAGCATGTTACTATGTAACTTAGTAACCTAGTTACTAAGTTACTAGATGTAATGTTTGTAACTACAAAATTAGAATATTTATAAAATATCTGACGTCCAAACTTAAACAAAAAAGAGAAAAATTGGTAATATAATAGTTAGATGATTAGTCGGAAATATAGCTTCTAGCCCTTGACAACAGTCCTGCAATCCTATTGGTTGACGTTTAGTATTTGCAACCTTAAATTAAGAGACAAGTGCAATGATTTTCAACTGTGGACCGTATGTAAATGAATTTATGCTTTGAGAATGTATAAGTGTAACCTATATTTATAGCAGTTTAATTGATTCGTATTAAAAGAGATAACCATACTAAGATGTCCCATCTGGGACGGTATGGATTTGTTTTAACTGTCTTAAAAACGAAATGCTCAGACCGTAAAATCACTCACATACCGTTCCCAGTTGAAAATCTTAGCACGTGTATCTCTTAATTTAAAATTTCCAATTTTTTAATCTTCAGCCACAGACATATTAACAAACAGATAGGAAACTTCCTATCTTAACCAATGAAGTAACCAAAATATCACGTGGCACCTTAACTTTTCCTCTTATCTCCTCTCTCAATGATTTTGATGAGAATACATTCAACGATTCATAGTGAATAACAAAATGGTAGTAGGGAATTTATATTTATTTTGAAACTAAGAAATCGTATAAAAAGATGTTTAAAGTTAAAAATGTCATCATTTTTCGCTTTTCTCTTAAAAATCAAGGTTTTGACATAGTCAAAGTTTCCGTCAAACTCCTTTTTTGCTCTGAATGTAAGAGAAAGAAAAATACTATCATTGGAAAGAAAATTAAATTTGTGATGGTATTTGGAATGAATGAAACTTGTATCTATAATACTCTTCATAATATGTGTGCTTAAAGTTAGGAAATAATTTGTGAAATGTTTGCACTGTGCCACGTGAAATTTAGATAATTTTCGTAGTGTCCAATCTATTTGTTATTAGGTCTGTGCTTCAGCCAATAGGATTGCAAGATTGTTGTCAAGAGCTAAAAACTCTACTTTCCGATTAATCAGCAAACTATTATATGATCAATTTTACTTGTTCTCATAATATTACTAATATAATATTATAAGTAGTATCACACAGTCTAACTTTATTTTATTTTTTGTATGTGAAAAGTTAAAGTTTTCAAAAATCCATCCACGAATTGGCACGATCGACAATTCCAGCGGAAGTGATACACTCATTTCCGCCACTTCGTGACAACGACGTCATTGCAACGAAGTCTTACCTCTCTGTTGTAACGAAATTTCAGATCAACATGGACGACGATACATCAGAATACTTTTGCATCCCAGTTATTTATACCGATGTAATATATAAAACGTTTCGAGGTGAGCATGATTTGTTCGTGTTTTATGCTAAATTTGTGTTCACTTGTATTTTATTAATTCATTGGTATCAAGCAGATATAAAACATGTATTTGGAGGTGCCAAGCGTAACGAAAATAATAAAAAGGAAAGAAATGCTATGCATCAATGTTGGGTTTTTATCTGACATATTTGGTGCATTTACCTGTGTTTACACAACACGGGTCATCAGCTGACGGTGTATTGCGTTGTACTATTTTCTAACCAGTTATGTGTAAATACATGCTTTATTTGTTGACCTGGCGCCTAAATGCGCTGAGATACAAATAAAAGAAAATAAATCAGTGTATGAACGCTGATGAATGTCAAATTATTTCTTGGTAAAACCAGGGACTCAGATACGTAATATAAACGGTTCCTGGTAAAACTGAGCTCCCAAGTTGCCCAACTTTGGCCTAGATTTAAAAAGTGTTCAATCAAATTTTATATTGTTATCGATAGTACCATCTGGGATAGTAATTGAAGGGATCGGTCTCGGACAGAAGCATGCCATGTCGTCGACTCATTCGGAACACTTCGGTCATGTACGTTCACTTTAGCTGTCATGTTTTAGGATGTATAATGTGATTTCGCTCCGTGATTTATCGCGTTTTATGGTTGAAGACATTACAAACAACATAGTTGCTGCAAAACGTAATTGCAACTATCCTTTTCACGATTTGCGTCGGTTGTTCTAGTTTTTAGCAAGTTTTTAGTTGCTTTTTTTAGTGTTTACTCTCAAACCAGGAAGCGTGAAATTGCGATGAAAAAAAAGATGGCCGACGTTCTGGTTGTTTTTTGTTTGTTTGACTGGGCAGAAGGAAATAATGTTATAAGCGATGCTCAATTTGGTTTTAGAAAACATCGCACTACTACTGATGCAATATTTGTGCTTAATGCCATTGTTAGTAAAATCCTTAATGAAAATGGTCGCCTTGCGTGTGCATTCATAGATTTTAAAAAGGCATTTGATAGTATTTATCGCAACGGGCTCTGGTATAAACTGTATAATTTAGGTTTAAGGGGTAAACTTCTACGAGTAATTCGTGATATGTACGAGGGTCATTCAATAAGTTCTGTCACTAACGCTTTTTAACAATTATGTGCTCATTGGTGTTTGGTACCAAATGAAAGAAAGTTTCAATACCATTCCATTGATGGTAAAATGAATGCTGTATCTTTTGTGTGACGAAAGTTATGGAACATTTAATACACATCACTTATACATACTGAGGCATTTTCGTCCTGATTTTTTTCAGGTATGTTAATTGTTACTTTTTTAAATGCCTGTTTCTCTTTAAGTACTTGTCGAAGACCTTTGAAATTTCTCATATATTACCAGTTATATCTGTGCATTACAAGATTTAGAATTTAAGCATGGTAGATGAAAAGGCATTGTCTTAGAAATTAACATTTTAAGCTAACGTGTAAAATTAATTTAATGATAAATGGACATTAAATGGAAGGGCAGTCTTCTGAAATAGCGTTTTTGGATGATCAATATTTTCACTAAACATTGTACAAAATTCTTCAATAATGTGTTGAATATGAAATTCAAACACTGAAGGACTAGGATTTGTAAAAAAATATGAAAACATATTAATACTATGAGAATAATTACGACATTTAAAAGATATTATAACATTTCCGTAAACAAAATGAAGAAAATCAGTGTTATTTCTGCTAAAATGAAGGGATATGCATTCAATCATATCTGGTTTGCAGCAAGACCTTTCCGAATTCTCGACATTCATTTTCATGGATAATGGGCGAATAACAACAGATGGCGTACAAGAAAATTTAAAAGCATAGAATTATTCAAATAATTTTTACGACGTTTTGTAACAAGGACATTTTCAGAGATGCCAGTATCCAAAAGGTGTGGTAGGGGGAGGTAATTCAGGGGTATAAATAACCGGAATTTTTTCATTTTTGTTGTGGAATTTAAGAGAGCGAACCCAGTAGTACTATAAATACACTACTTTATCTCAGTGTTATATCCAGTTCAAAGGATATATGCCTAGTGACAGAGCTTTTTGAAGCACCCTCGTATTCTAAAGTTAAAGCCCGCGTGAGAGGCTGTAAAACATATTCAGACTATTTTGAGTGCTCGGTTGGCTTAAAACAAGGGGAGGTAATGTCTCCGATATTATTTTCACTATTTCTAGAAGATATAGAACTATTTTTAATGAATGATGTTAATTCTGGTATAAATCTTGATGATATTTCTTTTATTCTTATGCTATTTGCCGATGACATGGTGATAGTAGGTAAATCACCCAATGACCTCCAAAAAAGTTTAGATCTTCTACATTCTTATTGCAGTAATTGGGGACTAAAAGTAAATCCCGATAAAAGTAAAATTGTTGTTTTTAGAAAACGAGGTCCAATCAAAAATGACGAGAAATGGACTTACGATAATATACCAATGGAAACGGTAGACAATTTCAATTATCTTGGTACTGTCTTTAATTATACAGGTAATTATAATTTAAACCAAGAAACATTAGCTGGTAAAGGTTTAAAAGCACTAAATACTTTACTTGTTAATATACGTAACTATTCACTGAAACCTAGTACAATATGTCAGCTATTTGATGCCTTCGTAAGCTCTATATTAAATTATGCTTGTGAAATATGGGGATTTAGTAAAAGTAAAGAAATTGAAAGAATTCACCTAAAGTTCCTTAAATCTCTGTTGCATGTAAAACAATCTACTTGTAATGCTGCTATATATGGTGAGTTATGTAGATATCCTATGTATGTTAATAGATATGTCCGTATTGTTAATTATTGGTTCAAAATTGTTCGATCTGACAATATCATTTTACAACATTTGTACAAGTCATTAACATTCGACTGTCATAGGGGTAAAACTAATTGGGTTTCTCGTGTCAAAACATTGTTAAAATATACCGTTTTTTCTGTATGGAACAACCCAGATGGTGGTAATTTACTTACTTTTCATCTTTTGTTCAAGCAAAGAATAATCGATCAATTTGTTCAATCATGGTATACTACTGTTAATAACAGCCGATCTTTGTTTACATACAGACTATTTAAGACCACTATCAGTAATGAGTATTATCTCGATAAAATACCACAGAAAGTTCGTATTGCACTTACTAAGGTAAGACTGTCTTCGCATCAACTGCGGATTGAAACAGGTCGTTATGGTGTTAACAGAATCGACCATGATCAACGCTACTGTTTAATTTGCAATTCTGGTGATCTAGAAGACGAATACCACTTTATTTGTATATGTCTAGCATACACTGACATTCGAAAACAATATATTAAATCACGTTTATTTGTTAGACCAAGCGTTTATAAATTTATTGAGCTAATGCAGTCTGTTAGTTTTTCTGTTATCTCAAAACTTTGTAAATTTGTATATCAAGCGACAATTATTCGACAAAACATAGTTAATCGTCATGAAAATGTACTGTACATCTCACTTAAAGTAAATACTACACCATCTTTTGCACATCTATATGCTTTAACGTTCTTCTTGATATTTCAATATGTATATATGTACATACATACACATTGCATTGTTCTATTATTTTTTTCAATGTACTTAGTTTGTATATCTATTACGTATAAATCATGTTTTGCTCATTGCCTTTATGTCTATGCACATACTTATCATGACTGACTGTTGTATATAATAATATTCATTGTATCACGTAACAAGAAACATTGTAATGTTTACGTTACTTAATAAAGAATCTTGAATCTTGAATCTTGAATTTTTGTTTTATACGCCTTTCACGCTTTTAATCTACTTGTCGATCTCTGTTTATTATACAAAGCATATGCACTTTGTGTTTGGTGTAGTTTTTAATTTAGTTTTAATTAGTTATGACTTTCAACAATTGTTTTTTTTAACTTGCCCATTTTGAACGTGTTTTTTTTTCTCTCCTGGATTAGCATGTATATTTTTATTATTATGGAAGGGTAAACATGTTTCTCTCAATTAAACCGTACCTGTTGATGAATGCAAGTAATAACACACATATTGAAATTGTGTTTAGGGTAGTGGGTTATGATTTTGATTTTCGCAAAAGAAAATAATAACTTCGCCATTTGAAAACAAAACAAATTCTCTTGGATCAACATGTATATTTTATGGAAGGGTAAACTTGTTTTCTCCATTACAAAGTACCTATTGATGATTGCAACTTTTCCAAATAAAAACATACACATTGAAATTGTGTTTAAGGTAGTTTTAAGTGGGTTATGACTTTGATTTTAATAAAAAAATAATTAATTTCGCTATTTTGAAAAAACAACAACACAAAAACCTTGGATCAACATGTATATTTTATGAAAGGTAAACTTTTTACGTCATATAAAGCCCCTGGTACCATCTAACATTAGCATCTAATTTGAATAATGAATTTGATTGGTTATCTAAAGAAAACACCATTATACTTACTCCCTGGTAATATGCTAACACACTTTGCTTCATACTATTCTTTTAATTAATATTAATGATTGAATAAATGCAAGTTATGTGGACGCCGCGAGTTTTTAAATATCAAACCAGGCACTGACTTCGCTAACAAATCCTTAAGTTTTACTTAAATAATTAAAACACTGTAAAAATTTCGTATGTGCTTTAAATCATTAAACTAAATATACTTTTAATAAAAAAAAATCCCATCCGACGTGTAAATGAGCACTTCCGATACATGACTTGCAAGGTTATTTCCCTAATTGATTCGTCGCCATTTGTATTCATTTCGACGGAAACTGGCACAGAAGGTAAATTTGTTAATATATCACTGTAAATCGTTAGATACAAGATACAAGATTATTTATTTCAAGTCCGATTGTACCTATGCCAGTAGCACCACCAATTATATATGCTAGGGACTTTTTTGATGTAGCCAAAGCTTTCCCATTAATATATCAATAATAATTATTTCGGTAAAAGATCACAGACATAGGCTGTCATAGCACTAGTGTGTTAAAATACACGTTTAATGCTCTTTTGAAATTTTTCGTATTGGCGAGCATCAACGTGTATTGATTATTGCACATTTTACGACTGGACTTTCCCAACGGAATCTGTTGGGAAGGTTTCACGCTTTTAAACAGCATTGTTTGTATATTATATAAGCACAGGTTGAAAGAAGATTTTTTTTTGAGTCGATCGGTGTTTCAAAATTTACCTGCCACGATGAAATATCTCAGATTATCCAAATTTATCACGAATATATTGACACATTTCCGAATTATCCAAAGTTACCGCCATCTTGTTTGAAATTCTTACCCAGAGTTCAATGCGCATATTAGTTCACCATACGCAACCCACCATGCACCGTCGATAGAATAGAATAGAACCGTTTATTGCTACAATCGTAAAACATTGTGTACATAGTGTGTTTAAACTACACATATTTCATGCCGATTTAAATTTTTAATTATATTTATAGTATTGTTAACATTACTTGTTTTATTCGTTTATTATTCTACAGTTATAAAGAGAATATAAAATATATGAAAATTAGCAGTTTGGTAAAGATAATAATAATGAAGTTGCAAGAGTGTTCACAAGGACGACGACGGGCGACGGACAACTGACAACGGACAACTTGTCATCCCATAAACCCTGGGGTGGGGGTGGTGGGGGGGGGGGGGGGGGGGGGGGGGGGTGGATGGGGGATTTGAAAACAAAATCACCATGTTCAGCTCTACCAAACACACAACTATTTATTTTTATAAATCACAAAGTCCCATCCTAGCTCAGCTAAATTTGGGACTTGGTTACCTTATAGTATGTTGTAAAGGGTTGCTTAAGTAATGTTGCCTTCCGCAAATTCTGGGCTCCCATGGAACCCAAATTGTGAAGGCCCATAACATGTGCAATAAAGGCAGATCTAGGTTTGCATTTAAGCTGGTGTATATATAGTTATCATTTTGGTTTGGGATCTTATATCATTATGCATCTTATTTGTACTTCACCCATATTTGGGCATGGGCTCCCTCCTCTCCCTCCATTTTTTTTTTTTTACATATTTCTGTTGTTTTGGTCAATTCTTACAAAAATAGCTATGTTGCCCCCCCCCACCCACCCACCTACCCACCTCTCCAACACCCCCACCCCCCCCCTCCCCCACTCGACACTCATTTAATTATTTGTTTACATATTTGTGTGTTGTTTTGGTAAATTCTTACAAATGTAGCTATGTTGCCCCCACCCCCACGCCCGCCTTCCAACACCCCAGGGCCTCCCCGCCCCCCCCCCCCCCCACCACCCACACTCGAAACTCAATTTGTTTATTTATTTATTTTAACATATTTCTGTCTTGTTTTGGTCAATTCTTACACATATATATATGTTACCCCGCCCCTACTCCGTCCCCGCCCCCCCCCCCCCCCCACAGCCTCCCCGGCACCCCGCCTCCCCCCGACTCTCAACTATTTTTTCTTCTTCATATTTCTGTAATGTTTTGGTCAATTTTTACACATATACCTATGTTGCCCCGCCCCCACCATCCTCCTCCCCCGCCCCCACCGACTCGAATCTCTATTTTTTCTTCATATTTCTTTGTTGTTTTGGTCAATACTTACACATATTGTTATCCCCCGCCCCGCACCCCCTACCCGCCCCACCCTGACACTAAACCCCCCCCCCCCCACAGACTAAACTATATATGTTTTTATATTTCTGTATTGTTTTGGTAAATTTTATTATCTCTACTGGCCAAGTTCGAAAACCAACCAGATCGGACCAGTAACGGCGGAGTTACGGCTCTTATATTTCCACTCGAAACTCGATATATATAAAAATGTTTTACATATTTCTGTCTCGTTTTGGTCAATTCTTATGTGGCCTTCTTAGAAGACAATAAAATTAACCATGTTTCCATACGAAATAAAAGTATCAAAAAGCATTTTCTGTTCAACTTTAGTCCCATTTCTTTAAGATTACCCCACCCCTCGAAAACATGCTAAAAGTGTCAAATGTCAATAAATAAAGGATAAGAATTTTCCTAAGCATCTCAGGGTCATTTCTGCACTCATCATGCTCTTACATATCAGGAAATGCTAAATTGTACATACCTTCGCCGGCTTTTTAAACAGTTATTCCATGCTGATCACCCCGTGAGTCAAAATCAGCCATTTTACCTACTTTTCAGAAGCTTTTGATAGTTTCGTATTTTTCTATTGAAAGCCTCCAAAAAACCCAAAGAATGCATATTCCATTACTCCAAAATAAACTTAGAAGTACTCAAAACTGAAAAAACATCAAACATGCACTTCATAATATTATAAATACCATCCATGGACCTAAAAGATGCTTAATAGTTGATTTGTTTCTGATTTACACCATGGACATTCTTGTGAAACTGAGGAGTGCCCCCATTAATGGAAAGTAGTCCGTTAAAAAAACCCGATCCTTTTGCCATTTCGCGATTTTTTTCCGGACGTGTTGACGTACGAATAATTGTGATTGTCCAAAATTGGCCTAACAGCACCTTTTTAAGATAACACTGAAATAGCCTGTTTTTAAAACAGTTTTTTTTGCAAACTTTTTTCTTTTGGTCTTTTTTTTTCTCCATAGCATGAAAAAGGTCTGAAATGTGCAATCAAAAGTCATTTCCATTTTAAATGTTGGCTCCTATAACCCGATTTATATCAAGGCTGTATATTGTGCAATTTATTTTTATTTTAATGTGACATGCCTTAATGATGTCATGTGACATGACGTCATGCCACATGCTATTCAATGTTTAACGTCATCATACTATGACATCAAAATACCATAGCAACCAGTACTTAAACAGGATATTACCATTAGAAAACTGTCAATATAATGAAACAGTGTTAAGGCAAACACTAAAATTACACCAACGGTTAGGTTTTAAATGGCAAAAACTCCACCTCCAACTTAGAACATCCCAATAAAATTGCATATACCAACCGCAAGACACATGGGATTTTGAGATATCTCAAATTAGATATCTCACGGTAAGTTGCAATATATCTTGAGAAATTGTAAGATATATCTCATTTTATCTTGAAATATCTATCTTGATGATATTCATGACTCGAGACACATTGAGATATCTCAAGATAACTTAAGATATCCCAAGACAATTATCTCAAGATAAATTGTGATATCTCAACATGGAGTATCTCAAGATAAATTAGACATATATTGAGATATTTCAAGATACGGTACATCACGGAGTTTTTCAATATACTTATTTAACTTCATAATCTGGCCTTATCGACAAATTCCATTCTAACCGAAGTAGTTGTCTTCGAAAACAAACCGAATGGTAACAAACTTTGAAAATATGATGAAATACAGATACAAAATACTTCATTTGACTGTTTTAGTAAAAAAAGGTTGGACCCTTAAGGGGGCACTTCACAGTTTAATGTACATTTCTCAATAATAAAACCCATGACAAGCCCTTAGACTGAATCCATGAGCAAAAATAAATCACACCATCATTGTGTCATACATTTCTTAGAAGACAATACAATTACCTATGTTTCCATACGAAATAAAAGTATCAAAAAGCATTTTCTGTACAACTTTAGTCCCATTTCTTTAAGATTACCCCACCCCGAAAAACATGCTAAAAAGCAATTTTAGCAATATTTCAAATGTCAATAATGCACTCATCATGCTCTTCCATATCAGGAAATGCTAAATGTTACATACCTTCGCCGGCTTTTAAAGAATTTATTCCATGCTGATCACCATGTGAGTCATAATCAGCCATTTTACCTACTTTTTGGAAGTTTTTGATAGTTTTGCATTCCTTTCTATTGATAGCCTCCAAAAAATACAAAGAATGCATATTCCAATACACCACAATAAACTTAGAAGTACTCAAAACTGAAAAAAACATCAAACATGCACTTCATATTTATTATAAATACCATCCATGGACCTAAAAGATGCTTTTCGCCACATGCTTCGAAGCTTTGTATGTCCTCGTTCCAGTCTACCACTTCTCACCAGAGTAGCCATCCGCATCTCTAAGGGTCTTATAATATATGCCCCCTCCTCCCCGGCACCGCCACCAATATCAGTAACCACTTCATCATCCGACATTTCGGATTTTAACAAAATCAAATAATCTCTAACGTTCGCACCTAGCTCACGCTCGAAAGTATATACGTTACTCTTTTTCTGGATCTGGATAAATACAACGCAGGGCCTGTTATAGCATACTCGCATCGGGAGAGAGAGTGTTAAATATTTAGTAACACGGTTGGAGGGCTGTTTTAAAGCCTGTCTGCGCACTGACTACACTGTCATTTAGATGGTTTCACTTCACTGTAGTTTTTATGAAGAAATATTTTTTGAATTGTTCTGTGTTGCACTGGTTTATTTTAAAACATTTACTGTTGTTCGTTACAGATGGCTTGCTTCGTAGTCTTTAAATAGTTTGCTTTTATATTGCATTTCGGTTTAACTAAAGTTAGATACTTCTATACGCTCTAATAGGGAGGGTAGATCCAGTTCTTCCAGCATCTTTGACACGCATCCCTCCTCCCTGGTCTTATAATCGGCGGAGATAACCCTAGCAGCCTGGTGTTGGCTGCGTTCCAGCACATTGATGTCGTTTGAGAGGTATGGGTCCCAAACAATGGAAGCGTATTCAAGCATCGATCTTACAAGGGAGATGTATGCCGTCTTTCTGCATGTTTGGGGGCAGTGTCTTAGATTTCTTCTGAGGAAGCATAGTGTGGTGTTGCTTTCTTAGCAACTGTCGTTATACGGGGACCCCATTTGAGGTCTTCTGATATGTTAACTCCAAGGTAGGGGTTCTTGTTGACTTTTTTAGAATTTTGTTATTTAGCTGAAAGAAGTGGCTGGATTTCCTATTGATGCTCATGAGATAGCATTTAATGGTGTTGAAACTCATGCCCCATTGGTCTGCCCATTTGTCTAGTGAAGATAAGTCGTCTTGTAGCAGTTTGTGGTCTAACTGGCTTCTAATAGGTCTGTATAAAAGGCAATCATCCGCAAATAGTCGTACTTGGAATTTTATTGTATCAGGCAAGTCGTTGATATGACATAAGAATAGGAGAGGTCCCAGAACAGTGCATTGTGGTACTCCAGGTAGAACAGTAACAGGGGTGGAAAACTCGCCTTCACAAACTACTGTCATGTGTCGCTGTGTGAGGAAAGCTGTGAGCCATTCATGTATACTGTCATGGATGCCAAGACTATCTTGCTTTTGTAGTAGCTCGCTGTGTGGTACCGTATCAAATGCCTGCTAAAGGCGAATATTACTAGATCAATTTGTAGTCCTGTGTCATTGTATTGAAGAAGATCTTGCATGGTTATTAGGAGTTGGGCTTCGTATGAGTAGCCCGATCGGAATCCGTGGCTTAAAGAAATATAAAAAGATCGGACAGGGAAAGTAGCATTCAAGGAGGACAGTCAACCACAAAACACAGAAACAAACACTAAATTAGTGAGTTTGTTGTTGTTTATCTAGGTGGACGAGTATGTGTTTTCAGACGATATGTTCAAGCAATTTGAAGGAGACGGATGTCAAGCTTACAGGACTGTAGTTTTCTGGTGCATGTAAGTCGCCTTTCTTAAAAACGGGAGCTACATTCGCATTTAACCAGTCACTTGGGAGTTTGTCTGTGTCGATTGAACGCTGGAATATCGCACTTAATCCTGGGGCTAGCTGCTGAAAACAGTTCCTCAGTATCTGGTTGGAAATATTGTCAATTCCTGCCGCTTTCGATACCGTGACTTCGGTCAAGAGCTTTTCTACACCTTTTGCTGTGATGATTATGAAGGGCATTTTCCTTTTATACTGCTTTGCCAAGGGGGGTGGGGGAGGGGCATCTTGTCTGCTTTTTGTTGTTTTGAAGACTGACTTGAATTGGTCTGCGAGTATCTTGGCCTTTCCCTTGCTGTCATTTACTAGTATTCTTTTGTGTTTTAGAGGTGAAGTGCCAATGTTATTCTGTTCTTTTTTATTTGATGTAGCGCCAGAATGGTTTACTGTTGTTTTGGTCGAGTCCATCTTGTATGGTTTGGTTGACGAAGTTGACTTCAGCCTGTTTGAATTCTCTTTTGCAATGCTTCTGGTGGCATTTATAGTCGTTCCACTGTTTGATATTCTTCGCTTGTTTGAAGAGTCTAGCTTTGCGTCTCAAGAGTCTATTGAGGCCTCTGTTGAACCAAGGGACAAAGTGGTTCCCTTTATATATCTTTTTTTGGGATATGTCTATCAACAATGTAACTGATTTCATCTTTGGAGATTTGCCATAGTTCTTCTATGTCTTCACCCCTTGTTACTGATGCAGTGATGTCTCGAGATAGGGATTCAATTTCTTTGTGTATCTCATCCCAGTTGGCCTTTGAGTACAGGTACCGTTTGCGAGGATTTTGCTTAGTGTAGTATGGTTTGATGTCCGGGTGCGTGACTACCATTGCATGGTCAGAAATACCAGGGATGCTTGATGAAGATTTAATGAGCGATGGATTATTTGTGAAGACCAAGTCTAAAATGTTTTCCTGTCGGGTTGGTTCGTTTTGAACTTGAGTAAGACCGTGTTCAACAGATAGATCTATCAGGCTTGCTGGACTTTCTTTCCGGTGCATTAGGTTGTACTGTTAGTGTTTCCCAGTCAATTTGGGGCAGTTGAAATCTCCTGCAAGTAGGATTTCTGTTTGTTGGTGCTTGACAACTTTTTTTAGAGAAGTGCTCAGGTTGTTGATGGCCTCAATGTTTCTGTGTAGCATGTAGAATGATGAAAGGTATGTCTTTCCTGGTTCTCAACTTAATCTTAGTCCAGACATTTTTACACTCTGTCACTAATTCTGGTTGTTCATCTGCCACTAGGCCTTTTTTATGCATGTAAATACACCTCCTCCTCTACTACCTCTGTCATTCCTATGTACCACATAGTTTGGGGGAAATATTGCACATGATTTCACTGCATTACGTTGAGGGTCCTTTCCCGGTTTAATTCCTCTAAGCCAAGCTTCAGTTCCGCATATGAGATCTGGTTTCACATAGCTAATTGCTGCTTTGGATTCAGATTTATGTACCATTATTTTGCAACAATTTACAGTTAAAAGTCTAAGGTTTCTTTCCTATGGGGAACGAATTTCATATGGGTCAGTTTCATCTTTTGTTGATGATTCATTTTTGCTATGGCTGTCACTGACTTCGTCGATTGAATGTGGTGCTTTGCTGTGCTTGCGGTTGGTTTTGTTACTCGTTATTTCTTTAAAGTGACTGCTTGTAAATAGTGGGCTGAACTGTGTAGAAGTAGATGCCATTGAGGAATTCATCCCAGACAGTGGAAAATCATGTTGGTGGTGTGCAGTTCAAAGCTTCTGAATGTGAAGCTGTCTATGTTTGAACTGTCACAGATGCAACAGTGCCATACCACGTTAATACCTTCCAGTCTTTTCACTTCTCTATGATTTTTTCCTTCTTCTTACTAGAGATGACCGGGTACAGGACGTTTCGTACCTTGGGCGTTTCGTACCCTGGATGTTTCGTACCCAGATGATCGCCTGATCGTAGTATGCCAAGACACAGAATAAACTAAAGCCGACATGTCATTCTCTTTCACCTTAATCCAATCAAGCTTCCTGTCCAGGTAACTTGCTCTGAATTTAATTGATTCTTTTATAAACAGTTCACCTCAAACTCAGTGAATTTTGAAATTTTTCAAAACTTACGGTTGGAATCGTCAAAAACCCAACAACCGCTAGGGGACATTCAGTCAGTACTAATCGCTTACAGTATAAAAGTCGCTCAACTAAAGCCCTTGCATACACTAAATATGGTTGAATAGTCTTGCCACACTCACTTACACGAAAGTTAATAAATCATTTATACCCAATGCAATTTTTACAAACAGCACACTGTCCTTCCTCACTTCCCAAACTGTCTTAGTTTATCAACTGTCCTTGTCTTGAGCCAGCAATGTTTGCACCCCTTTTAACAATGTAATCCAAATGATAATTAGTAGGCTGATTTAAATAATTACTGAACCCATAAGCCCTTAACATTTACCATTGAATGTTTAGTCAACAAAACAGTTAAAGAAATAAAAATCACTTCCCTTTTTCTTCACCGAACGTCGGACCGTCCATCCAGTATACATCAACTTAGACCCGTTATCGACTTAAGCCACGAATCGATCCCACCAAGGTAAAACTTACCGCTCAACGTATCTAGAGTACGCAGATATTAACACACGACGAACGTAATATTTACTCGATATATATTTAATTAAACTCATGAAATTGTTTGCTTTCTAAGGCTTAAATACACTAAAGAGTTCTTCATTGCCTTCCTTTGTTATCCGATCATGTTTAAAAACCTTGTAGAAAACACAAACCTGATATTGATACTGGGAAACTTACTGCTTCATGAAGTGTCGGCCTAGGGTAGTCGCATAATGGCGGCTAGTAAGTAACTCTCGTTTCCTAGGGTAGTCACATAATGGCGGCTAATAAATAATTATCGTTTCCTAGGGTAGTCACATAATGGCGGCTAGTAAATAACTCTCGTTTTAGGGTAGTCACATAATGGCGGCTAGTAAATAACTCTCGTTTCCTAGGGTAGTCACATAATGGCGGCTAGTAAAGTGTCGGCCTAGGGTAGTCACATAAAGGCGGCTAGTAAATACAGGGTTCAAATTTAACACTTATTTACTTGCTAAAGTGCAAGTAGATTTTTGCAGATTGCAAGTAGAAAATATTAGCACTTGCTAAATTTTGCAATTTGACAAAAGAAGCCCGCTAAATCTAAATCTATATTTCTTTACTAAACATATTACATAAAACTTAGTAAAATAGATGAATAGTATTATGATACATTATTACCATGTTGCATCAAGCTGAGTGTTAAAATGTCATCATTTACATGTATAGCATTCCCTTTACAATGAATCGAATACTCTAAATTATTAATTAATGCAAGTCCCTTCATTAAAAAAAGCAAGTAGAACATCTTGGCATTTGCTTTTTTTTTTAGCAAAAACCCAACTTTTAGGATTAATTACACTAAATGAGCCGGATGTGCTCGCCTGGAGCATTCGAAAGTAGTTCTGTACTAAAGAGTGGTAATCTTTTATTTTTTTCAATGCAGTGCAGTTTCCTGTTATTTGTTTGGCTGTAACTGTATTCTGGACATGTTGTTGATATTTGAAAATGCAGCTTATCATGTTTTTGACAGTTTTTGACGGACATTTAAAAAGTGAAAGTAGCAGGGTATGAAATTGCAAGGGGTAAAAAATAACGATATTCAACCCCCTATTTCCTTGCTGATGTTTAATAACAGACATATTTATTTGCATGATAAAGTAAGTTTCATTCTCACTTTACTATGGAAGGGGCATGGGGACTCATTTACGCTATTATAACCTTCACACCGGTTTCCAAGCCCATGAGACGCACACTCCGGTATGGCTCTTGTAAATTTCTTAACCATACCCATTTCTAATAATAAGAAAAGGTACAGCCTAAATGGGGATTTATTCAGTTTGAGTAATAAACTTAAAATGTTAAACTGTAAAGTTGAGGATACTGCACTCATCATTCTTTTACATATAAAAACATATCGATATTCACAAGCCTAATAAATTGGCTCCTATTTGCAGTTTTTTTTTAATAATTCTATGTTCTATGTAACTGTAACTCACCAGTACGAACAAAAAACAGCAACATTAAACGTGCATTTTAACACACTACGAGATTCACATGCATGTGTTCGTACAAACTGTCAATTTCAGATAAGTTCATAATCTATCGAGATTTTGCAAAGGTGCGTGAACGTAGGTGGTCAGGTTCTCAACGATATCCCAACAAACTGCTGTTTTGTTTGATCAAATCCGCACCTTTATCAATGATGCGCCCCACGTCCCACCCAACCTCATCCCCCAACCATCCCCCACCCCATCATCACCACCACCGACATTACAAATCATTTGCGTTTTGCATTATTTGGATATTAACATTTAAATTTGAACACAATCATTTACATATAAAACAGTTTAGATTCAATCCAGATACACAGATGAAATATCAATCAAATAAAACGAAATGAGGTCACATTAAAAAATTGCTAGATTCTCAAACCCTTCCTCCCCGAGTTGCCTTTCGACCACAAATTTCTTTAAAAGGACAGCATTTTTGGATTAAAACTGATAAAAATTAAAAAAAAAATGTCACACCGTGCCCCAAATGTTACTATAATTTGCATGAGATTCTAATAATTGTTATATCGGCCCCGAGTCTCTATACGCGCCCCGCACCTCCTCCCCCATCAACCCCACCCACATTGTTTTAGCCTTGTTTTGTGATGGTATATAATGGCTATATAATTCATTATTGTCTGAAAAATCGAATAGTCGAGCTGCGCTGTTCTCCGACGGCTCTTTTTTTTTATAAACTGCGTATTAAATTCTTACTAGTGGTGGAGAAAAAAAAAGAATCTGAGTCTGATAATATATAAAATACATGTATTTTCAAAATTATTCATGGAAATGCTGCAAACTTGAGGCCGATTAAGATTTTTAGTCATTGGTTTATTGTAAACTAAATCAAAGATCCAGTCCAGAAGACTCCTTAAATTAATATTTCATAAGACCATATTTAATAATTTTGTGAATTAATTCTTTTATTTGCAAACAAACATTCATTTCGTTTATTAAAAGATTTGTAAACAAAAATAGCCACGTTTCTAATTTCTTTTTGACATTCTGAGTTAATTAACAAAATAAGTTTCTGCATATTTGGCCTATCCCAATAATATTTTTTGATATATTGTTTTCTAAACTCCGAGTATATAGGACAATTCTAACATAAAATGAAACTCGTCTTCTAGGATATTACAAAATTTACATTTTCTCTCATTTACCGGAATTCTATTAGGTTTATTCCAACGTCCTGCTTCTTTTTCTAGTCTGTGCGAGGATACTCTTAATTTTGTAATGGCAATTCTAAATTTTGATATATTACAAATACTAAGATAAGGTTGAAACTTGAAAACACATATACAGTTATAAAAGCGTGCTCTGCTTGAATCAGCTAGTCTACTATTCCAAGTTTGGATAAAGTTGTCATGTAATCTCTGTTTAACAACATACAGAAACAATTTAGGATTACCCACCGTTTGGGCTAACCACGCATCATTGAAACCCATAATGCCTAATATATCTCTAATTAAAGATGCCCAATTTTTTATGTTGGGTTGAGCATTTATATCATTTAACATCAAAACATATATTTGTTTTACATATTTATTTTCATTACTTTGTAATATCTTAACCCAGTATTTTATAATATTAAAATGACGGTGACATAACATAGACTTTCTACCCAGTTCTCCATATATAAAATCGTTTTGTGTTGACTTCTTTACTCCCAATAACCTTTTACAAAATTGCATATGTACTCTTTCAATGGCATTCGCCTGTAAAAACCCCCAAACTTCAGATCCATAGTTCAAAATGGGTGTAATCAGCTTATAAAACAAATCTAGCCTATGTTCAACCGATAACACCGTACATTTGTAAAGACATTTATTCATTTTAAAAATTGCTTTCAAAGCTTGGCCTGCAAGTGTTGCCTGAGCATCAGAAAAAGAGCCACCAGTTGTAAATACAATACCTAGATAACTAAAACTGTTTACTATATCTAATGCATTTTCTTTATAATAAAAGATTAGACCTCTCGGTAATGAACCACCTTTTTTGATTACCATTATCTTTGTTTTTGAACCATTAACAACAAGTTTCCATCTATCACAGTATTCTGAAAGTAAGTTTAAGCTATTTTGTAACTCTTCACTACTAATTGCAAAAATAACAATATCATCAGCATATAATATAAGAAATACTTTAATAATGTTCTCAATGGCTGATGTTTTTACAACTGATTAAATAACAATTCATTTTAGGACACACTTTTTAAACAAGCTGTGATGTATACAACTATCGTTCTTCCAAATATACGAGGAAATTCACAATTATACTAATAAATTGTTATATAGTATTTCGTTTCGTAACTTAAATGCTTTAAAGCAAAGGTACACTGCAATCTTTTCTACACACATTGCGTTTGTTCAATCATTAATATTAATTATAAGAATTGTATAAAGCTGGTAAAACGCCGCGTGTCATTAAACGTATGGCTTCTTTATAGCAGCAAGTGTGAGCAGCAAAGTAATTAACATTTCGCCAGTTGTCAATCATTTATCCATTTCAACCAATCAAACCAGAACGATACCTCCAACTGACAACAGCACGTGTATAAAGCACGTGCAACGATGTTATCTCACCGAAGCATTGTGGTGTAGTGGTTAGAGTGTCTGCCTTGCATTCGGGAGGTCGTGGGTTCGAGTCCCCTGACCGCGTCATACCAAAGACTTTAAAAATGGAGTAGTTACTTGTAACCCATGCCTGACAAGCAAATAATGGGTAGTACTACGTCTGGTCAAACCGTCTGGTCAACCCGGTGTCAGAATAATGTGTCTGGGTGTGGTATCATGTACTACGGCGTGGTATTCCAGTGTGGCAGCACTATATCTGCTTCAAGTAGACTGTAGATAGATACATAGCACTACACACAATCACTCACGCAATAGTCCAGACATAATGCCGAGCCAACGGGGGATTCTTCCCGGGGGCTCATATGGTAGAGGGACTTTAAACCTTAGAAATCATCATCATTATATAAACTATTGTTCAGTATACTCCGACATCAACAATAGGGCGGAGATATGTTACCTTACCCCTAAAGAAATATTAACTAATAGTTGCACGTCTATTTATTTAATACGTATTGAACTGAGGTATATGAACAAACTACATAATCGTCATCACGTGTTCACTGTTCCGCTTTATGACATGTTCTCGGTTTCAATTTGCGGCGACACAAATATTATTTTCAAATCTATAACGTTAATAAGATAATGAGGAAAAAAACTCAACAGCAGTTGCAATTTATGAAAGGGGTCTTATTGCAACACTTTGAGTTTAATATATTTTAATGTAATGTTCTTTATAAAATATATTACTTATTAACTTCATATGCACCGTGATATGTATCGGCGTTATAGAATAAGAACTGTCTGCTGATATTATGTTTAAAAAAAGTATATAAATCTATGTAATTATTACAAGATCTCTTTTATTTGCAAATAAATGCACACATATTGCATTGTATTTATGCCAAGATATAAAACAAAGGTACACAGTCCAATTTCAAATTATTTTTAAAAAACTACTAAAATGACCGAAATAATAGGTATAACATTAACAAAACATAAGAGAGAGAGAGAGAGAAATGACTTACTATATTTTATCTAGGTTAACTGATTAAACATGTACACTAATTAGGACATTAAAAAGCTCAATTTAAACATAAATATAAACTTGGATGAATTCATCCCGGATATTCATCGCAGGTATAAATCACACGTTCCTTTTCGCTTGCGGGATTTCCTTGTCGCTCCCGAGTAAACGACACTGCTGTCTCAATTTCAACTATTTTTTCATAATTGGGTTTAATAAAATATGTTAAATAATTAAACAAACATATAATACTAATATAATACTAATGTGATTAAAACGCTTAATTAAGACAAGTAAACAGTAGGTTCCTTTTCGCTCGCGGGATTTCCTGTTTGCTTCCGACTAAACTAGGACATACACCTCTTTCATCTTAATTTTCATAATTGTATTTAATAAAGAATATTGATATAGTAATATCATGTTTAATTAATGAAACAAATAATAAGTATGTCCGTAAACAACTTAATTAAGCCCAAAATATACTAAGCACATTCCTTTTCGCTCACGGGAATTCCTTTTCGCTTAAACATTCATTTTCGCCGTTTATACCAACCGATGAATAAATGGTGTTTTACGGCCCGTCGACACATAAATAGGTCATATTGTGCGCAACAACTGATGAAAGATGAAGAAATGAAGTAGTAATTGAAAATTAATGTAAATGTATAAACATATTATTTCGTATTATTTTCATGACTATTGACTCCTTAAAGAACATCTATCAATATAGATTGTGATTTTTTTTCCAGATTTGATCTACAGATAAGCGTGCAGTGCAAAATACGCAGCTAGGTCTTGAAAATTTACTTCATTTTGGATGGGATGAAAATTCAACGTTTTTCAAAACTGTTCGGTGTATGCGTTTAAACTGTCAAAGGTTAGTCAATTTCGGGGGAAAATCAAATGTCGCATTCATAGTTCCATTGGTAGTGATTAAAAGTAAAGAATACATTGACGAAAAATATTAGAACTTTTAGTATCGTTGTTTTGGTGCAAATTAATGATTTTTGGAAATTATAAAAAATCTCGGATTTTAATTAAGAGAACAATGTATATCAACATTTTGTTCTTTTATCTAATACAGAAGACCTGACAATGTCCAGTTCGATGCAACATTGCTTACACAATATGTGTTACCGTTTCAAAATGGTAGGTAGACAATTTCACTGGTAAGCATATGAAAACATATTCTGGCGGTCTTTAAATTCTTTTGAGGAGTATATTTAAAATAGAAAAATGTTTTTGCTAAACTTATCAAACTAAGGTTTCACGCATTGTTTTAAAAGTTTAATCGGTCAACTGTGTTGTTACTTTAAATATAAAATTGATTTCCTGACGTTATTGGTCAATTATTTTTCAGGCATCCTGTTAAGACGACAATAATACAAGCCATGTCATTTGAAAATACAGATGGGTATACTAATCCGAACAGAACCGTTTCAGTGCAGGATTTGCAGCATGTAATTTACAACTTCAAGTGGTCTAAAATCACACAAATGCATACATACAGTCGATACACCATATGCACATAGTTGTAACGTGTGCGGTAAAGTATTTACCCAGTCAGCCACTTTTGAAAAACATATCGGCGCGAAACCATTTAGGTGTAGTAAACGATTTACCAATTCAGGCAATCTTAAATGCCACATACGCTCACATACAGGCGAGACAACATTTAAGTGTAGCGTGGGTTTTATCGAGTGAAGTTAAATTATACATGTGCATACATGCAGGCGAGACACAGTTTAAATGTAGCGTGTGCAGTAAAGGATTTACCCAGTCGTGCAATCTTAAAAGTTACATATGCACACATACAAGTGAGAAACCATTTACGTGTAGCATGTGCAGTACAGGATTTTCAGATGCAGGTAAACTGAAAATACACACGCATATGCATACAGGCGAGACACCATTTAAGTGTAGCGTGTGTAATAAAGGATTTTCAAACTCAGGTGCTCTTAAGGTAAACATGCGCATACATACAGGTGAGACTCCATTTAAATGTAGCGCGTGTAGTAAAGGATGTTCAACCTCAGATGATCTTAAGGAACACATTGTGCATACATACAGGCGAGACGCCATTTAAATGTAGCATGTGTAGTAAAGCATTTACCCAGTCGTGCCATCTTAAAAGCCACATGTACACACATACTGGTGAGAAACCATTTAAATGTAGCATGTGTAGTAAATTATTTTCAACCTCGAGTGAAGTTAAAATACACATTTACGTGTAGTGTGTGTAGTAAAGGATTTACCCAGTCGTGCAATCTTAAAAGCCACATGAGCACACATGGAGGCGAGAAAACATTTAATTGTAGCGTCTGCGGTAAAATATTTAAGAATTCAAGCAACCTTAAAGTCCACATGCGCTCACATACAGGCGAGAAACCATTTAAGTGTAGCGTGTGTAGTAAATTATTTTCAACCTCGAGTGAAGTTAAAATACACATGCGCGTACATACAGGTGAGAAACCATTTACGTGTAGTGAGTGTAGTAAAGGATTTACCCAGTCGTCCAATCTTAAAAGCCACATGAGCACACATAGAGGCGAGAAACCATTTAATTGTAGCGTGTGCGGTAAAATATTTAAGAATTCAAGCAACCTTAAAGTCCACAGGCGCACACATACAGGCGAGAAACCATTTACGTGTTACGTGTGTAGTAAATTATTTTCAACCTCGAGTGAAGTTAAAATACACATGCGCTCACATACAGGCGAGAAACCATTTACGTGTAACGTGTGCAGTAAAGGATTTACCCAGCCGTGCAGTCTTAAAAGGCACATGAACACACATACAGGCGAGAAACCATTTACATGTAACGTTTGCAGTAAAATATTTACCCGGTCGTGCAGTCTTAAAATCCACATGCGCACACATACAGGCGAGAAACCATTTAAGTGTAACGTATGCAGTAAAGGATTTACCCAGTCGTGCAGTCTTAAAATCCACATGTGCACACATACAGGCGAGAAACCATTTAAGTGTAACGTGTGCAGTAAAAGATTTTCAGCCTATAGTAAAGTCAAAATACACATGTGCATACATACAGGTGAGACTTTATTTGAATGTTGCGTGTGTCGTAAAGGGTTTACCACGTCAAGCAATCTTAAACACCACATGCGCACACATACAGGCGAGAAACCATTTAAGTGTCGCGTATGTGGTAAAAGATTTGCGTCTTCGTTTGATCTTAAAATACACCAGTACACACACACAGGCGAGAAACCATTTAAGTGTAGTGTGTGCAGTAAACGATTTAAAACCTCGGGTGAAGTTAAAATACACATGTGCGTACATACAGGTGAGACTTTATTTGAATGTTGCGTGTGTCGTAAAGGGTTTACCACGTCAAGCAATCTTAAGCAACACATGCGCACACATACAGACGAGAAACCATTTAAGTGTAGCGTAAGTGGTAAAAGATTTGCGTCTTCGTTTGATCTTAAAATACACAAGTACACACACACAGGCGAGAAACCATTTAAGTGTAGTGTGTGCAGTAAACGATTTAAAACCTCGGGTGAAGTTAAAAGACACATGTTCGTACATACAGGTGAGACACCATTTACATGTAGTGTGTGTAGTAAAGTATTTACCCAGTCGTGCAGTCTTAAAAGGCACATGAGCACACATACAGGCGACAAACAATTTAATTGCAGCGTGTGCGGTAAAGGATTTAACAATTCAAGCAACCTGAAAATCCACATGCGCACACATACAGGCGAGAAACAATTTACGTGTAATGTGTGAAGTAAAATATTTTCATCTGCAGGGGAACTGAAAGTACACACATGGTCGCATATAGAGGAGAAACCATTTAAGTGATTTACCCAGTCGTGCCATCACACATACAGGCGCGACACCATTTACGTCTGTCGTGTGAAGTAAAATATTTGCAACTGAATGTGAACTGAAAATACACACATGGTCGCATATAGAGGAGAAACCATTTAATAAGTGTAACATGTGTAGTAAAATATTTTCAACTTCAGGTGAATTTAAAATACGAGTGCACGTACATGCAGACGAGAAACCATTTATGTGTTGCGTGTGTAGTAAACGATGTTTAACTTCATTTCATCTTAAAATACACATGCAAGCAAGAAACAATTTAAATATATCATTTGCAGTAAACGATTTACCCAGTCGTACCATTTTAAAAGCCACAAGTGCACACATACAGACGAGAAACAATTTAATTGTAGCGTGTGCAATGTGCAGTAAAGCATTTACCAATTCAGGCAATCTTAAATGCCACATGTGCACATGCAGGCGAGACACCATTTAAGTGTAGCGTGTGTTGTAATGAAATGTTAACTGCAGGTGAACTGAAAATACTCAGTCTTATGCATACAGGCGAGACACCATTTAACAATAGTGTGTGCAGTAAAGGATTTACCCTGTCTGTCGATCTTAAAAGCCACATGCGCATACATTCGGGTGAGAATTCATTTAATTGTAGCATGTGTAGTAAAGGGTTTACCAAATCAGGCAATCTTAAAGCCATATATATTCACACATACAGGCGAGACATCATTTACGTGTAGCATGTGTAGTAAAGGATTGTTCACTGTAGGCGAACTGAAAATACGCACGTATATGCATACAAACGAGACACCATTTACGTGTAGCGTGTGCAGTAAAGGATGTGCAACTGCAGGTGAGGGTTATTCCATTAAAACATACATGGGACCCCAGGAACGCACTTTTGAAATTGAACACCCACCCATAGATGCAAAATTGAGTTTGCAACACCAAACTGTATAATCTTATGCAATACCTAAAATACACCCGTCCATAGATTTCTTTATGTTATAAACATATAGAACTACAGACAATATGGCAATTATTTGTAGAAGTTCAGTGGTTCTACCCAAGTGCTGTTCTGTGTCTGAAAATGCACCGAATGGCGCCTGGTGGTGGTCTTCCTCCTCCGTCAGTAAAACTGCCCAAATAAATAGGCTTATATCAGGACCTGCTTTATCATTATCATAATCATTGGTGTAATATTTGAATAATTTAAGACTATGTAATTGTACTCAAAAGTTGAAATTGTTGAAATAATAGTTTTTTAGCAGTTAATTAAGACATTTTGTGTGGATTTCATGACATTTTTAATGAATATTATTATTATAATTCATATGCGTTGTGTTTTGCAATGCAAATTCTCCTTTCATTCTTTTTTATGTATCTTTTACTATCGTCTCATTTACCTCCGATTGGAGTTAGACATGTACGTTCCGACTGTATTATGAAAATGTATATTTTAATGTTGTATATTGTTATTAGACGTAAATAAGTCAATACATTTATAATTTACCATTGCCAAAATGTTTAGATTTTGGCTTATTTTCACTAGGTGATAAAGCTTGTGTTTAACTCGGGTTTTATCCTTAGGTTCTATAGTAAAATAAAAATCTTTGTAAGAGTAAATAGATGATAATTTTCAAGATTCGATTTTGAAAGCGACATATTGAATTAGTTTGCACAAATGTGCATGACATATGCTGTTTTTTAAATAGTTAAACTGTAAATACCTTAATTTGAACAGTAAACTTGGTTGAACATCTAGCCTAAAGACCGAGTTTATCACCTACCCGAATTTAGAGGTGTGTAAGAATTCTGGTCACTGATTGGTCAGTTTATTTCAATGATTTAAGAATTAGTTTATAACGTCTCTGATTTATTACTATGCCTTGCACAACAGGTTAGAGTTTCCCCGTTTTGTGACAAGCGAAGTCGGTAGCGACATCACAGACGTTTCGTACCCACTGACCTCGATCGATGGTTCACCTCGTGAGACGCAGCTGTCAATCAGTTTTGGCACGGCTGTGCCTGTAACTTCTAACCACACGCGGTGTATAACATGTACAAAGGACTCGACTTACTAGTATTGTTTGTGTACATCATGACCTCGCCATTTTTTAGCTTTTTATGTAAAGAGCCAGATGAAATGTCAAAATCCTAAAAAAGGCTGGTAAGGTCAGAGAAGGCTCGGAAGTGGTTGTACATTTGCCCGGGGTACTTTAATCAGGACCCATTTATATTACATGTCTACCTACAGTGACTGCTTAAATTAATGTTGCAAAAGCTCATAGTTCCTAAGATCTAAATATGTGTATTTTCATCATCCAGAAAGCTTATTACAGAAAATCGTGACAGTTGCGGTCTCTGATTTATGTTGATGATGAATGATACAAATTATGAATTCACAGCATGTTACTATTTGCACTAAGAAATTACATTGACCCAATTATGTTTGTGATCACTGACCACTTATGATGGAATACACAGAATCATAAAACTTCGTTTTCCATATAGGTTGGCTTTTAATGGGCAGTCAACTGGTACTGTTAGGCATGGACATTCATACCCCAAATGTATGTAGGTCTATGTGTTAGGTCATAAAACCCTCTGGTCAAACTGAACCGTTACTATAGAAATAACATGGCAATAAACCCCTTCCGAGGAAGCCGTCAACAGGAAATGGGGATCATAAAACCCAGTGACTTATCTGAGAGGGTTCTCTGACTTGCTATCGAATACAACAAGTCATAAAAACCTTGGTCTTGTCTCATTCTAAACGTGAGAATCATGGCTCTTATGGTACTATGTACCTACCCCTACCATAGAGCCATGATTCCTTGCATTAGAATTGTCAGCAGGACACGGTATCGACCCCCATACGCACTTCTCCGGCTATGTTTCTGACGCCATCACGCAATGCCTGCATAAACAACCACCGTATTGCAATAGAACAACCCTTAAATACCACCGATGCATGCATAGAAGAATGACATGCCGATATATTCGGTTTTCGTAAGCCACTGTTGATTTCAGAAATGTTTTTTGTTTACATTCGAAATAATCTCGTTCTCGTGTGACGTCTCGTTCCGTATTTGGGAACTTAACCCCGCCCTTCTCACACACCTGACATTTTCCGGTTAACGTTGTTTTTTTGTGTCAGTTGTGGGCGGGTTTAAGTTTCTAAATACGGAACAAGACAACGAGAGATGTTTTGAAAGGTAAACATTTCAGGAAAAAAATGTCGACATTCGTACAGAAAATGCCAAGATCGACGAGATATTTTTCTCTTTGATGAGTTTTATGCATGCAAGCGTGGTATTTAAGGTTCTATCTATTGAAATTAGGCGGTTGTTTATGTAGGCATTGCTTGATGTCTTCCGAAATCTCTCTTGATAGGATCGACACTGATACAATACCTACCTATTAAGTTGATACAGTTAGAAAACTAAAACTGCTTATCACAAATATCAGCTGAGTGCCCATCTTTCTCTGGGTGTTTCATTCTCCAGATGGTGGGGCAGCATTGTTGATCATGCAAAGTCAGTTCGTTGCGTCTCAACCAGAGCCAACTAGACGCTCTCTCTGCTGTCTGACCTAGCTTGTTTCCTGCTGTCTTGCATAGTTGACCCTTGATGCCTAGGGTACCGAACATTCTCCACAGTGACTGTGCTGGGAAGACCCTGCATCCAACTTCCACCGGAAACAACCATGTTTTCCATCCTCCTTTATTGCATATATTGACCAGCTCTCTCTTGGTATTTTGACCATCTTCCTTTCATATGCCTCCTCTGTTCTTTCTTCCCAGGGCACCGTCAGCTCTACCATAATCAGCCTTTTAGAGGTCTGTGATCAGATAACAATGTCTGGTCGAAGAATTGTTTGTACCACATCTGGGAATACAAGTTTCTTCCACAGGTCCACCCGCATTTCCCATGTCTTGGCTTCATGCAAGAGACCACTGTTGCTGGTAGTGGTGGTTTTCTTCTGATCCTCCTTGACAAAGCTGATGAACTGCATGCCTGTTTTGTGTGTTTTCTCTCTTTCCTTCTCTCCCTTTCCAGGCTGTCTGCCATATCTTGAAGGACTCATTCATGACGCCACCTGTACCTTCCTTGTGACAGAGCTTTTGGGTATGATGACATTATGTGTTGGAGGGTGCCTCTGATTTTACACAATGAACAAGACGGGTCTTCAGATAAGTTTCACAACTGCTGATTTGTAGGTGTAGACAGCCGATCATAAACTGAGCGAAGTAGGAAGCTTAACCGCAGTGGCTCATACTTCTAGATCTCTGCCCACGTGAGCTTTTTTCTGGTAATGTCCACTTGTCCACCTCCCTTGAGCTCCCATTTGGACTGCTTAGCTGAACGGACCACTTCTTCCGCTCTTCTTATCTCAGGACCATAGTCCTCCTGCCACGGCTTCCAACATCCTCCCACCTTTGCTGTGGCTTTTTTCCAAGCCCTACTCTTCCCACGTTTGTTGTGCAAACAATGTCCTGGTGTTTCAGCCTTCTCTCAGCCTGGTCTACTGCCCGGCTCACTGAACATTTTCTTCCTGTTCTGACTTGGATTCCGACTTTGTTGATCTTCTCGTCTGCAGAATCTCTGAGAGTCAGGAGTAGTCTTGCTTTGGCTACCTTGTATTCCTCTACTAGAGATGTTAACGGCACCTGAAATTCTGTTGTTCTGCCATATAACCAATGTTGGTGAATGAAGGAGGTACTCCAAGCCATCGTCTAAGATGTTTGCTGATAACTTGCTCCAGTTTCTCAACTGTGCTGACAGGGATTTCATTCACCATAAGTGGCTAGATGAGCTTAACTATAAGGCCATGCTGGTACATCCATGCCTTGAACTTGCCCGGGAGCCCAGATCTGTCTATTCTTCTTAACTCTTCCTCCACGTGCTGCTTCAGCCTGTCTGTGCTGTTCTTGTCTGATAGCGAGGAGTCAAACCACTTTCCTAGACACTTTATGGGGTTGTTCAGTAATGATGGTTTGCTCTCCGCCTGTATAGTGAGACTAAACTGGTCTGTAGGTCACCCTTTCTTGACTACTAATTACCTTCACTTCCTTGCCTTTAACTTCATTCTGGCCCATGTAATTGTGTCATCTAAGGCTCTCATCTGGCCTGGATGTGGTCAGTGGTGATAGTCATGTCATCCATGAAACCCCTATTGGATGGTAGACGGATATGTGCTTTGGGTCCTCTGGATCTCTTTCAGCAGCCTTGATTATCCAGTTCATACCAATTACAAAGAGTATCACAGAGTGGTGCTGCCTGTGACAATGCCTTTCTCTAGCTTCAACCATGATGTTGTAAACTTGACCGTTGAGAACTTCAGATGAATGTTGCTGAAGTAACTCATGATCACTTTGTTGGCATGCTCTGGGATGTGGTAATGTCTTAGTGCCACATCTATCAGCTGATGAGGTATGGAGCCATAGGCGTTGACAAGGTCCTGCCACGCAACTGTCAGATCTTTCTGGTTGGTCCGTGCTTCATGTAGCAGTGGGGTTAGAGCACTGGTGTGTTCGACACATCCTGAGAAACCTGGTATCCCCTCACTTCTGTACAGAGGTGTCCACATAGCCGTTGTCAATCATGTAAGATGTTATTCTCTTTGCGAAAACTGAAAAGAAGATTACCTCTCAACACTCAATAGGGATATAGTTCTGAACTGGTCGGCCTTCTTGTAATTTATTTCCTTTGGTACAAAGCATCCTTCCGCTAGCTGCCAGGATTCCGGAATCGTACTCTTCCTCCACACCACTTGAAGAAGACGCCACGTTCTTTTTAGTAACTTGGGGCACTTCTTATATACTTTATATGGCAAACCGCTGGGGCCAGGAGCTGAGCCAGATCGAGCTTATCTCACTACTTCCTTGATCTCCAGGTTGGTTCTTTCATGTCTAGAGATGTTCTCGGCACATCTGCTGGCTTGATTCTCTCGCAGTTTCCCAGAGGTAGATCTCTTGTTGGGTCGGAATGGGTGTCTGCAAGAAACTGTTCCACCTCTTCTCGACTGCTCTCCAATCTTCCAGATTCACCAAGCGGTGACGTGGTAAATCTGTAGGGGTTGGATATGAAAGCTGTTCTAGTACTTGCTTGTTTCCTTTCTATTCTTTCTGACACTTTCAGCGGTTGTCAAGACTTTCATTCTTGATCGTAACTGTTTCAGCCCTACCTTTTCTGTATCACTTGCTTTCTTGAAATGCTTCCTGATGGATCTTCTTCCTTTCCTGCTCCCGCCTGTTAGGTACTGGTGTGGGATTTCCTCCTCCACTTTTCTTCCTTGCAAGTCCAAACCTTTCTTTCCCTACTGCGTATAGAATAGATGGTAGGGCTTGCAGTTCCTTTCCACTCCTCTTTGCAGTGCTGGCTGTAGGATATGGTCTTCATCGAATCTCTCACACTCGTTATCTGCCATGTTTGGCCATTCGATCTTCTGCCTTCTCTCATTTGATGCTGGTTGACATTTCTCCCTGGCTGATCTGGATGCCATCCTTTCCTTACTTGCTGCAGGGGACCCAGTCATCCATGCTGTAGGAAATATGAGCTGTCCATCGCTATCTACCAGCGAGTTTTCAACAGACCCTTCTTGACCACTTTTGCCCTGGCTTTAAGGCTGTGATAGTTGGTCTGGACTTGACATAGATTTTTCTATAGCCTGTTCTTCCAGAAGCACCTCCACAGACTGATCTGTACCTCTCACTGAGACGATACAGCAGCAAAGAGACTTCCAATACTGTGGTTGGTAGCCAGACTAGATGTCCTCCTACTTACCAGATGAATCTGCACGTTGCTCTTGTATGTCACGTCTTTTGCACCCACTCTTTGTCTGGTGGATCTTCAGTCCACGGGTGTTCTTACAAACTTTGCCGCAATGGCATATAGTAATTGCAGTTCTTCCTGTCAAAGTCCGTTGAACAAGCTCTTTCGTTGCCGATAAATCCGTCCGGTTAGGCCCATCATCCTTTCACCCCCTTTTCTATAAATGATGGCATCCCAGGTACACACCATATGAGGAGTTATGATTCTCGCAGATTTGTCTAATCCAAATACTAAGTGACCTACATCATGGCAGTAATTTTATTCACGGTGAGCTGTCGGAATTACGAAACTATAACAGTAAACTTAATGATCTCTGTTTAGCAATGCAGTCCCGTGCAATGCAAGAGAATCTCCTCTTCTTCGGTATGCCGGAGGCCTGCACCAATGACGGGGTTCGTGAAAATGCTGAACACACCTTGAGAGATTTCATGCGAACGCATTTAGATGAAAACAATCTCGTCAATCAAGATACAACTCTAAAAACACAAGATATCGTGTTTGATCGAGTCCATCGCCTTGGTAACCCATAAATACCAATCTATGACAGACCACGCCCAATCGTAGCACAATTTGACCGCTACACACAACGTGAACGCATACGTGAAGCTGGGTTCGTGCTAAACAAAATGCAGAGACAATTTAAAATTCACGAACAATTTCCACGAGAGATCGAGGATAGACGCAAGCCACTGTATCCTATAATGCGGAAATATAAAGCAAATGGCAACAAAGTGTCACTTGTTAGAGACAAACTGTATGTTAATGGCAAGCTGTACAATGCTTATACGGATTCACTCGAATTTCGAACACAGGAGCACAACAATGCACCACCTCAAAGACCGAATGCCACACTAATCGGTAGACAATTTTCAAGGGGCGGCCCAATGAACGCCGACGGTGGACAACACTCACAAACTATAAGAAGCGCTCCATCATTCGAAACGCCTAACCGGTATAACGCTATTCGAGAGGGAGAAGCAATCGACGTCGACCGAGTTAATAACAAGCGTAAAGCCAACTCACCGCCTGAAAACGAAACTGTAACGATGTCATCAAGTGGCAGGTTGGAAGATGACCAAACAAATGATTGGAATTCAGACATTGGGTCCTGTGCTGAATTTCCACCATTAACCGACAATCAACCCCACCAACAAGAAATTACCAGTGCTGATCATCACCGCATCTCCGGTAGCACCAATAGCAACAAACACTCGAATAACTGCGCATCTGTCGTAACCACAGATACCACAGGAAGAACCTCACACAATATTTAGACCAGACGGCGATTCGCACAGACAACGTGATGGCCATTCATAGGACAGGACGGGAGAGAATGTGTGTCACGCACGTGAGAGTGACTCTCCGCGGTTCAGTAATGTTAATAGGCAAACAACCTTAAACTCGATAACAATTGACAGTGGATGTTCACGCAGTGATTTAGATTGTAAACAAATAACGGTTCTGTCATTAAATGTGTGTGGATTAAAAAGCAGACAGAATTTGTTAACTTAATAAATAACTATGACATTATTGGATTACAAAAAACGAAAACAGACAGCCTAGATACGGTGTATATAGATAATTACGAGTTTTATTTCAAGCATAGAAAAAGTATTTGTAAGTATAAATCAGGCGACATAGCTATTGCTGTTAAAAAAATGTATCATCAATATATCACCCCAACTGAAACTGAAAGTAAGCTTGTATTTTGGTTTGACATATCAAAACGATTAGCGCACAGAAATGACATTCTGTGTGGTGTTGTATATATACCGCCTGCTTATAGCGAATATGCTGCCCAAGATCCTTTCTCTGAAATTTAAAATGGAATGAAATCATTTGAATGTAAATATTCTGATGTGTGTATGTTTGGAGATATGAACTCACGAACGAAAAAGTTAAATGATTTTATAGAAGTTGATGGAGAGCTTTTCAATGGGCGTAATCTAGATGACATATATTCTGAATTTGAAATCGAAATGAAATGTTTTGAAAACAGTTATGTAAATGTATACCGACACAGTTCTGATAAGTCCGTAAATAATTATGGGTACCGGATGATTGATTTTTTACAGTTTAACAATTTGTATATATTGAATGGTCGAACAGCGGGTGATTTAACGGGTAAAACTACATGTAAAGGTGTTAGCATTGTCGACTATTTCATTTGTATTGCTAATCTGTTTCATGAAGTGGATCATTTAAATGTAATTGATTTTTGCGAATTATACTCTGATGCTCATAATGCAGTCACACTAACGTTTTCATTCAATGATATTGTTCGTAACACTGTTAATACAGACGAAAGCCCGAAGGCAAAACTGTGGGATAGTTCAAATGCAGAACTGTTTGTTGATAACAGCAGTATTTCCGCCGTAGGGTCAGCTCTGCAAAAGTTATGTCCAAGAAATTTCTCAGTCGGATATCAATGGTGTTGTTAGAGACATCTCTCATATATTTGTCTCTTCAGCTAAGGACAGTTTCGGCTACTCTTATCGTTGCAATATTAATAACAATGAAAATAAAAAACTGCCAAATTGGTTCGAAAACAAATGCAAAAAGGTAAGAAAGCAGTTTCATCGAGCTAAATGTTTATATAAACTTAGAAAAACGTATGCTAATAAGATAAATCTAAAAAACAATAGTAAGCTATATAAAGAAATATAAAAAGATCGGACAGGGAAAGTAGCATTCAAGGAGGACAGTAAACCACAAAACACAGAAACAAACACGCAAACAGACAAACAAGAAGGCAAAAGCAATAATAAATGCAAACGACATCACAAACACAAAAAGGGTTGACAATAGGGCTACCGCCTTGCAATGCGATCATTTTATAATAAATTCAAGAAAGAAAATGTTAAAAAAATATGTGAACTAGGTAAATCCGATCAAAAAAAATATTGGAAAATGTTATCTGGAAATAAAAGTGGAAACGTTAATGCGTCTTTGAAAGACTTGTTCGAGTCCTAAACGAACATATAAAACATACACTACCTATCATGAGACAGTTATATGTTAAGCTTTTCAATATTATATTTGATACATGCATAGTGCCAGGAGATTGGACTATAGGAATTATTAATCCTATTTTTAAAAATAAGGGGCATTCGTTTGATCCCAGCAATTATAGACCAGCCATATTGTTAAGTTGCTTCGGAAACTATTTACAACAATTATAAATATACGTCTACAGATGTTTTTAGATACGCATGATTTAATAAATGAACATCAAGCAGGATTTAGGAAAGATTTTTCTACAGCCGATAATATGTTTATTTTACACAGCATTATACAAATATTAAATAACAATAAAAAGAAACTATTTTGTGCATTTATAGATTTGAAAAAGCTTTCGACAAAGTATGGAGAGCAGCGTTATGGTATAAACTATCAAGGCACGAAATAACAGGGAAATGTTTTGACTTAATTAAAAGTATGTATAGTAATATAAAATCATGTGTAACTGTAAATGGAACACATTCCGATTATTTCCCATCTAATATAGGAGTACGGCAAGGTGAAAATCTTTCGCCAATTTTGTTTTCACTATATCTAAACGATCTACACGATTTAATGCGCAATAGTGATAGTGTCGATGGTACGTTCTGCCAACATTCTGCCAACCTCATGCACTTGATCAAGTGTACATGTTTTTTAAATTGTTTGTTTTATTATATGCTGATGATACAGTTATTGTGTGTGAAAGTGAGAAAGATTTACAGAATGCATTGAATGTTTATAAATTATATTGTGATGAATGGAAACTTACAGTAAGCATAGATCAATCTAAAGCCCTGGTTTTCTCAAAAGGTAGACAATCTAATTATAAGTTTACGTTTAATGGTGATCCAATTGATATTGTAACAGAATATAAGTATCTAGGTATATATTTTAGTAGAAGTGGTTCTTTTTATTTGACAAAGAAACATATTGCTAATCAGGCTACCAGAGCTCTATACAGTATACTCAAGAAAGCTAGACATTTGTCATCACCAATAGACTTGCAAATAGATTTATTCGATAAAACAATTAAACCCATTCTTTTATATTGCAGAGAAATTTGGGGTTATGGAAATCTTGATGTAATTGACAGAGTACAATTGAAGTTTCTGAAGTATATTTTGAATCTAAAGAAATCTACTGCAAATTATATGTTATACGGGGAAACAGGGGTATTTCCAGTATCAGTAGATATTCAAACTAGAGTAATTTCGTTTTGGGCTAAAATTAACGATCCAGAAACAGCTAAACTTTCAAACTTAATTTATGAAATACTACGCAGTCATTTCAAATATAGCGCATCAACTATTGCAAAAAGAAACTTTCAGTGGCTAAACCAGATCAGAGACATACTGATTAAATGAGGTCTAAGTGGAGTATGGGATTCGCAGACCTTTCCCAACACTAAATGGTTAAAAGTGTTCAGTAAATCAAAAACTCAAAGATTTATTCTTAAATGAGTGGTATTCTAAAGTAATGAATTCGAGCAACAGAACCTCATATCGTTTATTTAAACATAAGTTTTGCTTTGAAAACTATCTTACCAACGCACCATATTGTTTGTTAAAATATATAACCAAATTCAGAACAAGAAATCACAGGTTACCAGTTGAAACTGGCAATTGGAATAAAACTCCGTATAATCGTAGAATATGCCAGCTTTGCAAAACGGATATAGGAGATGAGTTCCATTATCTGTTTGTATGCCGCGAATTCAAAACTCAGCGTAGTAAATATATCAGTCCAGACTATTTTAAAAGACCCAATGTATACAAATTTGATAAATTAATAAACGCCACAAATAATGCAGAGTTTAGAAAATTGTGTGAATTTATTAAAAACATCATGCAAAGAGTCAAATAGATAATATTCATGTTGTAATGTAATACTGTTTGATTTTGTTTAATTATGTATTTGTTTCGACATTATTTTTGCCATGCATTTGCCAACAAATAAATGAAGAACACTCCCATGTATGTGTATACAAAACGGATCTTTAGTTATATGATAAATGAGGACTACCTGGGAGATCATTTCTTCTCCCAGCTATTACCAAATTGCATTACTCTTTTGTAATTAACCATGTCATATTATATTTATAATATCTGATCTGGAAGATAATTTCTTCTCCCAGCCCAGCAATTACCAAATTGCATTACTCTTTTGTAATTAACCATGTCATATTATATTTATAATATCTGTCTTCTATTATACTTATGAGCCTCGATGATGATTTAAATGTTGTTATACATACCTCATATATTCATATAAATGTGAATTGAGTGAATAAAAGATATTGTATTGTATTGTATCGCGCATTAAAATTAGCACCTCGACTTATCAATCCAGCAACATTATAATTTGGAACGCGCTTGAATGTAATTAAATTCAATTTCCAGTTTTCAATTTTCTTCATTATCCTACCAAATGTTTAAATGTATTATTGATGGAATATAATAAATAGTTAGTAATTTGCAAACACAATATGTTTGGAAATGTTTTAATAATTAATAGTATTGAATTGAATTGGGATTTTAAGGCGCACCAACACATGAAAAGGTTATATGGCGCCTAACAGGCATGAACATGCCAGGCTCACCTTCCATGTATATCGAGATAAAATATGGAAAATGGGCTAGAACCTTCTCACCCTGAACTGCAGAGTTGCTGCAAATTCTATCGTAGAAACTCCATTTACGCTGGAACCACGTTATTGTTTTTCTGCCACTGCTCTTTTGATGCGAGCGAGATAGCGCCTGAAACAATGCAGGGATCATGATGAAGACCTTTAATGAACATGAACAAAAAATGATAAAATGAACATGAATTTGGGGGGATTCTACCCCTCTGCCTACCCCTCCAAAGGGATCTGCAGTGGCCCTATTCTTTGCCCCGTGACCAAACGGGGGCCCCCGGGAACCACACGGGGCAATAATTAATAGTAATGATTGCAAAGATGCAAGTTATGTAGAAACAATAACTGGACGCCGCGAGTTTTAAACAAATTAAAATTATAGCGTGTCCCTTTAAACATTGAATATATCCATTGCGCTCACGGTAAGGGTGCCATTTACTAGGATATTATATGTCACGCATTCATGCTCTCAATGCGTTTTACATGGTATAAATTTCTGGCTTCGTAACTTAAAAAGTGTATACCGTGGTCACTGGTCAAAGCCCGATCTTCTTGTTTAACGTCTTAATATTTTGCTTAAATTGTAAACATCGCTGGGACCGCAACATTTACACTTCTGCTGATCACCTTATATCCACTTGCGCATTACTTTTTGACTACAGTATGTCACATAACTTTTCCGTTTACAGATCGCCTTACCCGCAAGTGTAATTTTAGTGTGGGCTTTGAGTTCTTGGAGTTCAAACTCACGAAGCGGTACTTTTCTTTTTGTACCGCTATTGAATTCCGTCATTGCTACAGATTTTAGTGAATTGTTGTTTTAAACAGGACTTAACAAGACACTCGACAAGTCCACCAAGTACCACCAAGTCGTCCACAAATAACGACATCTCCGTTAATTATTCTCACCGAGCAGTACAACGTCAGTTACTGCACGTGCGGAAAGTGTAGCGTTAAAGAGGCATATCGGACGAAGCATACAGTTCTTTGGAACAGTTCAAAACCACATGACGATGTTCCTCTTACAAATACTAGTGGTCATGTGATCGATTGCACCGAAACTCTAATAGATGCGGAAGCTGGTAATCCGTTTGTCAGTAGCAATGCGAATGATTACCTGGTCAGCCTCATGAGCACCGCCAATGATAGGACGTGTACCGGTGATGGAGGTCCGGTTACGAGACCTACAATACCGTCACTACAAATGATGCGATATATGCCGATGTCATCTGCTCGGTTGTCAGCATCCAAACGAATGGCCATGAGATCAAGAGCACTACAGCCCGCAATGATGACGTCATGTTGCCAGCAACAATTCGACTGAACATGAGCTTAACAATACCACAAATGCCAGTGATGGAATATCTGCTGATGATGGCTGCCCAATTGCGAACCACCAGGAGCCAAACGAATGTTCGGCAGATCAAGAGTATCACAGCCGGCACCGAAGACCGACATGCCGATGATTGCCTGTCTCCTTGTCAGCAGACTACTTGATACGAGATCCGCCATACCACCACCGCCAATGCTGACCAAGACGATGACGATGGTTATGGAATCCTGGCCGTGTATGCTCAAAGTGAGCTACACACAAGTGTTAAATTTAGTACCATTGAGGATACGCCCCGGGTGCCAAGGGAGTGCTTCTGGCATAGGCTATTTTGCTAGAGTGGTAAGTATTGCTTTTAGTTCGCTTATTAAATGTAAATATTTTGAACAATGTATCGGACGTATTCATTACTTAAAGGAACACACGGCAATCTTGATTGTTTTGAAAAACTCACGCCGTCCCGTTAGTGTTTCAACATAACTTGCTTTTGTTCAATCATTAATATCAATTATAAGAATATTTTTAATTAATTGTTGATTATATTTCACCAATAATATAGATACACATATAGTGCAGAATAAGACGGGGAAAAAAGGAAATCCAACATTTTATTTGAATTATATGCAAGTTTGTTTAAAGTCAAAATGCTAGTGGATAAATAAAATGTGACGCTAATTTCAATGCTTGATAAACGCGTCAATTTTGCCGTGCAGAGCCTTTTCACCCTTATTTGTAGCGGTCTGTATAAGGACCCTTCCCCACCCAAATTTCTTTTAAAATCATGCAGATTTTCCGAATTTGTTGCTTTACCTTGGAAATATCATTCCCCAATCATGGAGTTTTTCCCCAATTAAGGTCCTTTCCCCAAAACGTAAAAAGACACTGCCTTGTGACCCTTTAAAAGTTTTATTTTATATAGATTGTGAAGCAATATACATACATCACTCTCGATGGAGCGAATGATAGTGTTAACGTTGTCTTGAAAGCGATGAAACCACGGGGAAAAACCACGTGTCCGAGTGTGCGCAGGTGCAAATCTAAATGTAATACACGATATATATGCTAGGTTGATAAGATAAAATTTTGGTATACCTGTATTTTTAATTGGATTAAAACATATGCTTTAAACATACCTGATATATAATATGTAAATTGCAATATGAGCATAGGCCACCGACGCATTCTTGCAAAATTTAGAAGTTGTAATCTTCCCTTAGCAATTGAAACAGGGAGATATACTCGGCCGAAAACACCTGTCCCTGAACGAGTTTGTAAATATTGTAATAAGTCAACAATCGAGGATGAAAGTCATTTTTTGACTGCGAGTTTTATTCAGATATTAGATATGAACTTTTTAATGGAGCAAATCCAGCTGAAAACGTTTTTTTTCTGTTTTCATCAACTGAAAAATTGATATGCTTAATGAACTGTGATATATTACAGCACACATTAGCTAATGCACTTTTAAAAATGTTTAAACGGCGCTCTTTAGCATTGTAAATATGCATAACTGTGTTATAAAATCAAATCTATATATAAGGAATGAAGTTTAAAACAAAGGTTATGTTTCATTTGTTTTTGTTTGTTTTTTAAATGGAAGTTTGAAATTTAATTGTAGTCTTCATTTTAATTATATGTCAACGAATACTAAATAATAATTTTTAAAATATTGAATATTTGTAACTTTTATTATGTTTTAATACGTACTATTGTGATTTACAGTGTCTCATATGCCTATGATGGCAGGATATCAAATAACAACGTTGAATACTATTTGTAAATGTAACTGTATTTGATATGTGACACTTTAATAAAATATTACTTACTATATAACGTTTTATTATACTGTGTTTGATATTGTTGATTGTCATTTGCATCTGATGCATTTGTTTTATTTGATCAAAGCACTCCAAAAACAACTAACTAGAAATATCTTTGTTTATTTTCAGATTTGTGGAGCAAGAATACAATGGACAAACACAACATAGTCAATACAGATATGACTATCAACATAGTCAATACAGATATGACTATCAATGCTATATTGAATAATATCTAGTAGCGAGCTTTATAATAATGTTTAGTTTCATGAAGACAAAAGACCTACAAGTTAATATTTTAAATACACTACTAAATTAAAATCTGTGTTGATAATTTATTGTTAATGTACCCCAAACACAAATAATCGCATTTACCGGTCGCCGGCGGGTAATATGGTCCTGGTACACGTTGGCTCTTAACCAATCAAAAGTGTTGGGGAGGGGGAGGGGAGATGGCGGTGGTCTGCTTCTACCATAAAAAATCGACAGTCGTATATGGCCCAAAATGTGCTAAAAGGACGTAAAACACCATTCAAACAGACACACCTCCAGCAAGCAACGGGAAGTATATCTGGGAGGCTGAGTGTATAATTCTCAGCAAAATGTTTGCGTAGTTAATCAAAATGTACTTGTACTACTAAACATTTGTTTTTTAAATTTAATTTGTTCAGTTTATCATCATAAAATCTTAGTTTAATACGTAAACATGGTACATTTGTAATTACAATTAAAATCAGCATAAATGCATGGTAAAACTAAGGCCGAAAATATCATATTTTGTGTTTATCATTTACCTACCTACCCATTTTGTTTTACCCTACCCAAAACTTGTTGATATTTTTTTCATTGTATAGGGACACACGGCATTCTCGAAGTTTTTATCAAGCATGAAAATAATTGTCTCGATTTATTTATCCGGTATCATTTTGACTTTAAAGCGTCTTTACATGTAATTATATTTTTCAGTTTTCATTCTTATTCTACCATTGGTTTAAATATACTATTGGTGCAATATAATCAACAGTCAGTAATTATACACTACAGCAGTGAAGTAATAAAGAGATATCTTATTATTTCACTGACTACAGGGAGGAGACACGGACTGTTTTGTCGTTTTATGTTGTCGCAGGTGTGTTTCACATCTGGTTTACCACCACCAATTACATGTAAACCTCCGAGGTGTAGTCGAATGTAGTTCCTATATTAAAAAGTAATCCCTCCTTTTTCGATGGAAATGGGCATTACAAGTAGGGGGAAACTGCCCATTTCTATTCGATTTTGTGGTTATATGTATAAGAAGCGTATTAATACGTTTTACTGGATCACTGATGAACATTTTCGAAATTTCGACTCTATGCTTACACTTTGTGAGCAATGGAAACAGTCGATCAATAAAAACAGCTGCATCCTTGACCTGTTTAGTAAACAAACAAGAACTTTCTTACATGTCTTGTGACCCCACGTTTTCTGGTGATTTTTCAAGTGGAAAAATAGTTTTCTATATGAACATTACACTGCTGCATTATCCATACTTGAGTTGAATTTGCAGCAAATCATTAATATGTGACACTTTAACATTGGTGTCTATGGGGAAAATAATTAGTGCTTTCATACCTACTGCGTGAAAATGACTACTTCCGTTCCGTTCTTTTAAAATGTTGGGTTTTTATCTGCCATATTTGGTGTATTTACCTGTGTATACACAACACGTGTCATCAGCTAACGGTGTATTGCGTTCTACAATTTTCTAACCAGTTATGTGTACATGCTTTATTTGTTGACCTGGTGCTTAAATGCGCAAAGAGATACAAATTAAAGAAACTAAATCGGTCACAGGTCTAACAACAAATAATGTTAATATTTCTGTGAATCGGTGTATGAACGCTGATGAAAGTCAACTTATTTCTTGGTAAAACCAGGGACTCAGATACGTAATATAAACGGGCCATGGTAAAACTGAGCTACAAAGTTGACCAACTTTGACCTAGATTTAAAAAAATGTGCCATCAAATTTTATATCTATATTACCGATAGTACCATCTGGGATAATAATTGGAGGAATCGGTCTCGGACAGAAGCATACCAAACACACTTGTCGTCGACTCATTCGGAACACTTCGGTCATGTACGTTCACTTTAGCCGTCATGTTTTAGGATGTATAATGTGATTTCGCTCCGTGATTTATCGCGTTTTATGGTTGAAGACATTACAAACAACACAGTTAGTTGCTGCAAAACGTAATTGTCAGTTTTGCGTCGGTTGTTCGTGTTTTTTAGCAAGTTTTTAATTGCTTTTTTTAGTGTTTTGCTCTCAAACCAGGAAATTTCCTTTACAACAACTTTTTTTTTATATAGTAGTAGTATTATTCAATATATAATTTTTATTATCTTTTGTGTGTGCGTTTTTCTTAGCTTTCAAATGTACTTTTCCTTCTAAATCTTGATAACATTTTCCATTGTATAAGAAATATTTTGTTTCTGTTTTATCTTCTTGAGTAATGTATAATAAATCTGCCATTCTAGTGTTACATATAAACATGGTAAGGAAAGGAACTTAATAAGCATTACGCTTCCGTTCCAATCCTTTATTTGTTGTTATTGTATATATGCTTAACTTGTAAATACAATGAATAAAATATGTTTAAACTAAACCAGGAAGGGTGAAATTGCGATGAGAAAAATATGGCCGACGTTCGGGTAGGTTTTTGTTTGTTTGTTTTATACGCCTTTCACGCTTTTGATCTACTTGTCGATCTCTGTTTATCATACAAAACATATGCACTTTGTGTTTGGTGTAGTTTTTAATTTGGTTATGACTTTGACTTCAACAATTATGTTTTTTAACTTGGCCATTTTGAACGTGTTTTTCCTTCTCCTGGATTAGCATGTATATTTTACCTTATGGAAGGGTAAACATTTTTCTCTCAATTAAACCGTACCTGTTGATGAATGCAAGTAATAACATACATATTGAAATTGTGTTTAGGGTAGTTTTTAAGTGGGTTATGATTTTGATTTTCGCAAAAAAAAAAATTAACTTCGCCATTTTGAAACAAAAAAAAGTTCTCTTGGATCAACATGTATATTTTATGGAAGGGTAAAAAAAAATTCTCTATTAAAAAGTACCTGTTGATGATTGCAAGTAATAACAGACATTGAAATTGCTTTTAGAGTAGTTTTTAAGTGGGTTATGACTTTGATATTAACAAAAAGAAAAACTTCGCCATTTTGGAAAAAAAACACACACAAAAATCTTGGATCAACATTTATATTTTATGAAAGGTAAACTTTTTACGTCATATAAAGCCCTGGTACCATCTAACATTATCATCTAATTTGAATAATGAATTTGATTGGTTATCTAAAGAAAACCCCATTATACTTACTCCCTGGTAATATGCTAACACACTTTGCTTCATACTATTCTTTTAATTAAAGGGGTTGTTGCAATATTTTCAAAAACAATTTATTTAAAAGATATCTGAAAACCTTGAACAAATCTGAAAGAGTTATCAAAATGCCATAAAAGATACAGGACATATGACATATTGAACATATGCAAAGAACGTAAAAGGAAGTGGCCATCTTGGAACGATGACGTTATCGCGCCTTTTTACCATATATGGCATATTGACAAAATACATTTTAAAGCAAAGAAAATCACTGCAAATTGATTAAAAAAATAATATACAGATGTAAAATGTATAAATTGTATGTTTATTTTTCATTTGCAGTGATTTTCTTTGCTTTAAAAGACATTTTGTCAATGTATACCATATATGGTAAAAATGCGTGATGACATCATCGTTCAAAGATGGCCGGCTCCATTTAGGTTTCCTTACAATTTTCAATAGCTCATTTTGATCATTCTTTCAGCTTTTTTCAGGTTTTTCAGAGTCCTTTAAAATAAACCTTGTTTGACAATTATGCATCAACCCCTTTAATATTAATGATTGAACAAAATGCAAGTTGAACAAAATGCAAGTTATGTAGAAAAGCTAACTGGACACTGCGAGTTTTTAAATATCAAACCAGGCACTGGAAGAAATGGAAGGGGTATAAAAACCACTTCCGAACCCCCGTACCTCCGAACCCCGAACCCTTTACGGAAATTAAAAATATGTATAACTGACAATAAACAAATCATACTGTTATAATTTTAACTGGCATGCATGTATTTAATGTACATATATATATATATGGTTAGTATTTGATTGCCTCAATTAAAGTATTTGTGACAAAATGCTATTTTATTCATCGCTAAGGGTATAAAACCCACTTCCATTCCGTACCGAACCCTAAATCTCCGAATCCCTAGTTTTTGAAAGATACGAGGGTTCAACACGTTAATTATTTAAAGTTTAGCATTCATAAACTAACTAACCTCATTATAAATGTAATTTCCAGTCTTGGTTTCTTTTATTAATGTAGATACAGCCATTTGTTTACCCTTTTTACCGATACCGAACCCTAATCTAAAAATAATTACGGTGTCGTTCGAATTACACGTGATATGAAAATCGCATGTTTCAATTGTTTTTTTAATGAGGCAGCACATGCCTTTATCTATGCTTATCAATTCGGAAAACACAAACTAATTAAATCAGTCATTGATTGGGAATCATTGATTGGTGAGCTAAAATCACATCTAATCATATCATAAAGCCTTGACACGGACAAACAGGTATTTAAAACTGTGTCATATTTATGCATGTGGTAAAAAAACATTTTTAGTTTCGCGACCTAATGTCCAACAGCAAACAAATGGCGTCGACTGTGGCATTTTCGCTATTGCTTTCTACATCTACATCTATAATATACGTTGATCTGTCAAAATATGACAATCATTCAACGGAAAAATGACTGCATCGCGGTTATTTATAATGCGAGCACAAGATAAAATAAGAGTTAAGAGAAGCAAGTACAGGATGAACTAGAATAAATAATAAAGACAATAATAGACGTAAATATTGCTATAAGGTAAATAAATACAAGAATAAATGGGTAAAGGTAATAAAGATAGAGGTACAGGTAATATGCCCAAACCTACATAGAATCATCTGATATGAACCAATTCAGCTTCCGAGGCGGTACCAGGGACTCTGGTTTAAGGGCAGAAAGCGGAAAGCTCCCTCTTGAAGTGTACCAAGGAGGGGGCCTCAGCTGCAGTAGCTGGGAGTGTATTCCAGGCAGGGATAGTTCTCGGAAAGAAACTAAACTTGAATGTGTCCGTTTTTGCAGAAAAGTGTTGGAATTTCCTGGAATGTAGTGCTCTTGTACGTGTTGTAGACGGAGTGAGGTACTCTGAGCAGCGAATGTCTATTAAGTCGTTGACCGCTTTGTAGAGGAGTGTTAGTTGGAGCTTGGAACGTCTGCTTCAAGTGTCTGTCACTGCAGGTGATCCAACATGGAGGTTACACTACTGGTATTTCTGTAGCGGTTGTTAACGTACCTCGCCGCTCGTCTCTGTACCATTTCTAGTTTATGGCTCTGGTCTGCATGGTGTGGGTTCCAAACTGTCGCACAATACTCCACATGTGTTCTCACCAGACTAATATATGCATTTGTCTTGGTGTCCTCTTTCGGTGATCTTAGGTTCCTCCTCAGGAACCCTAGCATAGAATTAGCCTTTTTGCTGACTCTGTCATTGTGGTTTTTGAAGGAAAGAGTTGATTGAAGGTCTACGCCTAGGTACTTGGTTGTGTCAGACGCTAGTAGAGTGTGCCCTTTTAATCTGTAGTTGTGGATTTTAGGGTTCTTGGACCTTGTGGCACGGAGAATACTACATTTCTGTGGGTGGAACTCCATGCCCCATTTCTGTTCCCAATCTGCTAGCGTCAGAAGGTCTTGTTGGAGAGCTAGGCAATCATCTTCTTTCCTTATCTGTCTGTATACAATGGCATCATCTGCAAACAGTCTTGTTTTAGGGGCTAACATGTCGGGGAGGTCATTTATAAAGAGGAGGAACAGGAGCGGCCCGAGGACGATACCCTGAGGGACTCCGCTTAGCACTGCTGCAGTGTCTGATGTAGAACCCTCTACTGTCACTTGCTGATGTCTGTTGGACAGGAAAGATTCAATCCACTTGTATGTGCTACCTCTGATGCCATAGTGGTTGAGTTTCTTGAGGAGGCGTTTGTGTGAGACTCGGTCGAATGCTTTAGAAAAGTCGAGAATGACCATATCAACCTGGATCCCAGTGTCTAACGAGGAAGCAAGCTCGTGAAAGAGTGTCACGAGTTGTGTCTCGCAGCTTCTTCTTGCCCGGAAACCATGCTGGCAATCAGTCAGGATGTTATACATGTCCACATGTTTCAGCACATTACTAACGACTATGTGCTCCAATAGCTTGCAGCATAGGCAGGTGAGTGAAACTGGGCGATAAATGCTCGCATCGTATCTCTCCCCTTTCTTGAAGACTGCTATAACGTTGGCTTATCTCCATTCTGTGGGCGTGACTCCGTGCGTATGGCTATGTTGAAGATGATCGCCAAAAGTGGTGCGATTTCCTTGTGACACTCTTTTGTACAGTTTTGTTTCAATGGCCCAACAGGAGTTAAAACTGCCAGCTTTGATTTATTGAAAATGAGACAGCATCTTGTTCAGTGTATAGAAAGTTTACAAATGAAACCATTTCCCAGACTGATTACAAATAAGCTTAAGTTAAAAAAGAAACAAAACAAATTAGCAGATATCCAAATAGATATGGATTGTTCATATTGCTCCTATCCAAATGCGTTAGATAACATGCTTCAGTGTCAACAGTGTGATGAATGGTTTCATTTAAGATATTGCTTTATGTACAGAGGACAGTGGATAATACGACAGTCTTTATTGAAGTAACATTTGTAATAAAGAGTAATGTAGATATTGCTGTATGTGCAGAGTAGAGTGGATAATACGACAGTCTTTATTGAAGTTACATTTACAGTTGTTATTATGTTTACACTTGTTATTCCATTTACATTTGTTATTGTGTTTAACCATTTGTTACTTATATCTGCTATTTTTAAATGTACTAACGGATGACGGGTATACAGTACTGGTTCTACCCAGGAAAATGGGGTGGTCTGTCTTGTGCTGAAATTACGTAAAACATGTTAAACAAACAAAATTAACAATAACAAAAAAAATGGGTTATGGTATGTGATTTTCATAGCACGTGTTATTCGAACGACACCGTAATTATTTTTAGATTAGGGTTCGGTATCGGTAAAAACAAATGGCTGTATCTACATTAAAGGGGCAACTGCCATATAAAAGCCACCAGATGGAGCTGGACAGGTTTTTCATATAAATGTATACAGGGTTAGATCAGGGAGTCCTTTTTCAAAATATTGAAAAATCCACCTCATAAAAATTGTTAATATTTGGCACAGAAGTAAACTGATATTAAACAAATGTATTGGTAAAAACATATTTGTGAAAAAGTATTTCTTATTCGTAGTTTCAATATTTTTTTAACCCCCAACTGACAGAAATTTGAAAATATAGGGGAGGAGCCTGTGGGGTCATGAACTGAGAAGTGTATACAAATACACGTGGTAGTGTTTACAGCAGACGACACTGAGTGATAGCAGTACTTATATTGTGTGTGAACCTCTGTAGCAGTGCTCTGAGATGGGGCATTTGTATAAGGTGACTATTTATGTGTTCCTGATCATCTCTACAAACAGAAAACTCACCAAGCCCTTCTATATCCCTCCCGTGAAAATAAACATTCCCTTCTCAGACTCAGTGATGTATATTCCTTAGTCATACTATATACTATGTAATTCCTTACCTTATTATCTCCATCATGTCCGGCCATGCTTAACAATAATTTGTACAGTTTTCCTTTATTTTTGAATTGTTCAATATTCCCAACACAATGATCACACAATGTCATCTTTATAAAATATCCAAATTATACACAGGTCTTGTAAACTGCAGTGTACACTATGCTGATTCTCCATACCAGCTATAATTGGCAATTAAGTTTCATTTAATACTGATAAATTATGTCAACCTCATGAAATATTTGCTGGCATTCCAGCTTACATATACTTTGGCCAAAGGTTCATAGCAATTCTTTTTTTATGTGATAAATAGTCCAGTGGAAATTAGATGAAGATAAAAGAGTAAATATATTGTAAAACGTGGATAATACTGAAATAAAACTGTCACAGTTCCAATAAAAATTATATATTTTGGAATCATTGGATTGATAAACATTACTCATGTTACTACAATACGTTTTTGTGTCGTCTGCAGAGCGAGTTGTTTACATGTGCTGTAACTGACAGCCTGTATTGCTGGTGTAATTGATAAGACACACCTCCAATTTCTCTCTACCAGGGTAGGGAATTTTGCCCCTTTAATAAATGAAACCAAGACTGTAAATTACATTTATAATGAGGTTAGTTAGTTCATGGATGCTAAACTTTACATAATTAACGCGTTGAACCCTCGTATCGTTCAAAAACTAGGGGTTCGGAGATTTAGGGTTCGGTACGGAATGGAAGTGGGTTTTATACCCTTAGCGATGAATAAAATAGCATTTTTGTCACAAATACTTTAATTAAGGCAATCAATTACTAACCATATATATATGTACATTAAATACATGCATACCAGTTAAAATTAAAACGGTATGATTCGTTTATTGTCAGTCATACATATTTTTAATTTCCGTAAAAAGGGTTCGTGGTTCGGAGGTGCGGGAGTTAGGAAGTGGTTTTTATACCCCTTCCAGGCACTGACTTCACTAACAAATCCTTAAGTTTTAATTAAATACTTATAACACTGTAATAATTTCGTTTGTGCTTTTTAAATCATTAAACTAAATATACTTTTAATAATAAAAAATCCCGTCCGACTTGAAATGAGCACTTCCGAAACGGCTTAAAACATAGACATATTTCTACATGACTTGCAAGGTTATTTCCCCTAATTGATTCGTCGCCATTTGTATTCATTTCGACGGAAACTGGCACAGAAGGTAAATTTGTTAATAATATCACTGTAATCGTTAGATACAAGCAGGGACTCATATACATATATATATAGACGGATCCTGGGTAATCTTAAAGAAATGGGACTAAAGTTGTACAGAAAATGCTTTTTGATACTTTTATTTGGTATGGAAACATGGGATGGATAATTTTATTGTCTTCTAAGAAATGTATGACACAATGATGATGTGATTTATTTTTGCACAAGGATTCAGGCTAAGAGCTTGTCATGGGTTTGATGATTGAGAAATGTACATTAAACTGTGGAGTGCCCCCTTAAGGGTCCAACTTTTTTTTACTAAAACAGTCAAATGAAGGATTTTTTGTCTGTATTTCAACATATTTTCAAAGTTTGTAACCATTCGGTTTGTTTGCGAAGAGAACTACTTTAGTTAGAATGTAATTTGTCGATAAGGCAAACTCGCATTGCTACGAAACCCAGATTATGAACAACTGAGTAAAATATGTATATTGTCATACTCCGCGATGCACCGTATCTTGAGATATCTCGATATGTCTAATATATCTTGAGATACTCCATGTTGAGATATCACATTTTATCTTGAGATATCTCAATTTATATTGAGGTATTTCTATTGAGATATCTCAATTAATCTCAAGATATCTCAATATATATCTCAATTTATCTTGAGATATCTTAAGTTGTTTTGAGATAATTATCTTGAGATATCTCAATGTGTCTTGAGTCATTGATATCTCAAAATAAATTGAGATATATCTTACAATTTTTCAAGATGTATTGCAACTTATCGTGAGATATCTAACTTGCGATATCTCAAGATCCTATGTGTCTTGCGGTTGGTATATGCAATTTTAGTAGGATTTTCTAAGTTTGAGGTGGGCTTTATGCCATTTAAAAACTAACCATTGGTGTAATTCTTGGGTTTGCCTTAACACTGTTTCATTATATTGACAGTTTGCTAATGGTAATGTCCCGTTTGAGTACTGGTTGCTATGGTATTTTGATGTCATAGTGAGATGACGTTAAGCATAGAATAGCATGTGGCGTGATGTCATGTCACATGACGTTATTATTTCGTGTCGCGCTAAAATAAAAATAAATCGCATAATATAGTGGCTTTGTATAAATCGGGTTATAGGAGGCAACTTTTTAGAGTGAAAATGACTTCTGATTGCACATTTCAGACCTTTTTTTTTAATGCTATGGAAAAAAAATTCGACCGAAAGAAAAAAGTTTGCAAAAAAGCAGTTAAAAAGGCTATTTCAGTGTTTTCTTAAAAAGGTGCTGTTAGGCCAATTTTTGGACAATCGCAATAATTCGTATGTCAAGACGTCCGTAATAAATTCACGAAATGGAAAAAGGGGCGTTTCAAATTTTTATAACGGACAACTTTCCCTTAAGGGGGTACTCCTCAGTTTCGCATGAATGTCCATGGTGTAAATCAGAAAGAAATCAACTAAGCATCTTTTAGCTCCATGGATGGTCTTTATAATAATTATGAAGCACATGTTTGATGGTTTTTTTCAGTTTTGAGTACTTCTAAGTTTATTTTGGTGTATTGGAATATGCATTTTTGTTTTTTTTTGGAGGCTATCAATAGAAAAATGTGAACCAATCAAACACTTCCTAAAAGTAGTTAAAATGGCTGATTTTCACTGACGGGGAGATCAGCATGGAATAACTTTTTAAAATGCCGGACTAGGTATGTAAAATTTAGCATTATCTGATATGCAAGAGCATTATGAGTGCAGACATGACCCTGATCTGTGTAGGAATTTTTTTATTTTTTATTTATTGACATTTGAAATATTGCTAAAATGGCATTTTTAGCATGTTTTAAGGGGTGGGGTAATCTTAAAGAAATGGGACTAAAGTTGTACAGAAAATGCTTTTTGATACTTTTATTTGGTATGGAAACATGGGTAATTTTATTGTCTTCTAACAAATGTATGACACAATGAAGATGTGATTTATTTTTGCTCAAGGATTCAGGCTAAGAGCTTGTCATGGGTTTGATGATTGAGAAATGTACATTAAACTGTGGAGTGCCCCCTACGGTAGTCACATAATGGCGGCTAGTAAATAACTCTCGTTTCCTAGGGTAGTCACATAATGGCGGTTAGTAAAGTGTCGGCCTAGGGTAGTCACATAATGGCGGCTAGTAAATACAGGGTTCAAATTTAACACTTATATATTCACTTGCTAAAGTGCAAGTAGATTTTTGCAGATTGCAAGTAGAAAATATTAGCACTTGCTAAGTTTTGCAATTTGACAAAAGAAGCCCGCTAAATCTAAACCTATATTTCTTTACTAAACATATTACATCAAACTTAGTAAAATAGATGAATAGTATTATGATACATTATTACCATGTTGCATCAAGCTGAGTGTTAAAATGTCATCATTTACATGTATAGCATTCCCGTTACAATGAATCGAAGACTCTAAATTATTAATTAATGCAAGTCCCTTCATTAAAAAAAGCTAGTAGAACATCTTGGCATTTGCTTCTTTTTTTTAGCAAAACCCAACTTTTGGGGGCACTCCTCAGTTTCGCATGAATGTCCATGGTGTAAATCAGAAAGAAATCAACTAAGCATCTTTTAGGTCCATTGATGGTCTTTATAATAATTATGAAGCACATGTTTGATGTTTTTTTCAGTTTTGATTACTTCTAACTTTATTTTGGTGTATTGGAATATGCATTCTTTGTTTTTTTTTGGAGGCTATCAATAGAAAAATGTGAACCAATCAAACACTTTCTAAAAGTAGTTAAAATGGCTGATTTTCACTGACGAGGAGATCAGCGTGGAATGACTTTTTAAAATGCCGGACTAGGTATGTAAAATTTAGCATTTCCTGATATGCAAGAGCATTATGAGTGCAGACATGACCCTGATATGTGTAGGAAATTTTTTTTTTTTTATTTATTGACATTTGAAATGTTGCTAAAATTGCATTTTTAGCATGTTTTAAGGGGTGGGGTAATCTTAAAGAAATGGGACTAAAGTTGTACAGAAAATGCTTTTTGATACTTTTATTTGGTATGGAAACATGGGTAATTTTATTGTCTTCTAACAAATGTATGACACAATGAAGATGTGATTTATTTTTGCTCAAGGATTCAGGCTAAGAGCTTGTCATGGGTTTGATGATTGAGAAATGTACATTAAACTGTGGAGTGCCCCCTACGGTAGTCACATAATGGCGGCTAGTAAATAACTCTCGTTTCCTAGGGTAGTCACATAATGGCGGTTAGTAAAGTGTCGGCCTAGGGTAGTCACATAATGGCGGCTAGTAAATACAGGGTTCAAATTTAACACTTATATATTCACTTGCTAAAGTGCAAGTAGATTTTTGCAGATTGCAAGTAGAAAATATTAGCACTTGCTAAGTTTTGCAATTTGACAAAAGAAGCCCGCTAAATCTAAACCTATATTTCTTTACTAAACATATTACATCAAACTTAGTAAAATAGATGAATAGTATTATGATACATTATTACCATGTTGCATCAAGCTGAGTGTTAAAATGTCATCATTTACATGTATAGCATTCCCGTTACAATGAATCGAAGACTCTAAATTATTAATTAATGCAAGTCCCTTCATTAAAAAAAGCTAGTAGAACATCTTGGCATTTGCTTCTTTTTTTTAGCAAAACCCAACTTTTGGGGGCACTCCTCAGTTTCGCATGAATGTCCATGGTGTAAATCAGAAAGAAATCAACTAAGCATCTTTTAGGTCCATTGATGGTCTTTATAATAATTATGAAGCACATGTTTGATGTTTTTTTCAGTTTTGATTACTTCTAACTTTATTTTGGTGTATTGGAATATGCATTCTTTGGGTTTTTTGGAGGCTATAAATAGAAAAATGTGAACCAATCAAAAACTTTCTAAAAGTAGTTAAAATGGCTGATTTTCACTGACGAGGAGATCAGCGTAGAATAACTTTTTAAAATGCCGGACTAGGTATGTAAAATTTAGCATTTCCTGATATGCAAGAGCATTATGAGTGCAGACATGACCCTGATATGTGTAGGAAAATTTTTTATTTTTATTTATTGACATTTGAAATGTTGCTAAAATTGCATTTTTAGCATGTTTTAAGGGGTGGGGTAATCTTAAAGAAATGGGACTAAAGTTGTACAGAAAATGCTTTTTGATACTTTTATTTGGTATGGAAACATGGGTAATTTTATTGTCTTCTAAGAAATGTATGACACAATGATGATGTGATTTATTTTTGCTCAAGGATTCAGGCTAAGAGCTTGTCAAGTGTTTGATGATTGAGAAATGTACATTAAACTGTGGAGTGCCCCCTTTAGGATTAATTACACTATATGAGCCGGATGTGCTCGCCTGGAGCATTCGAAAGTAGTTCTGTACTAAAGAGTGCTAATCTTTTCTTTTTTTCAATGCAGTGCAGTTTCCTGTTATTTGTTTGGCTGTAACTGTATTCTGGACATGTTGTTGATATTTGAAAATGCAGCTTATCATGTTTTTGACAGTTTTTGACGGACATTTAAAAAGTGAAAGTAGCAGGGTATGAAATTGCAAGGGGTAAAAAAATAACGATATTCAACCCCCTATTTCCTTGCTGATGTTTAATAGTAGACATATTTATTTGCATGATAAAGTAAGTTTCACATAGTCTAACCAGGTTTGAGTTTTTTTACAGGTTGTCAACATTCTCACTTTACTATGGAAGGGGCATGGTGACTCATTTACGCTATTATAACCTTCACACCGGTTTCCAAGCCCATGAGACGCACACTCCGGTATGGCTCTTGTAAATTTCTTAACCATACCCATTTCTAATAATAAGAAAAGATACAGCCTATATGGGGATTTATTCAGTTTGAGTAATAAACTTAAAATTTCAAACTGTAAAATTGAGGATACTGCACTCGTCATTCTTTAACATATAAAAACATATCGATATTCACTAGCCTAATAAACTGGCTCCTATTTGCAGTTTTTTTTAATAATTCTATGTTCTATGTAACTGTAACTCACCAATACGAGCAAAAACAACAACATTAAACGTGCATTTTAACACACTACGAGATTCACATGCATGTGTTCGAACAAACTGTCAATTTCAGATAAGTTCATAATCTATCGAGATTTTGCAAAGGTGCGTGAACGTAGGTGGTCAGGTTCTCAACGATATCCCAACAAACTGTTGTTTTGTTTGATCAAATCCACACCTTTATCAATGATGCGCCCCACGTCCCACCCCACCTTATCCCCCAACCATCCCCCACTCCATCATCACCACCACCGATTTTATTTTTTTACAAATCATTTGCGTTTTGCATTATTTGGATATTAACATTTAAATTTGAACACAATCATTTACATATAAAACAGTTTAGATTCAATCCAGATACACAGATGAAATGCCAATCAAATAAAACGAAATGAGGTCACAATAAAAAATTGCTAGATTCTCAAACCCTTCCTCCCCGAGTTGCCTTTCGACCACAAATTTCTTTAAAAGGACAGCATTTTTGGATTAAAACTGATTAAAAATAAAATGTCACACCATGCCCCAAATGTAACTATAATTTGCATGAGATTCTAATAATGTTATAACGGCCCCGAGTCTCTATACGCGCCCGCACCTCCTCCCCCATCAACCCCACCCACATTGTTTTAGCCTTGTTTTGTGATGGTATATAATGGCTATATAATTCATTATTGTCTGAAAAATCTAATAGTCGATCTGCGCTGTTCTCCGACAGGTCTTTTTTTTTTATTATAAACTGCGTATTAAATTCTTACTTAGTGGTGGAGAAAAAAAAGAATCTGATTCTAATAATATATAAAATACATGTATTTTCAAAATTATTCATGGAAATGCTGCAAACTGGAGCCCGATAAAGATTTTTAGTCATTGGTTTATTGTAAACAAAATCAAAGATCCAGTCCAGAAGACTCCTTAAATTGATATTACTTGTGATATATTGTGTCAGTATGAACATTACTTGTGATATATTGTGTAAGTATGAACATTACTTGTGATATATTGTGTCAGTATGAACATTACTTGTGATATAGTGTGTCAATATGAACATTACTTGTGATATAGTGTGTCAATATGAACATTACTTGTGATATAGTGTGTCAATATGAACATTATTTGTGATATAGTGTGTCAATATGAACATTACTTGTGATATATTGTGTCAGTATGAACATTACTTGTGATATATTGTGTCAGTATGAACATTACTTGTGATATAGTGTGTCAATATGAACATTACTTGTGATATTTTGTGTAAGTATGAACATTACTTGTGATATAGTGTGTCAATATGAACATTACTTGTGATATATCTTCCCATGGCATAATGAAGCTTCTGTTAATAAGTTGCTTTCAGGTTATTAGCTAAATGTTAGATCACTGTTTATGTAAATAGAAAACAATGAATGCTCATGGACTCTTATGTATCAATATGCATTTTCAGCTTAAGTGCCCTGGTGCAACATTACCCCTCAACATAATTTAAGGACCATCCCCTCTTTATTTCAATAAGATTAAAGTTTGCATCATCGCACAAGTTTAAATACACATTGCATTCCAAAAATGGGAACTGTTTCGGGTTTCTGAATTCCTTAGGAACTTTTTACACCAAAAAAATAATAATTGAACATTGAGATTTTGAAATTTCAATAAAATGCTTTTTTTCACACATACATGTAATGTAATGAATACATGGTGTTTTACATAAATAGGTCATATTGTGCGCAACAACTGATGAAAGATGAAGAAATGAAGTAGTAATTGAAAATTAATGTAAATGTATAAAAATGTTATTTCGTATTATTTTCATGACTATTGATTCCTTAAAGAACATCTATCAGTATAGATTGTGATTTTTTTTCAGATTTAATCTACAGATAAGCGTGCAGTGCAAAATACGCAGGTAGGTCTTGAAAATTTACTTCATTTTGGATGGGATGAAAATTCAACGTTTTTCAAAACTGTTCGGTGTATGCATTTAAACTGTCAAAGGTTAGTCAATTTAGGGGGAAAATCAAATGTCGCATTCATAGTTCCATTGGTAGTGATTAAAAGTAAAGAATACATTGACGAAAAATATTAGAACTTTTAGTATCGTTGTTTTGGTGCAAATTAATGATTTTTGGAAATTATAAACAATCTCGGATTTTAATTAAGAGAACAATGTATATCAACATTTTGTTCTTTTATCTAATACAGAAGACCTGACAATGTCCAGTTCGATGCGACATTGCTTACACATAATGTGTTACCGTTTCAAAATGGTAGGTAGTCAATTTCACTGGTAAGCATATGAAAAATATTCTGGTGGTCATTAAATTATTTTGAGGAGTAAATTTAAAATAGAAAAATGTTTTTGCTAAACTTATCAAACTAAGGTTTCACGCATTGTTTTAAAAGTTTTATCGGTCAATTTAGTTGTTACTTAAAATATAAAATTGATTTCCTGACGTTATTGGTCAATTATTTTTCAGGCATCCTGTTAAGACGACAATAATACAAGCCATGTCATTTGAAAATACAGATGGGTATACTAATCCGAACAGAACCGTTTCAGTGCAGGATTTGCAGCATGTGATTTACAACTTCAAGTGGTCTAAATTCACACAAATGCATACATACAGGCGAGACACCATATGCACATAGTTGTAACGTGTGCGGTAAAGTATTTACCCAGTCAGCCACTTTTGAAAAACATATCGGCGCGAAACCATTTAGGTGTAGTATGTGCAGTAAACGATTTACCAATTCAGGCAATCTTAAATGCCACATACGCTCACATACAGGCGAGACAACATTTAAGTGTAGCGTGGGTTTTATTGAGTGAAGTTAAATTATACATGTGCATACATGCAGGCGAGACACAGTTTAAATGTAACGTGTGCAGTAAAGGATTTACCCAGTCGTGCAATCTTAAAAGTTACATATGCACACATACAAGTGAGAAACCATTTACGTGTAGCATGTGCAGTACAGGTTTTTTAGCTGCAGGTAAACTGAAAATACACACGCATATGCATACAGGCGAGACACCATTGAATTGAAGTGTAGCGTGTGTAATAAAGGATTTTCAACCTCAGGTGCTCTAAAGGTAAACATGCGCATACATACAGGTGAGACTCTGTTTAAATGTAGCGCGTGTAGTAAAGGATGTTCAACCTCAGATGATCTTAAGGAACACATTATGCATACATACAGGCGAGACGCCATTTAAATGTAGTGTATGTAGTAAAGAATTTACCCAGTTGTGCCATCTTAAAAGCCACATGAACACACATACTGGTGAGAAACCATTTAAGTGTAGCATGTGTAGTAAATTATTTTCAACCTCGAGTGAAGTTAAAATACACATGAGCGTACATACAGGTGAGACACCATTTACGTGTAGTGTGTGTAGTAAAGGATTTACCCGGTCGTACAGTCTTAAAATCCACATGCGCACACATACAGGCGAGAAACCATTTAAGTGTAACGTGTGCAGTAAAGGATTTACCCAGTCGTTCAGTCTTAAAATCCACATGCGCTCACATACAGGCGAGAAACCATTTAAGTGTAACGTGTGCAGTAAAAGATTTTCAGCCTATAGTAAAGTTAAAATACACATGTGCATACATACAGGTGAGACTTTATTTGAATGTTGCATGTGTCGTAAAGGGTTTACCACGTCAAGTAATCTTAAACGCCACATGAGCACACATAGAGGCGAGAAACCATTTAATTGTAGCGTGTGCGGTAAAATATTTAAGAATTCAAGCAATCTTAAAGTACACATGCGCTCACATACAAGCGAGAAACCATTTACTTGTAACGTGTGCAGTAAAGGATTTACCCAGTCGTGCAGTCTTAAAAGGCACATGAACACACATACAGGCAAGAAACCATTTACTTGTAACGTGTGCAGTAAAGGATTTACCCGGTCGTGCAGTCTTAAAATCCACACGCGCACACATACAGGCGAGAAACCATTTAAGTGTAACGTGTGCAGTAAAGGATTTACCCAGTCGTGGAGTCTTAAAATCCACAGGCGCACACATACAGGCGAGAAACCATTTAAGTGTAACGTGTGCAGTAAAAGATTTTCAGCCTATAGTAAAGTTAAAATACACATGTGTATACATACAGGTGAGACTTTATTTGAATGTTGCGTGTGTCGTAAAGGGTTTACCACGTCAAGCAATCTTAACCGCCACATGCGCACACATACAGGCGCGAAACCATTTAAGTGTCGCGTATGTGGTAAAAGATTTGCATATTCGTTTGATCTTAAAATACACAAGTACACACACACAGGCGAGAAACCATTTAAGTGTAGTGTGTGCAGTAAACGATTTAAATCCTCGGGTGAATTTAAAATACACATGTGCGTACATACAGGTGAGACACCATTTAAATGTAGTGTGTGCAGTAAAGGATTTATCCAGTCATGCAATCTTAAAACGCATATGTTCATACGCACAGGCGAGAAACCATTTAAGTGTAGTGTGTGCAGTAAAGGATTTAAAACCTCGGGTGAAGTTAAAATACACATGTACGTACATACAGGTGAGACTTTATTTGAATGTTGCATGTGTCGTAAAGGGTTTACCACGTCAAGCAATCTTAAACACCACATGCACACACATACAGGTGAGAAACCATTTAAGTGTATCGTATGTGGTAAAAGATTTGCATCTTCGTTTGATCTTAAAATACACAAGTACACACACACAGGCGAGAAACCATTTAAGTGTAGTGTGTGCAGTAAACGATTTAAAACCTCGGGTGAAGTTAAAAGACACATGTGCGTACATACAGGTGAGACACCATTTACATGTAGTGTGTAAAGTATTTACCCAGTCTGGAAGTCTTAAAAGGCACATGAGCACACATACAGGCGACAAACCATAATTGTAGCGTGTGCAGTAAAGGATTTAACAATTCAAGCAACCTGAAAATCCACATGCGCACACATACAGGCGAGAAACAATTTACGTGTAATGTGTGAAGTAAAGTATTTTCATCTGCAGGGGAACTGAAAGTACACACATTGTCGCATATAGAGGAGAAACCATTGAAGTGATTTACCAAGTCGTGCCATCTTAAAAGCCACATGGGCACACATACAGGCGCGACACCATTTACGTCTATCGTTTGAAGTAAAATATTTTCAACTGAATGTGAACTGAAAATACACACATGGTCGCATATAGAGGAGAAACTATTTAATAAATGTAACATGTGTAGTAAAATATTTTCAACTTCAGGTGAATTTAAAATACGAGTGCACGTACATGCAGACGAGAAACCATTCATGTGTTGCGTGTGTAGTAAACGATGTTTAACTTCATTTCATCTTAAAATACACATGCAAGCAAGAAACAATTTAAATGTATCATTTGCAGTAAACGATTTACCCAGTCGTACCATTTTAAAAGCCAGAAGTGCACACATACAGACGAGAAACAATTTAATTGTAGTGTGTGCAGTGTGCAGTAAAGCATTTACCAATTCAGGCAATCTTAAATGCCACATGTGCACATGCAGGCGAGACACCATTTAACAGTAGTGTGTGCAGTAAAGGATTTATCCAGTCATGCAATCTTAAAACGCATATGTACACACATACAGGCGAGAAACCATTTAAGTGTAACGTGTGCAGTAAAATATTTCAGCCTCTAGTAAAGTTAAAATACACATGTGCGTACATACAGGTGAGACACCATTTAAATGTAGTGTGTGCAGTAAAGGATTTATCCAGTCATGCAATCTTAAAACGCATATGTACACACATACAGGCGAGAAACAATTTACGTGTAATGTGTGAAGTAAAATATTTTCATCTGCAGGGGAACTGAAAATACACACATGGTCGCATATAGAGGAGAAACCATTTAAGTGATTTACCCAGTCGTGCCATCTTAAAAGCCACATGGGCACACATACAGGCGCGACACCATTTACGTCTATCGTGTGAAGTAAAATATTTTTAACTGAATGTGAACTGAAAATACACACATGGTCGCATATAGAGGAGAAACCATTTAAATGTAACATGTGTAGTAAAAGATTTTCAACTTCAGGTGAATTTAAAATACGAGTGCACGTACATGCAGACGAGAAACCATTCATGTGTTGCGTGTGTAGTAAACGATGTTTAACTTCATTTCATCTTAAAATACACATGCAGGCAAGAAACAATTTAAATGTTTCATTTGCAGTAAACGATTTACCAGTCGTACCATTTTAAAAGCCACAAGTGCACACATACAGACGAGAAACAATTTAATTGTAGCGTGTGCAGTGTGCAGTAAAGCATTTACCAATTCAGGCAATCTTAAATGCCACATGTGCACATGCAGGCGAGACACCATTTAAGTGTAACGTGTGTTGTAATGTTATTTTAACTGCAGGTGAACTGAAAATACTCACTCTTATGCATACAGGCGAGACACCATTTAACAATAGTGTGTGCAGTAAAGGATTTACCCTGTCTGTCGATCTTAAAAGCCACATGCGCATCCATTCGGGTGAGAATTCATTTAATTGTAGCATGTGTAGTAAAGGGTTTACCAAATCAGGCACTCTTAAAGCCATATATATTCACACATACAGGCGAGACATCATTTACATGTAGAATTTGTAGTAAAGGATTGTTCACTGTAGGTGAACTGAAAATACGCACTTTTGAAATTGAACACCCACCCATAGATGCAAAATTGAGTTTACAACACCAAACTGTATAATTTTATTCAATACCTAAAATACACCCGTCCATAGATTTCTTTATGTTATAAACATATGGAACTACAGACAAATATGGCAATTATTTGTAGAAGGTCAGTGGTTCTACCCAAGTTCTGTTCGGTGTCTGAAAATGCACCGAATTTATCATTATCATAATCATTGGTGTAATATTTGAATAATTTAAGACTATGTAATTGTATTCAAAAGTTGAAATTGTTGAAATAATATGTTTTTAGCAGTTAAGAAATTTCGAGTGTTTAAATTGCGTGGATTTCATGACATTTTTAATGAATATTATTATTATAATTCATATGCGTTGTGTTTTGCAATGCAAATTCTCCTTTCATACTTTTTAAGTATCTTTTACTATCGTCTCATTAACCTTCGATTGGAGTTAGACATGCACGTTCTTACTGTATTATGAAAAATGTATATTTTAATGTTGTATATTGTGATGAGACGTAGATAAGTCAATACATTTATAATTTTCCATTGCCAAAATGTTGAGATTTTGGCTTATTTTCACTAGGTGATAAAGCTTGTGTTTAACTCGGGTTTTATCCTTAGGTTCTATAGTAAAATAAAAATCTTTGTAAGAGTAAATAGATGATAAATTTCAAGATTCGATTTTGAAAGCGACAACTTTAATTAGTTTGCACAAATGTGCATGACATATGCTGTTTTTTAAAATAGTTAAACTGTAAATACCTTAATTTTAACAGTAAACTTGGTTTAACATCTAGCCTAAAGACCGAGTTTATCACCTACCCGAATTTAGAGGTGTGTAAGATTTCTGGTCACTGATTGGTCAGTTTAATCAATGATTTAAGAATTAGTTTATTACGTCTCTGATTTATTACTATGCCTTGCACAACAGGTTAGAGTTTCCCCATTTTGTGACAAGCGAAGTCGGTAGCGACATCACAGACATTTCTTACCCACTGACCTCGATCGATGGTTCACCTCGTGAGACGCAGCTGTCAATCAGTTTTGGCACGGCTGGGGAAAATCGCGTGTACCTATTAACCACACGCGGTGTATAACATGTACAAAGGACTCGACTTACTATTATTGTTTGTGTACATCATGACCTCGCCATTTTTTAGCTTTTTATGTAAACAGCCAGATGAAATGTGAAAATCCTAAAAAAAGGCTGGTAAGGTCAGAGAAGGCTCGAAAATGGTTGTACATTTGTCCGGGGTACTTTAATCAGGACCCATTTATATTACATGTCTACCTACAGTGACTGCTTAAATTAATGTTGCAAAAGCTCATAGTTCCTAAGATCTAAATATGTGTATTTTCATCATCCAGAAAGCTTATTACAGAAAATCGTGACAGTTGCGGTATTTTTTCACTGAGAAAAAGTCATATCCCATTGAATACCTTCGATATCTGTCAAGACACACCACACCGCTCGAAACCCACCTTAATGTTGATGTTTTCCTCGCTACCCGATTCTTTCGAAAAAGTCATGTTTAATTTCACTACGCGACACGAAATGAAGTTATATGAATCTAAAACAATAACACGGTGCCGAGCAGAAACAATGTTTGACATGCATTTTGGTAGATCAATCCGGTGACGTTCAGTTTTCATTGGCCAACAGTTACACGCTGGCAATCTCGGGCCGAACTGATCAAGCAGGCTCTCAAAAGGCCCCGTTTGATCAGGGTCTTTGATGCTCTTTAAATTGATCATGTCCAGTTAAACGCTTGTCATTTTCAACGTTGCGAGAATGGTCAAGACGGTACAACACAGACGAATATTTGATTCGCCGCAAAGTGGAGTTTCTTTAACCTGGTGTGCAAGGCGTAGTACGTCTCTGATTCATGTTGATGATGAATGATAAAAATTATGAATTCACAGCATGTTACTATTTGCACTAAGAAATTACATAGACCTAATTAGGTTTTTTTATGTAGTGATCACTGACCACTTATGATGGAATCATAAAACTTCGTTTTCCGTATAGGTTGGCTTTTAATGGGCAGTCAACTGGTACTGTTAAGCATGGAAATATAAATAACCCAAATGTATGTAGGTCTATGTGTTAGGTCATACAACCCTCTGGTCAAACTGAACCGTTACTATAGAATAAACATGGCAATTAAACCCTTCCGAGGAAGCCGTCAACAGGAAATGTGGATCATAAAACCCAGTGAATTATCTGGGAGGGTTCTCTGACTTGCTATCGAATACAAAAGGTCATAAACACCTTGGTCTTGTCTAAATCTAGACGTGAGAATCATGGCTCTTATGGTAGTATGTACCTACCTCTACTATAGTGCCATGATTTCTTGCATTAGAATTGTCAGCAGGACACGGTATCCACCCCCATAAACCTTAAATACCACCGATGCATGCATACAACTCGCCAAAGAGAAGAATGACATGCCGATATATTCGATTTTCGTAAGCCACTGTTGATTTCAGAAATGTTTTTTGTTTACATTCGAAATAATCTCGTTCTCGTGTGACGTCTCGTTCCGTATTTGGGAAATTAACCCCGCCTTTCTCACACACCTGACATTTTCCGGTTAACGTTGTTTTTTGTGTCAGTTATGGGTGGGTTTAAGTTTCCAAATACGGAACAAGACAACGAGAGATGTTTTGAAAGGTAAACATTTCAAAAAAAATATGTCGACATTCGTACAGAAAATGCCAAGATCGACGAGACATTTTTCTTTTTGATGAGTTTTATGCATGCAAGCGTGGTATGTGACGTTCAATCTATTGAAATTAGGCGGTTGTTTATGCAGCCATTGCCTGATGTCTTCCGAAATCTCTCTTGATGGGATCGACCCAGATACAATACCTACCTATTAAGTTGATACAGTTAGAAAACTAAAACTGCTTATCACAAACATCATCAGCCGAGTGCCCATCTCTCTGTGGGTGTTTCGCCCCTTATCTCGGAACATTCTCCAGATGGTGGGGCAGCAGTGTTGATCATGCACTGCTTGTCTGTGATGGCTGCAATGTCAGTTCGTTGCGTCTCAACCAGAGCCAACTAGACGCTCTCTTTCTGCTGTCTGACCTAGCTTGTTTCCTGATGTCTTGCATACTTGACCCTTGATGCCTAGGGTACCGAACATTCTCCACAGTGACTGTCCTGGGAAGCCCCTGCATCCAACTTCCACCGGAAACAACCATGTTTTCCATCCTCATTTATTGCATATATTGACCAGCTCTCTCTTGGTATTTGGCCATCTTCCTTTCATATGCCTCCTCTGTTCTTTCCTCCCAGGGCAGCGTCAGCTCTACCATAATCAGCCTTTTAGAGGTCTGTGATCAGATAACAACGTCTGGTCGAAGAGTTGTTTGTACCACATCTGGGAATACAATTTTTTTCCCCAGGTCCACCCACATTTCTCATGTCTTGGCTTCATGCAAGAGACCACTGTTGCTGGTAGTTGTGGTTGTTTTCTAACCCTCCTTGACAAAGATGATGAACTGCATGCCTGTTTTGTGTGTGTTTTCTCTTTTTCCTTTTCTCCCTTTCCAGGCTGTCTGCCATATCTTGAAGGACTCTTTCATGACGCCACCTGTACCTTCCTTGTGACAGAGCTTTTGAGTATGATGACATTATGTGTTGGAGGGTGCCTCTGATTTTACACAATGAACAAGACGGGTCTTCAGATAAGTTTCACAACTGCTGATTTGTAGGTGTAGATAGCCGATCATAAACTGCGAAGTAGGAAGCTTAACTTCAGTGGCTCATACTTCCAGATATCTGCCCACGAGCTATTTTCTGGTAATGTCCACTTGTCCACCTCCCTTGAGCTCCCATCTGGACTGCTTAGCTGAACGGACCACTTCTTCCGCTCTTCTTATCTCAGGACCATGGTCCTCCTGCCACGGCTTTCAGCATCCTCCCATCTTTGCTGTGGCTTTTTTCCAAGCCCTTCTCTTCCCACGTTTGTTGTGCAAACAATGTCCTGGTGTTTCAGCCTTCTCTCAGCCTAGTCTACTGCCCAGCTCACTGAATATTTTCTTCCTGTTCTGACTTGGATTCCGGCCTTGCTGATCTTCTCGTCTGCAGAATCTCTGAGAGTCAGGAGTAGTCTTGCTTTGGCTACCTTGTATTCCTCAACTAGAGATGTTAACGGCACCTGAAATTCTGTTTGTCTGCCATATAACCCAATGTTGGCGAATGAAGGAGGTACTCCAAGCCATCGTCTAAGATGTTTGCTGATAACTTGCTCCAGTTTTTCAACTGTGCTGACAGGGATTTCATTCACCATAAGTGGCTAGATGAGCCTAACTATTAGGCCATGCTGGTACATCCATGCCTTGAACTTGCCCGGGAGCCCAGATCTGTCTATTCTTCTTAACTCTTCCTCCACGTGCTGCTTCAGCCTGTCTGTGCTGTTCTTGTCTGATAGCGAGGAGTCAAACCACTTTCCTAGACACTTTATGGGGTTGTTAAGTAATGATGGTATGCTCTCCGCCTGTATAGTGAGACTGAACTGGTCAGTAGGTCGCCCTTTCTTGACTACTAATCACCTTCACTTCCTTTACCTTCATTCTGGCCCATGTAATTGTGTCATCTAAGGCTGTCATCTGGCCTGGATGTGGGTTTCAGTGATGATAGTCATGTCATCCGTGAAACCCCTATTGGATGGTAGACGGATATTTGCTTTGGGTCCTCTGGATTCTCTTTCAGCAGCCTTGATTATCAAGTTCATACCCATAACAAAGAGTATCACAGAGATGGTGCAGCCTGTGACTATGCCTTTCTCTAGCTTCAACCATGATGTTGTAAACTTGTCCGTTGAGAACCTCAGATGAATGTTGCTGAAGTAACTCATGATCAGTTTGTTGGCATGCTCTCTGGGATGTGGTAATGTCTTGGTGCCACATCTATCAGCTGATGAGGTATGGAGCCATAGGCGTTGACAAGGTCCAGCCACGCAACTGTCATATCATTCTGGTTGATCCGTGCTTCATGTAGCAGTGGGGTTAGAGCACTGGTGTGTTCGACATATCCTGAGAAACCTGGTATCCCTCACTTCTGTACAGAGGTGTCCACATAGCCGTTGTCAATCATGTATGATGTTATTCTCTTTGCCAAGACCGTAAAGAAGATCTTCCCCTCAACACTCAATATGGATATAGTTCTGAACTGGTCGACTTTCTTGGAATTTCTTTCCTTTGGTGCAAAGCATCCTTCCGCTAGCTGCCAGGATTCCGGAATCGTACCCTTCCACCATACCAATTGAAGAAGGCGCCACAGTCTTCATAGTAACTTTGGGCACTTCTTGTATACTTTGTATGGCAAAACCGCTGGGGCCAGGATCTGAGCCGGATCGAGGTTGGTTCTTTCATGTCTGGAGACGTTCTGAGGAAATCTGATGGCTTGATTCTCTCGCAGTTTCCCAGAGGTAGATCTCTTGTTGGGTCAGAATGGGTGTCTGCAAGAAACTGTTCCATCTCTTCTTGACTGCTCTCCAATCTTCCATATTTCTCTTCACCAAGCAGTGACGTGGTAAATATGTAGGGCTTGAAATTGAAGCTGATCTTGTTCTTGCTTTTTATGCCCCCGAAGGGTGGCATACAGTAGTTGCACTGTCTCTCCGTTCGTGATTGTTCGTGATTGTTCGTCCCCGTTCGTCGGTAAAATCGTGTCCACTTCATAACTCTGACAATATAGGATGGATTTTCAAATAAATTTGCACAATTGCTCACCACAACAAGACAATGTGTCGCGCACAAAATCTAGGTCCGTGGCTCCAAGGTCAAGGTCACACTTAGAGGTCAAAGGATGTACGTTCGTCTGTACAATCGTGTCCGCTTCATAACTCTGACAATAATGGATGGATTTTCAAAAAACTTCGCACAATGGCTCACCACAACAAGACGACGTGTCGCGCACAAAATCCAGGTCTGTGGCTCCAAGGTCAAGGTCACACTTAGAGGTCAAAGGTCAAAACAAATTGCTTTCGTGTCCGGTTAACATGGACAGATTTTCAAATAACTTGGCACAATTGCTCACCACAACAAGACGACGTGTCGCGCACAGAATCCATGTCTGTGGCTCCAAGGTAAAGTTCACACTTAGATGTCAAAGGTCAAAACAAAGTGCTTTCGTGTCCGGTTAATAACTCTGACATTCATGACAGATTTTCAAATAACTTGGCACAATTCCTCACCACAACTAGACGACGTGTTGCGCGCAAAACTCAGGTTCGTGGCTCCAAGGTCAAGGTCACACTTAGAGGTCAAAGGTCAAATTGTGTGAAACAGTAACTCTGGTAGTCCTGGATGGATTTTCAAAAGTCAAATCGTGTCCGGTCAATAACTGGCATTCCTGGACGGATTTTCAAATTACTTGGCACAAGTGCTCACCACAATAAGACGACGTGTCGAGCACAAAACCAGGTCTGTGGCCACAAGGTCAAGGACACACTTAGAGGTCAAAGGTCAAATTGTGTGAAACAGTAACTCTGGTAGTCCTGGATGGATTTTCAAATATTTATTTATTAATTGTTTTGTTATTTTTTAATGATTTTTAATTATTTTTTTAATTCTTTTGTATAATTTTTTCATTTTTTTATTTCATTTTTTTTTTAAATTTTATTGATTTTTTATTGATTTTTTTTTATATTAATTTTTTTTTAACTGATTGATTTATTTTTTTTTGGATTTTTTTTTTGGAAAATTGTTGATTTTTTTTTTTTTTTTTATTTTTTTTTTTTTTTTATTTATTTTTTTTTAATAATTTTTAAATATATCATATATATCAATGTTTCATATTGCTCCAAGGTCAAGGTGACACTTACAGGTCACTTTGGGGGCATTTGTCACTAACTGTAACATTTCTTGTTCCTTTCTATTCTTTCTGGCTCTTTCAACACTTTCAGTCTTGATCGCAACTGTTTCATCCCTACCTTTTCTGTATCACTGGCTTTCTTGAACTTCTTTCGGATGGATCGCAGCTCCTTTCGGATCTTCCTTTCCTGCTCTCGCCTGTTAGACTGATCTGCACCTGTCACTGAATGGTTCCTGTCTGAGACGATACAGCAGCAAAGAGACTTCCAGTATTGCTGTTGGTAACCAGACTAGATGTCTTCGCCGTCTTACCAGATGAATTTGCGCGTTGCTGTCGTATGTCACGTCTTTGGCACCCACTCTTTGTCTGGTGGAACTTCAGTCCACGGGTCTTCTTACATACTTTGCCGCAATAGCATATAGTAATCGCAGTTCTTTCTGTCAAAGTCCGTTGAACAAGCACCCCCCCCCCCCCCCCCCCCCCCCACACAACCCCTTCTATAAAGGATGGTATCGTAGGTACACACCATATGAGTTATGATTCTCGCAGCCTTGTCTAAATCCAAACAACTAAAAAAACATTCTCCATTTTTATATACTCCTAAAAATAACCAATTTGTGCAAAACAATACCATTCAAACATTACTGTTCTGTTATTATAAATATGAAAGGTGTCATATTTAGAAAGGTACGTATATACATAAACATGTATACTTTATTATCAAAGGAGAGATTATAGAAGAATTACGTCTCTGTTCAAAGCAGTTACCGGTAACATTATTTTAGACATTGAAACGTATGGATGCAAGATCTTTGAAAAGTATGGATGCATGACCAATGTTATATTAGGCTATCCATTGATGTAGTCAATTACCACATACAAATAAAGTATACCAAAGAAATTCAATATATAACCCGAGTAATCTCGAAATATGTTTTCACTTTGATTGTTTAACTCGATCTGTCATTTTTTTCCGGGAATTGCGCATGCATGACCGATGACGTCAAAGTATATCCTTTGGAGGTTGATACTCTTCAATGGGGTCGTCTGCAATTTTTTCGGTCAGAAAAAAGTTCGGGAGAAAAATAAAATGAATGAAATACCGAGATCGATTATACGTTTTGGTTTTTATTCAAAAATAATGGTTTCACGGTTCAACTACAACCACTTAAATTTCTCGTATGAAGACAGGCCGTATGCATTAATTATCGGCAATTGCCGAAAACGAATTAATTTGTAATGCCTTTCAGACTTACATTAGTGGGATCAAACGTTTCAAGCACAAACAGATTCCAACCAATCATTTTCAAACGTAAATACTGTTCTGAATCACTGTATTGGCAACTTGTCTACCTCATCTTCTTCATTCACACTGCCGATCCCAGTTGCGTGGATTAGCAATCATACCTACGGCACAGAAAAATCAGTATGTTTGACTGTTATATAGCGCATTGCCCATCTACAGTCCTTGCTTATAAGGTAAAACAAAATATCGTAAAAAATCAATTAATCAGTCGGCTTGATTCGCTAGAATATAGTTTATGGAGTAATACATAAACAAAATATTCAACAGTATTTTATTGATGCTTCTGACAAAAGGTTGCAATTTTGTGCTAAATGTTTGTTGTTGTTTTTTGTTTTTTACATTTTGATGGAAATATTTTTACATACCATTAGGGACCTCATGACAGAAACGATATCGATGCATCAGCGATTCTTTTCAGACGATAGATATATCAGTACATTTGTCAGAAATCTATCTAAACAGTAAAAAGCCATTTTGTTTTGGTGTTTCCTCACGAAAACGTTTATTTAAATCGGAAATAGGTGCGACGAGAAGTAGGTTTGGCTAAAACTGTATCCATGGTCTTGTAAGATTATTTCTTCTTTTTTAATTTACTTTAATGTTTAATCTCGAAACGATGAAAAAAACACTTCTAACTTGAATTGAAACAGCGTATTGCTTTGCTGACACAAGTAAATAAATGAAAGTAAAAAAGGGTGATAATTTTATTTTGACCAGTTAATCATTATAAATGCCTAGTGTTGAATAGAAAAGATCAAGCAACTTACCATATATGCTTCAAAGAGTGTATTTGAAATATCTGTATGACAACCCATTTAAAAGCAATATGTACATGTTTTAACAGTTGAAATTCATAAAATGATCAAGTACAGCCGTAACCATTTCAGTCGATATATCCATATATCGTAATATTTTTCCTAAGATATAATCGATACACTTCGCACCATATCAATGACAGTCCTACGTATCAAACAAATAAGGGTGGTTATTCTTTATTATATTGTGTGCAGAAGGACTCTGGTTCTACTTGGGTATCCGAGGTTTTCCTCCACCAATAAAGCAGGTCAGAAGGTTCTATTCACATTCTCCATATTTTATCTTTATGTAAATGGAGGATGACCCAGACATGTTCGTTCCTACTTGACGCCATATAACCTGTCTTTTGTTGATGCGCCGTAAAACCCAATTCAATTTCACCGTTAAATGGTTAAAATGATATGCTGGGAAATGGCGTATTGAACACACACACCCACCACCCACCCAACCCAACCCTACCCCCACCAATTTAATATCGAGTATACTTGTTTATGGACGATTTTAAATGTAAGCTCATTTTAATGTGTTATTGTTTTGCTCCTCTCGTTGAGCCACAATTAAAAAATATTCTGTTCGCTCACAAACCGTACCTCCTTTGAAAAGTAGGGGAATGCGCATTTTTTTTTTTAACAAAATGACATAACGGATTAAATGAGAATAACTACATAAACAATATTGTTACAATAACACATGTTGGACAGTTTGGTCCCATATTGGTGGGCGGCAATTTTTAAGAGAAGGTGTACTGCTCCGCAAAAAGGAATCACCAGGTAATGGAGTTTGCACTCTGCACTTTAATACAAGATGGTCATGCATTGCAGTTTAAGTTTTATGAAAAATGAACAAACACAAATAGAAGTTATGATCTGGACATCAGATTTGGACAGACAGTCAGACTTAACTCAGAGTGGCGAGACCACGTGACTTTTGGATCTGTTTCACGGCAAAAAATTGTCAACGAAACGTTCGATTCAGGTAGGTTTTTGCTTCATAACTTTCTTAATATTCATCAAATTGTATTCAACTAAAGTGCACGTACCCCTGTCAAATCTCTTTCCTCTGCCCCAAAAGGTAATTCGATTTATTTAGTACTTTCAGAGATTAGCTCTCCCAAAGTCTCGGAAACAAAAGAAATCTATGACCGTGTTTATTTTGGAAGGGCTAATTTCCGAAAGTACTGAATGAACCAACTTCCATTTTGCGGCGGAGGGAAGAGACGACATTTTTAGGGTATTAGCGATTTATTTGAACAAAATTCGTTAAATATTAAGCAATTTATGAAGAAAAACCCTACCTGAATCGAGTGTTTTGTTTACAATTTTGCTTTGAAACCGATAAAGTCAAGTGATTTCACCAAACACAAACTGCGGCAATGGTTAGTCATATTAAGTGCATTTATGAAATGACATGACTTCAGGGAAAGTGATAAAGCAATAACTTAAATATCAACTCATTTCCGCTACATTAGTGTATTAAATAAATATGCAAATGAGGACCGAATGTGTGTGTGTGTGTGTGTGTGTGTGTGCGTGCGTGCGATCGCGTGCGTGTTTGTGAATTATTTAGTCCCAGTTATTTACATAGCATATCATACAATACGTTCAGGTAAACCTTATTTTCTATCTTGTTTGAAATATTTCTTTAAACAATGCATTTAGATAACGTTAAATGTGGTAAAAGGCGTCGCATTATTTGTAGCACGAACGTTAATGTTGAAAATGTGAGAGAACTTGGATGCAGACAGGAGCTATACATGTGAGGAAATAACAAATAATGTCTACAAAGTATTTTGAGACCAACAGTGAGGAAGAAGCGTAAACTCTTTTCGGTAACTTCTTAATTCACTGGCTTGTTGCTAGCGGGCCCCATGATACTGCACGATAACGCGACGCCCCATTAATAACGTCGTACAATTGAATAGTTTTGAGTCACCTCACTTATACTTGTACATCTAATAAACCCGGAGTTGTCATCGCTTCATTTAAATCGGAAAACAAAACAAAAAAAAGATCATGTTAGCTTAGGCCAAGTTAAAGGACAGAGTACATTCCCATGTTTTCATTGACCATGATCAATCTAGAGAGGAACGTTGAATGGCCAATAATTTGAGAACAATTATTGGTTCAATGAACCGCGGAGACACTGATGTGTACGTTAGTGGCACACGTGTTGTAAGTTCTAGACAACAACGTGAAAGCAGCACCAACCAGGGACGTGGTACCTCGCGTGGTGATAATATTCAGTCTGACTGACAATGCCAAGGGTACAGGTCAGATTATATCTACAGATCGTTCAAATACCGCCAGTGCCAATGATCGAGGGAGCCGCAATGTTGGTATGATATGGATTCCTACTAGATTCGATGGAATCCATCGAGATGTTGCGAATGTGTCATTTAAATGGCGACGCCCATGAATGTAATTGACAGATGCATAACTATTGCGTATGTATAGCTTTAACCTCTATTTCTAGCAGTGTAATTGATTCGTATTAAAAGAGATAACCTTACTAGGATGTTCACTCTGTTACGGTATGGAGTTGGCTTAACTGTCTGAAAAACGAAATGCTCAGACCGTAAACTCACTAACATACCGTTCTCAGTTGAAAATCTTAGCACGTGTATCTCTTAATTTAAAATTTCCAATAGGATTGCATGATTGTTGTCAAGGGCTAAACGTTATACTTTCCGATTAATCAGGAAACTATTATATTACCAATTTTACTTTCATGACAACGACGTCATAGCAACGACGCGTCTTACCGCTCTGTTGTAAAGATATTTCAGATCAACATGGACAACGATACATCAGAAAACGTTTGCAAACCTGCTTTCTATTCCGATGTTATGTATAAAAAGTTTCGAGGTGAGCATGATTTGTTTGTGTTTGATGCTAAGTTTGTGTTCACGTGTATTATAGTAATTAATTGATATCAAACAGATATACAAATATATTTGGTAGTGGCAAGCATAACGAAAACACAAAACAGGAAAGAAATGCTATGCATCAATGCGTTATCAATTAATTTGGTTTTTAACGACTCATCAGCGCATTGTCTTAGGAAACTAGTAATCTGAAACTGTGAACTAATTTTACTAATGTTACTAATAGATTCCTATGGTTATTTGAGGCGTAACACCTGTTGAGGACAAATCGCAATCTTGAAGTTTGTATCTCGCATTAAAATTGTCACCTCGACTTATTCACGCCTACTAAACAGTGTCTCCAGCTCAAAATAGAGCAATCGTAAAATGAGACAAAGCAACATCCGAGCTAGAGACATCGTCAAGAAATGGCTGTCAAAATGTGAGTATGACCCATGTTTTAGCTATTTTTTATGGTTTTAAGACATGAACTGACAAATCGGAGAATGTCATGCTCCGGGTATAAGCCAGGAATGTCCGTAAAACCCACGATTTGTTCCATATAATGGCTTACCTTTGTTGTAGAACTTTTCTCCCGTGACCGGTAAGCTTGTTAACATGACAAATTTCGACATTCTTGTGTAGTTTAGTCCGAGTTCTACACATTAAACATATTGTAGCATCATATATTGGTCCAATATGATGATAGAAACAAATAAGCACCACAAATACGCAGGAAAAAGCATTACTCGGAGAGTTATGCTGATTTTTTTATAAGAGCTGGAGACAACATACGAGAGCTGGAGACAAAACAGGGAGCTAGAGTCGATGCAATACTATTGTATACCATAATAAAACTGTATTAAACCAATTTTAAAAATCAGAAACTACCAATACCCCTACCATACTGTCAACCTTAATAGCTCAGTGTTGTATCAATTGAATTTTGTAAATAAAATCCCACCACATGTGCTATTTCTTTAAGCTATTTTTTTCTTTTGTCAGTAAAGTTTGATGTTTCATTCTTCAAAATAGATCTATTTAACCAACGGCCATATTAGAAGGCAGTGTCTTAACTAGTGACATACTTTGTGCCAGAGCGTAAGTCCTGTTTATTGTTTTGCTATGCGACCTATCATAAAGATGATATAACGGGTGGTATCATGCAATTTAATATCATAGGTAGTTGTAATGATGATTAAATATACAACATGTATAACATAGCATACCCAAGTAAACTTGAAATAACACCATGAGGTAATTATAGCTGACGTCTTAGTATATATAGCGCTATTAAATATATGGCATGGCGTCATTATCCGTCATTTTACTCTTGCGTGTTTTACCCTCAAACGATTTCAGTCATGGTATAAGTTTTGCTTACGTCACACTAGAAACTGGATTGTGGATGAGTAATAGCCATTGCAAACATCTTGTACTCGTAACTTCCTTGCCCTTATACCTACTTTGAAAATCATTTTATTTCGATGTTTTCAGATGACATTTTTTGACAAATCGCGACGGCTTGAACAAACTTGGTAGAGGAATTGAATTGAATGTTGTTTTACGGCTCATCAACACAGTACAGGTTATTCAGAGCCGCCCTAGAGAGAGGGGAAGGATACATAGGAATCCGGGAACCGTGCCCTACTCTTATTATCGAATAGATTCCTATGGTTCTTTAACGTCTTCGGAGGGCAGACCGATACACGGGACCGCCCGATTTACGTACCCATCCGACGGACGAGGCTAAGGGAAAGTGTCTTGCCAATGAACACACTGACGGAACTCAGTGGCACCACGGAGGATTGAACCCGGGGCCTCCGGTTACAAATCCGCCGCGCTACCGACTGCGCCACGCCAGCCCTCGTCACCCAAGGAACATTTCTGTGAAATTATTTTGAAATCGCACCAGTAGCTTCTGACAAGAAGATTTTTGAATATTATTATAGCCATATAGGGAAAACCAGCCTCGCCCCTGGCGGCCATGTTTTTTGACGAATCTCGACGGCTTGAACAAACTTGGTAGAGGGTCACCCAAGGAACATTTCTGTGAAATTATTTCGAAATCGGGCCAGTAGTTTCTGACAAGAAGATTTTTAAAGTAAGATTTTTAAAGTTTAAAAAGTAAATCATATCCGTTGCCATGGCAACCAAAGTTCTGCACCTAATTCAATTCTTTGAACAAACTTGAAAGGGGACCACCCAAGGAACATTAATGTGAAGTTTGGTTGACATTGGCCAAGCGGTTTTAGGAGGAGATGTTGTTTGAAGCAAACAGTTAACAACGGACGACGGACACAGGGCGATCACAAAAGCTCACCTGTGAGCCTTCGGCTCAGGTGAGCTAAAAATCCTAAATAGTTAATACATTTTACCTGTTACTTCAAAGTATAAACGGTACATCAACATCTAATGTAAATACATGTTTACAGTTTCACGATAATACGGATACAGTTTAAACGAAAATCAATAGATTACATGTAAATAGAACATCTGCGTATGTTGGAAACATTTGGTATACATTGAAATAAATATCACATTCAATTCATTTATTGTTTAGCGAACATATATACCGGGTGTATCGCTTCATAGAAACCTACGATTAATTCGAATGCCACGATATCATCAGTCTCTTTCGATGATAACCACCACTCCAAATACGTAAGTTTTAATTAATACTTCTATATGCATCGACTCTAGCTCCCTGTTTGTCTCCAGCTCTCGTATGTTGTCTCCAGCTCTCGTATGTTGTCTCCAGCTCTCGTATGTTGTCTCCAGCTCTCGTATGTTGTCTCCAGCTCTCGTATGTTGTCTCCAGCTCTCGTATGTTGTCTCTAGCTCTCGTATGTTGTCTCTAGCTCCCGTATGTTGTCTCTAGCTCCCTGTTTTGTCTCCAGCTCTCGTATGTTGTCTCTAGCTCTTATAAAAAAATCAGCATAACCCTCTGAGTAATGCCTTTTCCTGCGTATTTGTGGTGCTCATTTGTTTTTATCATCATATTGGTCCAATATATTATGCTACAATATGTTTAATGTGTAGAACTCGGACTAAACTACACAAGAATGTCGAAGTTTGTCATGTAAACAAGCTTACCGGTCACGGGAGAAAAGTTCTACAACAAAGGTAAGCCATTATATGGAACAAATCGTGGGTTTTACGGAAGTTCTGGGCTTATACCCGGAGCATGACATTCTCCGATTTGTCAGTTCATGTCTTAAATCAATAAAAAATAGCTAAAACATGGGTCATACTCACATTTTGACAGTCATTTCTTGACGATGTCTGTAGCTCGGATGTTGCTTTGTCTCATTTTACGATTGCTCTTTTTTGAGCTGGAGACACTGTTTAGTAGGCGTGTTATTTATAAGCTAGCATCATTTTAAATTGAAACTTGCTTGCATATTATGAAATATAACTTTCACTTTCCAACTACTATTTATTATATTCCATCAATTTTCATTATTCTACCAAATGTTTAAATATATTATTGATGGAATATAATAAATAGTTAGTAATATGCAAACACAATTTGTTTGGAAATGTTTTAATAATTAATATTAATGATTGCAAAGATGCAAGTTATGCAGAAACAATAACTGGAAGCCGCGAGTTTTAAACAAATCAAAATTGTAACGTGTCCCTTTAAACATTGACATATCCGTGGTGCTCACGGTAAGGGTGCCATTTTCTAGGATATTATATGTCTGGCATTATGCGCTCAATGCGTTTGACATCGTATACATTTCTGACTTCGTAAGTTAAAACGTGTAAACCGTGGTCATTGGTCACAGCCCGATTTTCTTGTTTAATGTTTTAATATTTTGCTTAAATTGTAAACATCACTGGAACCACAATATTTACACTTCTACCGCTCACGTGATATCCATTTGCGCATTATTTTTGGACTACAGTATGTCTTGCATCACATAACTTTTCCGTGTAACCCAATCGGGAACCAGTTCATCTTACCCGCAAGTGTAATTTTAGTGTGGGTTTGGAGTTTTTGGAGTTCAACACCAAGAAGCGGTACTTTTCTTTTGGTACCACTATTGAATTCCGCCATTGCTAAAGATTTTATTGAATTGTTTTTTAAACAGGACTTAACAAGACACTCGACAGACAAGGCCATACGTATGTACCACCAAGTCGTCCACAGATAACGACACCTCGGTTAATTATTCTCCCCGAGCTGTCCAACGTCAGTTATTGCACGTGCGGAAAGTGTAGCGTTAAAGAGGCATATCGGATGAAGCATACAGTTCTTTGGAACAGTTCAAACCACATGACGATGTTCCTCTTACAAATACTAGTGGTCATGTTATCGATTGCACCGAAACCCTAATAGTTGCGGAAGCTGGCAATCCGTTTGCCAGTAGCAATGCGAATGATTACCTGGTCAGCTTCACGAGTACCGCCAATGATAGGATGTGTGCTGGTGAAGGAGGTCTGGTTACGAGACCTACAATAACGTCACTACAAATGATGCGATATATGCCGAACGAATGGCCAGGAGATCAAGAGCACTACAGCCCGCAATGATGACCGACATGCTGCTGTTAGCTGCCCGGTTGCCAGCAACAATACGACTCAACATGAGCTTAACAATACCACAAATGCCAGTGATGGAATATCTACAGATGATGGCTGCCCAATTGCGAACCACCAGGAGCCAAACGAATGTTCGACAGATCAAGAGTATCACAGACGGCACCGAAGACCAGCATGCCCATGATGTTTGCCCGTCTGCCAGTCTGCCGATGTCGTCTGCTCGGTTGCCAGCATCCAGAACGAATGGCCAGGAGATCAAGAGCACTACAGCCCGCAATGATGATCGACATGCTGCTGTTAGCTGCCCGGTTGCCAGCAAAAATTCGACTGAACTTGAGCTTAACAATACCACAAATGCCAGTGATGGAATATCTACTGATGATGGCTGCCCAATTGCGAACCACCAGGAGCCAAACGAATGTTCGGCAGATCAGGAGTATCGCAGCCGGCACCGAAGACCAGCATGCCCATGATGTTTGCCCGTCTGCCAGCCAGCAGACGACTAGTTACGAGATCCGCCATACCACCACCGCCAATGCTGACCAAGACGATGACGATAGTTATGGAATCCTGGCCGTGTATGCTCAAAGTGAGCTATACACAGGTGTTAAATTTAGTACCATTGAGGATACGCCCCGGGTGCCACGGGAGTACTTCTGGCATAGGCTATTTTGCTAGAGTGGTAAGTATTGCTTTTAGTTGGCTTATTAAATGTATATATTTTGAACAATGTATCGGACGTATTCATTACTTAAAGGAACACACGGCAATCTTGATTTTTTTGAAAAACTCACGCCGTCCCGTTAGTTTTTCAACATAACTTGCATTTTTTCAATCATTAATATTAATTATAAGAATTGTTTAAAGCAAACAGTTTTTGCGTATTATTAATTGTTGATTATATTTCACCGATAATAAAGATACACATACAGAGTAGAATAAGACGGAAAAAAAGGAAACCCAACATTTTATTTGAATTATATGCAAGTATGTTTAAAGTCAAAATGCTTGATAAACGCGTCAATTTTGCCGTGCAGAGCCATTTTACCCTTATTTGAAGCGGTCTGTATAAGGACCCTTCCCCCACCAAATTTTCTTTTAAAAGCATGCATATTTTCCAAATGTGTTACTTTACCTTGGAAATATCATTCCCCATTCATGGAGTTTTTCCCCAATTAAGGCCCCTTCCCCAAAACGTAAAAATACACTGCCTTGGACCCTTTAAAAGTTTTATTTTATATAGATTGTGAAGCAATATACATACATCACTCTCGATGGAGCGAATGATAGCGTTAGCGTTGTCTTCAAAACGATGAAACCACGGAAAAAACCACGTGTCCGAGTGTGCGCAGGTGCAAATCTAAATGTAATACACGATATATATGCTAGGTTGATATGATCAAATTTTGGTATACCTGTATTTTTAATTGGATTAAAACATATGCTTTAAACATACCTGATATATAACGTTTTATTATACTGTGTTTGAGATTGTTGATTGTCATTTGCATCTGATGAAAACGGACGCATTTGTTTTATTTGATTAAAGCACTCCAAAAACAACTCATTAAAAATATCTTTGTTTATTTCCAGATTTCTGGAGCAAGAATATAATGGGACAACAAAACAGAAAAACACAACATAATACAGATATGACTATCAATGCTATATTGAATAATATCTAGTATCGAGCTTTATAATAATGTTTAGTTTCATGAAGACAAACAATCTACAAGTTAACATTTTAAATACACTACTAAATTAAAATCTGTGTTGATAATTTATTGCGAATGTACCCCAAACACAAATAATCGTATTTGCCGGTCGCCGGCGGGTAATATGGCCTGGTACACCTTGGCTCTTAACCAATCAAAAGCGTTGGGGTTGGGTCGGAGGGAGGGGGAGATGGCGGTGGTCTGCCTCTACCATAAAAAATCGACAGTCGTATATGGCCCAAAATGTGCTAAAAGGACGTAAAACACCATTCAAACAGACACACCTCCAGCAAGCAACGGGAAGTACGTCTGGGAGGCTGAGTGTATAATTCTCAGCAAAATGTTTGCGTAGTTAATCAAAATTTACTTGTACTACTAAACATTTGTTTTTTAAATTTAATTTGTTCAGTTGATCATCATGAAATATAAGTTTACTACGTAAACATCCCAGTGGGCACACAACGTTGATTCAACGTTGAAATGTGGTTGGATTTTGGTCACGACGTCGATCAACGTTACTTCAACGTTGAATCAACGTTGCCCTGTTCAACCTTCAACCATCAACTTGTATGGGTATGAGACTGACGTTGTATCAACGTTGATTCAACGTTACCGTTCCCAACGTTGGAACATCGTTAGAATGGTAACGTCGTATAGACGTTGATAAAAGGTTGACCTTTCAACATTGTGGATATATATATATATATATATATGATATATCAATCATATAATTACTAATAACGAGGTGTAGGTAAATGAAAGATGTGATAGATAACACCATTAATCATTGCAGAATTATATACAGTACTCCTTAAATTTCCTCTTTAATTACATATATATTGACGAATTGCATCCGCGGAATTTGTTTTGCAAGTATTCGTTTTGCAAGAAACGTACGTTAGGCCTAATTGCAAGAAAAAAAATGTCGTATACGTTTTATTGCAAAGGCAGCGTAACCCGTAAAACGTTTATCCTAATTATTCGGTCGGAAGTTTATAACAGATGTTACCTCCCCTGGATATCCGCTAGGAGGCCACCAACGGAAATGCTGACCCAGCCAATCAAATGCAGGGATATAAAATTTCACGCGGAAAACTGAGATTGTGTCTTGTTTACAAAGAAATGTGTGTATAAAATCGAATATTTCAATATTCCAAAAGCATCGGTGAGCAAGTTCGAAGTGGTAAGTCAGTGTTACTTTGTTTGATGAGAAAAGTTTGTGTAAAATATTTGTGAATCCCGATCGATTTCGTAGTCGTTGGAATGGGCCCATCTTTTTTGAAGTTTTTTTTTCTTTTTCAAAAAACATTATCCAACAACTTGTCTCTTGAGGATAATGTTTTTTCCGATACTGCACACAATCAGAAATCACAATCAATTTCTAATTATCAATGCAGCCTCGTTTCGGAGGGAAAGTTTTATGCCCCCCCCCCCACCCCACCCCAACCCCCACCCCACCCCACCCTCCCAACACACAAATACCATAATCCGAGCATTCTCTGACCTTACCTGCCCTTTTTACAATTTTGATATTTCATCTGCCTAAAAAGCCACACACAAAAAGATAAAAAAAAAAAGGCTTTTAATGTCAAAGAATGCTTGGATTAAAAATTACGGTGAGATCTTGCAAGCAACGTGTGTGGCTCTACTTGCACACAGTGCCGAAAGCTTTACATCCCGGCAACCGGTGGGGGCTTCGGAAATAAAAGTACAGGGATTCCTTAATTAAACTATTCTTGAATGACGAGCTGTGTATTTGTTTACTTTTTTGTGCGGGGTTTGATGATTTACAACTTCCGGTTTTATGACAATACATTCTAGATTTTATTACTAACTACGGCAGCCTAAATATGTTTTTAAGAACAATAGTGCAATAGTTAATGATAAACAATATTGTTTACGTAGTTGTTTATCAAGTTCTAAATTGTTTCAATTCCGCCAATGAGATCTTGTTTGTCCGGGTACGTTTCTGTATATTTGGGGACCACTCTGGATTCAAAGATTTTCGGGTACGTTTCTGTATACATAGATGTACCTCGGGTACCTTTCTGTAGTACACGGAACGACAATGACCCCATCAGCCATACTTTCGCAGTACCTAAATTCCTGAGTCAAGTGATGGCAAACAAAAAATCATTAATTCTGGCCCCAGCTATTTTTATATCCATCTTGATTTGAGCTTGAACAAGCGCTTCTAGTAGCTATAGCGATTAAATTGTATAACCATTTAAACATTTGTGTACATAACGCGCAGGATTGAAAGGGTGGGTTATCAATCTGTTTTGCAGCAACATTGTTTAAGCAGCCATTACCCAACTGGCAGCTGAAGTATGAAAACATGTGGAAAGAGTAAAATACTAAAGAATCAAATGATTGTTCTCTTAAAGGTCCTTATTCTCTTTCAGGACGATGTCAAATGGATTGATGGCGAAAATCAATATGAATGGAAATTTCCCTTCAAGAACACAAGTCTCTGCAAACTTATAATTGGTAATGTTACTTTGCATTATTTAAAGGTATTAAAGCTAGCTCTGTAGAGGGCAACATGTACAGTACGGCTCACGCGAAGCACACACTTTACTCGATTCGCCGAGTTTGGCCCTATTGAGTGCCGAGCGAATCTACGCCACTTCAGTGTTTGGATTTGGCGAATCCTCGTGGCGAAAGTACACAGAGTCGCTCGGAGTGATCACACTCCGCATAGAATCCAGTTAACCATGAGTGCACACCTTTGGCGATATATTTTTGGGAACAAATCTAAATTTTCCGACAACTTCAACTTGTCCGACATCGCGCTTGAAAAAGACTCAGTCGGCAGGAATATACAATCGCCGAGTGCATCTTTTCCGTGCAAACTTGACATGACTGATAAATATAATGAATACATAAAAAGTCATTTCGAAAAAAATATGGAATGCATTTAATCAAGTTTTTTCCGTTTCTGTTGTCAATAAATCAGTTCTCTTGCGACCGACATAAATAATTTGGATAGCCATAATCCCTAGCGATGTAGGTACCTTTTAGAATGGCGGCACTAAGAACGGGTTTAATGACCCGGAATTCTTTACAATTTGTTTTATTATTTTTACTAAAAACTCGTCGATATAATAATAATCAACAGCAGAATCGTAAATCATAATTAACCGATTAAATAAAAGATTAAAATTTCCAGTATAGTAATTACTAATTGTATTTTATGTTCAGTCGCCGCGAAGCCGGTAATAGGAACCGCTATATAATTATCGTGACATTATCTGGGCATTCGAATTTTCAAAAAACAAAAATAAAAAATTGTCAATGTCTTCCGCCTTTTTTAAAAGTTAATGAATAATTATGCATTAGAATAACTGCAGTAATAAATTTTGCACCTTTTACCTGTGCAGTTTCGATTCAGCAAACTCCGAGTTTGTATACGCGAAGTATCCTGGCATTATGCGCGAAGCATCACGGCGTAAGTTTGTCGAGAGCCGATTTCCACGCCGAGTAGTTTTATCACCCAAACTCCACGTAATTACGCAATTTGTAAATTCCTCACTCGGCGTGAAATGGTTGTACGCCGTGGCCTTTTGATATATTAAATGTGTAAATAAACAGATTCATATACATCTTACTTTCCTTTTCAGTAAATTTGTTCATATATATCTTTCTTTCCTTTTCAGACAGTGTCCTGGCTTCCCACCAAGTGATGGAGACCTTTGTGGAGGATGAAATTAAAAGGTTTTTAAAATGGCCTGGTGACTATCACGAGAAAATTCAAGGACAATATAACTATTCCGGCGGAAGGATTTGTGTATGGTGGCGAAACAACTTGACTTTTTGATTGGATTCATGGAGAAAAAAACGATGGAATGAGAATAACTTAATATTTAACGGATTTTATTCGACTACAGTGCACATAACCCTCCAAAGTGTTAGTAACTTAGTAGTGAAATGTTTTTATTACATTTCTACATCTGAAAGATTGGGATTTTTCAGTTAAAGAATATTCACATTCTCTAAATAGTAACTCCGAACACAAAAATAACTGATGTTGAAATATGCCGTCAATAAAGTGTTGTTGACGTAGACTCTATCCACCCTTAACGTTCAATAAAACAAATAATTTAGGATAAAATTATACACAAAGCGATTTGAAATGTAATAAATAGATTATTTATCTGCTGGGCTCGATTTATATAGGGAAATCCTTCACTTGATGGTGGTCATGTTTGTTCCATTTTAAAGGAATAGTTACAACACTACCATCTCATGAAGGATTTCCCTATAAATGATCGCAGCAGTTAAATAATCTCTATATATCCATTATAGCTTCATCAATTTTATCATTTATGCATTTTGATCATGTGCTATTTGTGTAGGCGATTGTTGTCACGTGATCACTGTAGATTGTTATTGTCACATGATCGAATTGTAGACTTATTGTCGCTGTGGAGATTGTTAGTCATGTGGTCGCTGTGGAAAGTGTTATTGTCACAAGTTCGCTGTATATACTGTTATTGCCACATGGTCGCTGTGGAGATTGTTATTGTCACATGATCGTTGTATAGACTGTTGTCACGTGGTCGCTGTGGAGATTGTTATTGTCACATGATCGCTGTATAGACTGTTATTGTCACGTGGTCGCTGTGGAGATTGTTATTGAAACATGATCGTTGTATAGACTGTTGTCACGTGGTCGCTGTGGAGATTGTTATTGTCACATGATCGCTGTATAGACTGTTATTGTCACGTGGTCGCTGTGGAGATTGTTATTGTCACATGATCGCTGTATAGACTGTTATTGTCACGTGGTCGCTGTATAGACTGTTATTGTCCGTGGTCGCTGTGGAGATTGTTATTGTCATGTGGTTGCTGTGGAGATTGTTATTGTCCGTGGTCGCTGTAGAGATTGTTATTGTCACATCATCGCTCTATAGACTGTTATTGTCACGTGGTCGCTGTGGAGATTGTTATTGTCAAGTGGTCGCTGTGGAGATTGTTATTGTCACATGATTGCTGTATCGAATGTTAGTCACGCGGTCGCTGTGGAGATTGTTATTGTCATGTTGTCGCTGTGGAGATTATTATTGTCACATGGTCACTGTATAGACTTATTGTCACGTGGTCGCTGTGGAGATTATTATTGTCACATGATTGCTGTATAGACTGTTATTGTCACCTGGTCGCTGTGGAGATTGTTATTGTCACATGATTGCTGTATAGACTGTTATTGTCACCTGGTCGCTGTGGAGATTGTTATTGTCACGTGGTCGCTGTGGAGATTGTTATTGTCACATGATTGCCGTATAGACTGTTATTGTCACGTGGTCGCTGTGGAGAAATTAACCTTGGGTTATTGTCACATGATCGCTGTATAGACTGTTATTGTAATGTGGTCGCTGTGGAGATTGTTATTGTCACATGATTGCTGTATCAAATGTTAATCACGTGGTCGCTGTGGAGATTGTTATTGTCACGTGGTCGCTGTGGAGATTATTATTGTCACATGGTCGCTGTATAGACTTATTGTCACGTGGTCGCTGTGGAGATTATTATTGTCACATGATCGAATTGTAATGTGGTCGCTGTGGAGATTGTTATTGTCACGTGGTCGCTGTGGAGATTGTTATTGTCACATGATTGCTGTATAGACTGTTATTGTCACGTGGTCGCTGTGGAGATTGTTATTGTCACATGATTGCTGTATAGACTGTTATTGTCACGTGGTCGCTGTGGAGATTGTTATTGTCATGTGGTCGCTGTGGAGACTGTTATTGTCACATGGTCGCTGTGGAGATTGTTATTGTCATGTGATTGCGGTGTAGATTATAATTGTCACTTGATTGCGGTGTTCGACAATTTATAAATAGCTAGACTTGTTTTGTTGACATAATTACAGAAATATTTTTTAACTGTTGCCTTTGTTATAGATTGAATTTTTTTTTATTATTAAAGGTGATTGATTTGATTTGTAGTGAGGTATTATCTTAAACCCCAAAATTTTACATTAAATAAAACCCTTACCCTTCTATGAATGCATAATGGACTGACCTTTTGTTAAATTTGGACCTTTCCATTTATGATACAAAGGGTTGTTTTGGAGAAATGACTGATGAGCAGCCAGAAAGTGTACACCCTGATCAGCCTGCGAGTTCTGAGTTCACACTGCATGCAAAGGCTATTGTGGTCATAGCATGAACAGTATATCAAAGGACTATATGGTCGAGCATTTGTACATTTTCTTTCCAGCAGAAAAGTATTTGTTAGAAAATTTTATTCAACGTCTTCAGTCTTCAACGTTGGTCGGTCTTCAACGTTGTTTCAACGTTTGGTTTTCAACGTTGTTTCAACGTTAGAATTTCAACGTTGATTCAACGTCAGAATTTCAACGTTGATTCAACGTCAGAATTTCAACGTCCAATCACCTTTCAAATCCAACTAAAAATCAACGTTGATTCAACATTGGTACCTGACGTTGATTCAACGTTGATTCAACGTTGTTGTGCCCACTGGGATGGTACATTTGTAATTACAATTAAAATCAACATAAATACATGGTACAACTAAGGCCGAACATATCATATTTTGTGTTTATCATTTACCTACCTACCCATTTTGTTTTACCCTACCCAAAACGTTTTGATATTTTTTTCATTGTAAAGGGACACACGGCATTCTCGAAGTTTTTATCAATCATGAAAATAATCGTCTCCATTTATTTATCCAGTATCATTTTGACTTTAAAGCGTCTTTACATGTAATTATATTTTTCAGTTTTCATTCTTATTCTACCATTGGTTTAAATATACTATTGGTGCAATATAATCAACAGTCAGTAAGTATACACTACAGCAGTGAAGTAATAAGAGATATTATTACTTCACTGACTACAGGGAGGAGACACCTTACCTATAAGCGTTTATTTATCCTCGCTGTATTGCACTAAGCATTTTAGCGAGCAGACCTAGGTTTAAAGTCTCATCCGAAGGACTGGTAAGGTAGGAGGAGACACGGACTGTTTTGTCGTTTTATGTTGTCGCACGTGTGTTTCACTACTGCGTGAAAATGACTACTTCCGTTCCGTTCTTTTAACATGTTGGGTTTTTATGTGCCATATTTGATGCATTTACCTGTGTATACACAACACGCGTCATCAGCTGACGGTGTATTGCGTTCTACAATTTTCTAACCAGTTATGTGTAAATACATGCTTTATTTGTTGACCTGGTGCTTAAATGCGCTAAGAGATACAAATTAAAGAAACTGAATCGGTGTATGAACGCTGATGAATGTCAACTTATTTCTTGGTAAAACCAGGGTCTCAGATACGTAATATAAACGGGCCATGGTAGAACTGAGCTACAAAGTTGACCAACTTTGACCTAGATTTAAAAAAATGTGCCATCAAATTTTATATCTATATTACCGATAGTACCATCTGGGATAATAATTGGAGGGATCGGTCTCGGACAGAAGCATACCAAACACTTGTCGTCGACTCATTCGGAACACTTCGGTCATGTACGTTCACTTTAGCCGTCATGTTTTAGGATGTATAATGTGATTTCGCTCCGTGATTTATCGCGTTTTATGGTTGAAGACATTACAAACAACATAGTTAGTTGCTGCAAAACGTAATTGTCAGTTTTGCGTCGGTTGTTCGTGTTTTTAGCAAGTTTTTAATTGCTTTTTTTAGTGTTTTGCTCTCAAACCAGGAAGGGTGAAATTGCGATGAAAAAAAGATGGCCGACGTTCGGGTAGGTTTTTGTTTGTTTGTTTTATACGCCTTTCACGATTTTAATCTACTTGTCGATCTCTGTTTATCATACAAAACATATGCACTTTGTGTTTGGTGTAGTTTTTAATTTGGTTATGACTTTGACTTCAACAATTTTTTTTTTTAACTTGGCCATTTTGAAAGTGTTTTCCTTCTCCTGGATTAGCATGTATATTTTACCTCATGGAAGGGTAAACATTTTTCTCTCAATTAAACCGTACCTGTTGATGAATGCAAGTAATAACATACATACTGAAATTGTGTTTAGGGTAGTTTTTAAGTGGGTTATGATTTTGATTTTCGAAAAAAAAAAAATAACTTCGCCATTTTGAAACAAAAAAAGTTCTCTTGAATCAACATATATATTTTGTGGAAGGTTAAAATGTTTTCTCTATTAAAAAGTATCTGTTGATGATTGCAAGTAATAACAGACATATTGAAATAGCTTTTAGAGTAGTTTTTAAGTGGTTTATGACTTTGATATTAACAAAAAGAAAATTAACTTCGCCATTTTGAAAAAAACACACACAAAAATCTTAGATCAACATTTATATTTTATGAAAGGTAAACTTTTTACGTCATATAAAGCCCTGGTACCATCTAACATTAGCATCTAATTTGAATAATGAATTTGATTGGTTATCTAAAGAAAACCCCATTATACTTACTCCCTGGTAATATGCTAACACACTTTGCTTCATACTATTCTTTTAATTAAAGGGGTTGTTAAAATATTTTCAAACACAATTTATTTAAAAGATATCTGAAAACCTTGAACAAATCTGAAAGAGTTATCAAAATGCCATAAACGATACAGGACATATGACATATTGAACATATGCAAAGAACGTAAAAGGAAGCGGCCATCTTGGAACGATAACGTTATCGCGCCTTTTTACCATATATGGCATATTGACAAAATACATTTTAAAGCAAAGAAAATCACTGCAATGTGATTAAAAAATAATATACAGATGTAAAATGTATAAATGTATAAATTGTATGTTTATTTTTCATTTGCAGTGATTTTCTTTGCTTTAAACGACATTTTGTCAATGTATACCATATATATAAATTTATTATGGTAAAAAGGCGTGATGACGTCATCGTTCCAAGATGGCCGGCTCCATTTAGGTTTCCTTACAATTTTCAATAGCTCATTTTGATAATTCTTTCAGCTTTTTTCAGGTTTTTCAGAGTCCTTAAAAATAAACCTTGTATGACAATTATGCATCAACCCCTTTAATATTAATGATTGAACCAAGGCTGTCATATAAAGCCCTGATTGAACAAAATGCAAGTTGAACAAAATGCAAGTTATGTAGAAAAGCTAACTGGACGCTGCGAGTTTTTAAATATCAAACCAGATACTGACTTCACTAACAAATCCTTAAGTTTTACTTAAATACTTATAACACTGTAATAATTTCGTGTGTGCTTTTAAATCATTAAACTAACTATACTTTTAATAATAAAAAATCCCGTCCGACTTGAAATGAGCACTTCCGAAACGGCATAAAACATCGACATATTTCTACATGACTTGCAAGGTTATTTCCCCTTATTGATTCGTCGCCATTTGTATTCATTTCGACGGAAACTGGCACAGAAGGTAAATTTGTTAATTATATCACTGTAAATCGTTAGATACAAGCGGGGACTCATATACATATATATATAGACGGATCCTGGGTAATCTTAAAGAAATGGGACTAAAGTTGTACAGAAAATGCTTTTTGATACTTTTATTTGGTATGGAAACATGGGCAATTTTATTGTCTTCTATTAAAGAAATGTATGACACAATGATGATGTGATTTATTTTTGCTCAAGGATTCAGGCTAAGAGCTTGTCATGGGTTTGGTGATTGAGAAATGTACATTAAACTGTGGAGTGCCATCTTAAGGGTCCAACCTTTTTTTACTAAAACAGTCAAATGAACATGATGAAGGATTTTTTGTCTGTATTTCAACATATTTTCAAAGTTTGTTACCATTCGGTTTGTTTGCGAAGAGAACTACTTCGGTTAGAACGTAATTTGTCGATAAGGCAAACTCGCATTGCTACGAAACCCAGATTTTGAACAACTGAGTAAAATATGTATATTGTAATACTCCGCGATGCACAGTATCTTGAGATATCCCGATATATGTCTAATTTATCTTGAGATACTCCATGTTGAGATATCACATTTTATCTTGAGATATCTCAATTTATTATTTGTATTGAGATATCTCAATTAATCTCAAGATATCTCAATATATATCTCAATTTATCTTGAGATAACTGTCTTGAGATATCTTAAGTTGTTTTGAGATAATTATCTTGAGATATATCTTACAATTTTTCAAGATGTATCGCAACTTATCGTGAGATATCTAACTTGCGATATCTCAAGATCCCATGTGTCTTGTGGTTGGTATATGCAATTTTAGTAGGATTTTCTAAGTTTGAGGTGGGCTTTATGCCATTTAAAAATAACCATTGGTGTAATTCTTGGGTTCGCCTTAACACTGTTTCATTATATTGACAGTTTGCTAATGGTAATGTCCCGTTTAAGTACTGGTTGCTATGGTATTTTGATGTCATAGTAAGATGACGTTAAACATAGAATAGCATGTGGCGTGACGTCATGTCACATGACGTCATTATGTCGTGTCACGCTAAAATAAAAAAAATGGCATAATATAGTGGCTTTATATGTTCTATGTAACTCGAACTCACCAATACGAACAAAAACAACAACATTAAACGTGCATTTTAACACACTACGAGATTCACATGCATGTGTTCGTACAAACTGTCAATTTCAGATAAGTTCATAATCTATCGAGATTTTGCAAAGGTGCGTGAACGTAGGTGGTCAGGTTCTCAACGATATCCCAACAAACTGTTGTTTTGTTTGATCAAATCCACACCTTTATCAATGATGCGCCCCAAGTCCCACCCCACCTCATCCCCCAACCATCCCCCACCCCATCATCACCACCACCGATTTTTTTTTTTTTACAAATCATTTGCGTTTTGCAGTATTTGGATATTAACATTTAAATTTGAACACAATCATTTACATATAAAACAGTTTAGATTCAATACAGATACACAGATGAAATGTCAATCAAATAAAACGAAATGAGGTCACAATAAAAAATTGCTAGATTCTCAAACCCTTCCTCCCCGAGTTGCCTTTCGACCACAAATTTCTTTAAAAGGACAGCATTTTTGGATTATAACTGATTAAAAATAAAATGTCACACCATGCCCCAAATGTTACTATAATTTGAATGAGATTCTAACAATGTTATATCGGCCCCGAGTCTCTATACGCGCCCGCACCTCCTCCCCCATCAACCCCACCCACATTATTTTAGCCTTGTTTTGTAATGGTATATAATGGCTATATAATTCATTATTGTCTGAAAAATCTAATAGTCGATCTGCGCTGTTCTCCGACAGGTCTTTTTTTTTATTATAAACTGCGTATTAAATTCTTACTTAGTGGTGGAGAAAAAAAAAGATTCTGATTCTAATAATATATAAAATACATGTATTTTCAAAATTATTCATGGAAATGCTGCAAACTGGAGCCCGATAAAGATTTTTAGTCATTGGTTTATTGTAAACAAAATCAAAGATCCAGAAGACTCCTTAAATTAATATTTAATAAGACCATATTTAATAAGTCTATCAAATAGTTTATAATTACTTATTATTGCAGAGGAAAAAAAACACCTGGGGACTTGAACTCGGATCTTCTGCATTTAAGTCGGGAGCTCTAACCATTAGGCCACGGCGTCAAACGCAAGACATGAATACTGTGAATAGTAGCGTCAATAGTGCTTATTAAACCGCAAAGTCGATTGAAATTGTCCTATTTAGTCGTATTTATCGATTATTGGTTGATAATTGGTCACTGGCGAGACAGTTAGTCAGTACTGATTTATCCTCATCGATTGCGGAATTTAACAAAAAGTTCCGATGGCATTGATCGTACATAGTCGGCCAATTCTGTCATTCTTCGGTCAAACCGACATGCTGCGAATGGCCCCGGACAAGGGACATCGCAGAGGAGGCCCGAAGACAAATTACAATGTCGATTTCCGGAAGTAGCTACTTGTTTCCCGTTCCGTATGCTTGACTCTCATATACTTGTTTGAAATCGGAAACCAAAGCGATAATTTTTTTCAAACTCATAGTATGTGGACAAAAGTTCGCGTCAGGGATAAATCCCCTATAAAAAATAAATAATTAGGAAAAAACAAATGGGTTTGAACATTTAATTTTCACCAAAAACATGTTATTTGAAACAAGCATACTGTCGTTTTATCGTAGGAATCTTTTCCAATGAAACAAAAATACTTTAAAGTTTGCATCAGATGACAAACTTCCTATGCCATGAACTGTGAATTGCACCAATCCCTAACGAGTATGCAAAATAGTAGTTCACTACAATGCATTTGCAAGACGTCAGTATAAACACGTCAATATGGGCGAATATTGACATTTGCTGTTACATTGAAAGGAAATGGAGCTTGTAAATGCAATTATTACCTGATTAGCACAAGGTTCTTTGCTGATTAGCTTCACATGAAGACAGGACGTTGTGTAATTGGCTATTTATCTTCACATGAAGACAGGAAGTTGTTTCATGATGATCTAATTATCAATTTAAATTCACTGTTTGACCGCATCTGCTATGATCCAACATACCGCATCAGAGTCTAAGGGAAACTGTATTGCCCAATAATACACCAATGAAACTCAGTGACGCCGGTGAACATTGGACACAGGACCTCCGGTTTCAAGTCCGGCATGATATCCATGAATACTATCTTTAGTTAAAGGTGTCAGTATGAACATTACTTGTGATATAGTGTGTCAGTATGAATATTACTTGTGATATAGTGTGTCAGTATGAACATTACTTGTGATATATAGTGTCAGTATGAACATTACTTGTGATATATTGTGTCAGTATGAACATTACTTGTGATATATTGTGTCAGTATGAACATTACTTGTGCTATATATTGTGTCAGTATGAACATTACTTGTGATATAGTGTGTCAGTATGAACATTACTTGTGATATATTGTGTCAGTATGAACATTACTTGTGATATATTGTGTCAATATGAACATTACTGGTGATATATTGTGTCAATATGAACATTACTTGTGATATATTGTGTCAGTATGAACATTACTTGTGATATAGTGTGTCAATATGAACATTACTGGTGATATAATATTGTGTCAGTATGAACATTACTTGTGATATATTGTGTCAGTATGAACATTACTTGTGATATAGTGTGTCAGTATGAACATTACTTGTGATATATTGTGTCAGTATGAACATTACTTGTGATATAGTGTGTCAGTATGAATATGACGTGTGATATAGTGTGTCAGTATGAACATTACTTGTGATATATTGTGTCAGTATGAACATTACTTGTGATATATTGTGTCAGTATGAACATTACTTGTGATATATTGTGTCAGTATGAACATTACTTGTGATATAGTGTGTCAGTATGAACATTACTTGTGATATATTGTGTCAGTATGAACATTACTTGTGATATATTGTGTCAATATGAACATTACTGGTGATATATTGTGTCAGTATGAACATTACTTGTGATATATTGTGTCAGTATGAACATTACTTGTGATATAGTGTGTCAATATGAACATTACTTGTGATATATTGTGTCAGTATGAACATTACTTGTGATATATTGTGTCAGTATGAACATTACTTGTGATATAGTGTGTCAGTATGAACATTACTTGTGATATATTGTGTCAGTATGAACATTACTTGTGATATATTGTGTCAGTATGAACATTACTTGTGATATATTGTGTCAGTATGAACATTACTTGTGATATAGTGTGTCAGTATGAACATTACTTGTGATATATTGTGTCAGTATGAACATTACTTGTGATATATTGTGTCAATATGAACATTACTGGTGATATATTGTGTCAATATGAACATTACTTGTGATATAGTGTGTCAATATGAACATTACTGGTGATATATTGTGTCAGTATGAACATTACTTGTGATATATTGTGTCAGTATGAACATTACTTGTGATATAGTGTGTCAGTATGAACATTACTTGTGATATATTGTGTCAGTATGAACATTACTTGTGATATATTGTGTCAATATGAACATTACTTGTGATATATTGTGTCAATATGAACATTACTTGTGATATAGTGTGTCAATATGAACATTACTTGTGATATATTGTGTCAGTATGAACATTACTTGTGATATATTTTGTCACTATGAACATTACTTGTGATATATTGTGTTAGTATGAACATTACTTGTGATATAGTGTGTCAATATGGACATTACTGGTGATATATCTTCCCATGGCATAACGAAGCTTCTGTTAATAAGTTGCTTTCAGGTTACTTAGCTAAATGTTAGATCACTGTTAATGTAAATAGAAAACAATGAATGCTCATGGACTCTTATGTATCAATATGCAGTTTCAGCTTAAGTGCAACCTGGGACGTCATATAGAGCCCTGGTGCAACATTACCCCTCAAAATAATTTAAGGACCATCCCCTCTTTATTTCAATAAGATTAAAGTTTGCATCATCGCACAAGTTTAAATACACATTGCATTCCAAAAATGGGAACTGTTTCGGGTTTCTGAATTCCTTAGGAACATTTTATACTAAAAAAAATAATTGAAAATTGAGATTTTGAAATTTAAATAAAATGCTTTTTTTCACACATACATGTAATGTAATGAATAAATGGTGTTTTACGGCACGTCGACACATAAATAGGTCATATTGTGCGCAACAACTGATGAAAGATGAAGAAATGAAGTAGTAATTGAAAATTAATGTAAAAATGTATAAAAATGTTATTTCGTATTATTTTCATGACTATTGATTCCTTAAAGAACATCTATCAATAAAGATTGTGATTTTTTTTCAGATTTAATCTACAGATAAGCGTGCAGTGCAAAATACGCAGGTAGGTCTTGAACATTTACTTCATTTTGGAAGGGATGAAAATTCAACGTTTTTCAAAACTGTTCGGTGTATGCATTTAAACTGTCAAAGGTTAGTCAATTTCGGGGGGAAATCAAATGTCGCATTCATAGTTCCATTGGTAGTGATTAAAAGTAAAGAATACATTGACGAAAAATATTAGAGCTTTTAGTATCGTTGTTTTGGTGCAAATTAATGATTTTTGGAAATTATAAACAATCTCGGATTTTAATTAAGAGAACAATGTATATCAACATTTTGTTCTTTTATCTAATACAGAAGACCTGACAATGTCCAGTTCGATGCAACATTGCTTACACATTATGTGTTACCGTTTCAAAATGGTAGGTAGTCAATTTCACTGGTAAGCATATTAAAAAAATTCTGGTGGTCTTTAAATTATTTTGAGGAGTATATTTAAAATAGAAAAATGTTTTTGCTAAACTTATCAAACTGAGGTTTCACGCATTGTTTTAAAAGTTTTATCGGTCAATTTTGTTGTAACTTTAAATATAAAATTGATTTCCTGACGTTATTGGACTTAATTTGGTCAATTATTTTTCAGGCATCCTGTTAAGACGACAATAATACAAGCCATGTCATTTGAAAATACAGATGGGTATACTTATCCGAACAGAACCGTTTCAGTGCAGGATTTGCAGCATGTGATTTACAACTTCAAGTGGTCTAAATTCACACAAATGCATACATACAGGCGAGACACCATATGCACATAGTTGTAACGTGTGCGGTAAAGTATTTACCCAGTCAGCCACTTTTGAAAAACATATCGGCGCGAAACCATTTAGGTGTAGTATGTGAAGTAAACGATTTACCAATTCAGGCAATCTTAAATGCCACATATGCTCACATACAGGCGAGACAACATTTAAGTGTAGCATGGGTTTTATTGAGTGAAGTTAAATTATACATGTTCATACATGTAGGCGAGACACAGTTTAAATGTAACGTGTGCAGTAAAGGATTTACCCAGTCGTGCAATCTTAAAAGTTACATATGCACACATACAAGTTAGAAACCATTTACGTGTAGCATGTGCAGTACAGGATTTTCAGCTGCAGGTGAACTGAAAATACACACGCATATGCATACAGGCGAGACACCATTGAAGTGTAGCGTGTGTAATAAAGGATTTTCAACCTCAGGTGCTCTTAAGGTAAACATGCGCATACACACAGGTGAGACTCTATTTAAATGTAGTGCGTGTAGTAAAGGATGTTCAACCTCAGATGATCTTAAGGAACACATTATGCATACATACAGGCGAGACGCCATTTAAATGTAGTGTGTGTAGTAAAGAATTTACCCTGTTGTGCCATCTTAAAAGCCACATGAACACACATACTGGTGAGAAACCATTTAAGTGTAGCATGTGTAGTAAATTATTTTCAACCTCGAGTGAAGTTAAAATACACATGCGCGTACATACAGGTGAGACACCATTTACGTGTAGTGTGTGTAGTAAAGGATTTACCCGGTCGTACGGTCTTAAAATCCACATGCGCACACATACAGGCGAGAAACCATTTAAGTGTAACGTGTGCGGTAAAGGATTTACCCAGTCGTTCAGTCTTAAAATCCACAGGCGCTCACATACAGGCGAGAAACCATTTAAGTGTAACGTGTGCAGTAAAAGATTTTCAGCCAATAGTAAAGTTAAAATACACATGTGCATACATACAGGTGAGACTTTATTTGAATGTTGCGTGTGTCGTAAAGGGTTTACCACGTCAAGCAATCTTAAACGCCACATGAGCACACATAGAGGCGAGAAACCATTTAATTGTAGCGTGTGCGGTAAAATATTTAAGAATTCAAGCAACCTTAAAGTACACATGCGCTCACATACAAGCGAGAAACCATTCACTTGTAACTTGTGCAGTAAAGGATTTACCCAGTCGTGCAGTCTTAAAAGGCACATGAACACACATACAGGCAAGAAACCATTTACTTGTAACGTGTGCAGTAAAGGATTTACCCGGTCGTGCAGTCTTAACATCCACATGCGCACACATACAGGCGAGAAACCTTTTAAGTGTAACGTGTGCAGTAAAGGATTTACCCAGTCATGCAGTCTTAAAATCCACATGCGCACACATACAGGCGAGAAACCATTTAAGTGTAACGTGTGCAGTAAACGATTTTCAGCCTATAGTAAAGTTAAAATACACATGTGTATACATACAGGTGAGACTTTATTTGAATGTTGCGTGTGTCGTAAAGGGTTTACCACATCAAGCAATCTTAAACGCCACATGCGCACACATACAGGCGCGAAACCATTTAAGTGTCGCGTATGTGGTAAAAGATTTGCATATTCGTTTGATCTTAAAATACACAAGTACACACACACAGGCGAGAAACCATTTAAGTGTAGTGTGTGCAGTAAACGATTTAAAACCTCGGGTGAAGTTAAAATACACATGTGCGTACATACAGGTGAGACACCATTTAAATGTAGTGTGTGCTGTAAAGGATTTATCCAGTCATGCAATCTTAAAACGCATATGTTCACACACACAGGCGAGAAATCATTTAAGTGTAGTGTGTGCAGTAAAGGATTTATAACCTCGGGTGAAGTTAAAATACACATGTGCGTACATACAGGTGAGACTTTATTTGAATGTTGCGTGTGTCGTAAAGGGTTTACCACATCAAGCAATCTTAAACACCACATGCGTACACATACAAGTGAGAAACCATTTAAGTGTATCGTATGTGGTAAAAGATTTGCATCTTCGTTTGATCTTAAAATACACAAGTACACACACACAGGCGAGAAACCATTTAAGTGTAGTGTGTGCAGTAAAGGATTTAAAACCTCGGGTGAAGTTAAAAGACACATGTGCGTACATACAGGTGAGACACCATTTACATGTAGTGTGTGTAGTAAAGTATTTACCCAGTCTGGAAGTCTTAAAAGGCACATGAGCACACATACAGGCGACAAACCATAATTGTAGCGTGTGCAGTAAAGGATTTAACAATTCAAGCAACCTGAAAATCCACATGCGCACACATACAGGCGAGAAACAATTTACGTGTAATGTGTGAAGTAAAGTATTTTCATCTGCAGGGGAACTGAAAGTACACACATGGTCGCATATAGAGGAGAAACCATTTAAGTGATTTACCCAGTCGTGCCATCTTAAAAGCCACATGGGCACACATACAGGCGCGACACCATTTACGTCTATCGTTTGAAGTAAAATATTTTCAACTGAATGTGAACTGAAAATACACACATTGTCGCATATAGAGGAGAAACCATTTAATAAATGTAACATGTGTAGTAAAATATTTTCAACTTCAGGTGAATTTAAAATACGATTGCACGTACATGCAGACGAGAAACCAGTCATGTGTTGCGTGTGTAATAAACGATGTTTAACTTCATTTCATCTTAAAATACACATGCAAGCAAGAAACAATTTAAATGTATCATTTGCAGTAAACGATTTACCCAGTCGTACCATTTTAAAAGCCAGAAGTGCACACATACAGACGAGAAACAATTTAATTGTAGTGTGTGCCGTGTGCAGTAAAGCATTTACCAATTCAGGCAATCGTAAATGCCACATGTGCACATGCAGGCGAGACACCATTTAAGTGTAGTGTGTGCAGTAAAGGATTTATCCAGTCATGCAATCTTAAAACGCATATGTACACACATACAGGCGAGAAACCATTTAAGTGTAACGTGTGCAATAAAATATTTTCAGCCTCTAGTAAAGTTAAAATACACATGTGCGTACATACAGGTGAGACACCATTTAAATGTAGTGTGTGCAGTAAAGGATTTATCCAGTCATGCAATCTTAAAACGCATATGTACACACATACAGGCGAGAAACAATTTACGTGTAATGTGTGAAGTAAAATATTTTCATCTGCAGGGGAACTGAAAGTACACACATGGTCGCATATAGAGGAGAAACCATTTAAGTGATTTACCCAGTCGTGCCATCTTAAAAGCCACATGGGCACAAATACAGGCGCGACACCATTTACGTCTATCGTGTGAAGTAAAATAATTTCAACTGAATGTGAACTGAAAATACACACATGGTCGCATATAGAGGAGAAACCATTTTAGTGTAACATGTGTAGTAAAAGATTTTCAACTTCAGGTGAATTTAAAATACGAGTGCACGTACATGCAGACGAGAAACCATTCATGTGTTGCGTGTGTAGTAAACGATGTTTAACTTCATTTCATCTTAAAATACACATGCAGGCAAGAAACAATTTAAATGTTTCATTTGCAGTAAACGATTTACCAGTCGTACCATTTTAAAAGCCACAAGTGCACACATACAGACGAGAAACAATTTAATTGTAGCGTGTGCAGTGTGCAGTAAAGCATTTAGCAATTCAGGCAATCTTAAATGCCACATGTGCACATGCAGGCGAGACACCATTTAAGTTTAACGTGTGTTGTAATGAAATTTTAACTGCAGGTGAACTGAAAATACTCACTCTTATGCATACAGGCGAGACACCATTTAACAATAGTGTGTGCAGTAAAGGATTTACCCTGTCTGTCGATCTTAAAAGCCACATGCGCATACAATCGGGTGATAATTCATTTAATTGTAGCATGTGTAGTAAAGGGTTTACCAAATCAGGCACTCTTAAAGCCATATATATTCACACATACAGGCGAGACATCATTTACGTGTAGCATTTGTAGTAAAGGATTGTTCACTGTAGGTGAACTGAAAATACGCACTTTTGAAATTGAACACCCACCCATAGATGCAAAATTGAGTTTGCAACACCAAACTGTATAATTTTATTCAATACCTAAAATACACCCGTCCATAGATTTCTTTATGTTATAAACATATGGAACTACAGACAAATATGGCAATTATTTGTAGAAGGTCAGTGGTTCTACCCAAGTGCTGTTCGGTGTCTGAAAATTCACCGAATTTATCATTATCATAATCATTGGTGTAATATTTGAATAATTTAAGACTATGTAATTGTATTCAAAAGTTGAAATTGTTGAAATAATATGTTTTTAGCAGTTGACATTTCGAGTGTTTAAATTGTGTGTATTTCATGACATGTTTAATGAATATTATTATTATAATTCATATGCGTTGTGTTTTGCAATGCAAATTCTCCTTTCATACTTTTTATGTATCTTTTACTATCGTCTCATTTACCTTCGATTGGAGTTAGACATGTACGTTCTTACTGTATTATGAAAAATGTATATTTTAATGTTGTATATTGTGATGAGACGTAAATAAGTCAATAAATTTATAATTTTCCATTGCCAAAATGTTGAGATTTTGGCTTATTTTCACTAGGTGATAAAGCTTGTGTTTAACTCGGGTTTTATCCTTAGGTTCTATAGTAAAATAAAAATCTTTCTAAGAGTAAATAGATGATAAATTTCAAGATTCGATTTTGAAAGCGACAAATTTAATTAGTTTGCACAAATGTGCATGACATATGCTGTTTTTTAAAATAGTTAAACTGTAAATACCTTAATTTTAACAGTAAACTTGGTTTAACATCTAGCCTAAAGACCGAGTTTATCACCTACCCGAATATAGAGGTGTGTAAGATTTCTGGTCACTGATTGGTCAGTTTAATCAATGATTTAAGAATTAGTTTATTACGTCTCTGATTTATTACTATGCCTTGCACAACAGGTTAGAGTTTCCCCATTTTGTGACAAGCGAAGTCGGTAGCGACATCACAGACATTTCTTACCCACTGACCTCGATCGATTGTTCACCTCGTGAGACGCAGCTGTCAATCAGTTTTGGCACGGCTGGGGAAAATCGCGTGTACCTACTAACCACACGCGGTGTATAACATGTACAAAGGACTCGACTTACTAGTATTGTTTGTGTACATCATGACCTCGCCATTTTTTAGCTTTTTATGTAAACAGCCAGATGAAATGTCAGAATCCTAAAAAAGGCTGGTAAGGTCAGAGAAGGCTCGAAAGTGGTTGTACATTTGTCCGGGGTACTTTAATCAGGACCCATTTATATTACATGTCTACCTACAGTGACTGCTTAAATTAATGTTGCAAAAGCTCATAGTTCCTAAGATCTAAATATGTGTATTTTCATCATCCAGAAAGCTTATTACAGAAAATCGTGACAGTTGCGGTATTTTTTCACTGAGAAAAAGTCATATCCCATTGAATACCTTCGATATCTGTCAAGACACACTGCTCGAAACCCACCTTAATGTCGATGCTTTCCTCGCTACCCAATTCTTTCGGAAAAGTCATGTTTAATTTCACTACGCGACACGAAATGAAGTTATATGAATCTAAAACAATAACACGGTGCCGAGCAGAAACAATGTTTGACATGCATTTTGGCAGATCAATCCGGTGACGTTCAGTTTTCATTGGCCAACAGTTACACGCTGGCAATCTCGGGCCGAACTGATCAAGCAGGCTCTCAAAAGGCCCCGTTTGATCAGGGTCTTTGATGCTCTTTAAATTGATCATGTCCAGGTAAACGCTTGTCATTTTCCACGGGGCGAGAATGGTCAAGACGGTACAACACAGACGAATATTTGATTCGCCGCAAAGTGGAGTTTATCTAACCTGGTGTGCAAGGCGTAGTACGTCTCTGATGTTGATGATGAATGATAAAAATTATGAATTCACAGCATGTTACTATTTGCACTAAGAAATTACATAGACCTAATTAGGTTTTTTTATGTATCACTGACCACTTATGATGGAATCATAAAACTTCGTTTTCCGTATAGGTTGGCTTTTAATGGGCAGTCAACTGGTACTGTTAGGCATGGAAATATAAATACCCCAAATGTATGTAGGTCTATGTGTTAGGTCATACAACCCTCTGGTCAAACTGAACCGTTACTATAGAATAAACATGGCAATAAAACCCTTCCGAGGAAGCCGTCAACAGGAAACGTGGATCATAAAACCCAGTGAATTATCTGGGAGGGTTCTCTGACTTGCTATCGAATACAAAAGGTCATAAACACCTTGGTCTTGTCTAAATCTAGACGTGAGAATCATGGCTCTTATGGTAGTATGTACCTACCCCTACTATAGTGCCATGATTTCTTGCATTAGAATTGTCAGCAGGACACGGTATCCACCCCCATAAACCTTAAATACGACCGATGCATGCATACAACTCGCCAAAGAGAACAATGACATGCCGATATATTCGATTTTCGTAAGCCACTGTTGATTTCAGAAATGTTTTTTGTTTACATTCGAAATAATCTCGGTTAACATTTTCCGGTTAACGTTGTTTTTTTTGTGTCATTTATGGGTGGGTTTAAGTTTCCAAATACGGAACAAGACAACGAGAGATGTTTTGAAGTGTAAACATTTCAAAAAAAAGATGTCGACATCCGTACAAAAAAATGCCAAGATCGACGAGATATTTTTCTCTTTGATGAGTTTTATGCATGCAAGCGTGGTATGTAAGGTTCAATCTATTGAAATAAGGCGGTTGTTTATGCAGGCATTGCCTGATGTCTTCCGAAATCTCTCTTGATGGGATCGATCCAGATACAATACCTACCTATTAAATTGATACAGTTAGAAAACTAAATATACTTATCACAAACATCATCAGCCGAGTGCCCATCTCTCTGTGGGTGTTTCGCCCCTTATCTCGGAACATTCTCCAGATGGTGCCGGGGCAGCAGTGTTGATCATGCACTGCTTGTCTGTGATGGCTGCAATGTCAGTTCGTTGCGTCTCAACCAGAGCCAACTAGACGCTCTCTTTCTGCTGTCTGACCTAGCTTTCTTCCTGATGTCTTGCATACTTGACCCTTGATGCCTAGGGTACCGAACATTCTCCTCAGTGACTGTCCTGGGAAGCCCCTGCATCCAACTTTCACCGGAAACAACCATGTTTTCCATCCTCATTTATTGCATATATTGACCAGCTCTCTCTTGGTATTTGGCCATCTTCCTTTCATATGCCTCCTCTGTTCTTTCTTCCCAGGGCAGCGTCAGCTCTACCATAATCAGCCTTTTAGAGGTCTGTGATCAGATAACAACGTCTGGTCGAAGAGTTGTTTGTACCACATCTGGGAATACAAGTTTCTTCCCCAGGTCCACCCACATTTCTCATGTCTTGGCTTCATGCAAGAGACCACTGTTGCTGGTAGTTGTGGTTTTCTTCTGACCCTCCTTGACAAAGATGATGAACTGCATGCCTGTTTTGTGTGTGTTTTCTCTTTTTCCTTCTGTCCCTTTCCAGGCTGTCTGCCATATCTTGAAGGACTCATTCATGACGCCACCTGTACCTTCCTTGTGACAGAGCTTTTGAGTATGATGACATTATGTGTCGGAGGGTGCCTCTGATTTTACACAATGAACAAGACGGGTCTTCAGATAAGTTTCACAACTGCTGATTTGTAGGTGTAGATAGCCGATCATAAACTGCGAAGTAGGATGCTTAACATCAGTGGCTCATACTTCCACATATCTGCCCACGAGCTATTTACTTGTCCACCTCCCTTGAGCTCCCATCTGGACTGCTTAGCTGAACGGACCACTTCTTCCGCTCTTCTTATCTCAGGACCATGGTCCTCCTGCCACGGCTTTCAGCATCCTCCCATCTTTACTGTGGCTTTTTTCCAAGCCCTTCTCTTCCCACGTCTGGTGTTTCAGCCTTCCCTCAGCCTAGTCTACTGCCCAGCTCACTGAACATTTTCTTCCTGTTCTGACTTGGATTCCGGCCTTGCTGATCTTCTCGTCTGCAGAATCTCTGAGAGTCAGGAGTATTCTTGCTTTGGCTACCTTGTATTCCTCAACTAGAGATGTTAACGGCACCTGAAATTCTGTTTTTCTTCCATATAACCCAATGTTGGCGAATGAAGGAGGTACTCCAAGCCATCGTCTAAGATGTTTGCTGATAACTTGCTCCAGTTTTTCAACTGTGCTGTCAGGGATTTCATTCACCATAAGTGGCTAGATGAGCCTAACTATTAGGCCATGCTGGTACATCCATGCCTTGAACTTGCCCGGGAGCCCAGATCTGTCTATTCTTCTTAACTCTTCCTCCACGTGCTGCTTCAGCCTGTCTGTGCTGTTCTTGTCTAATAGCGAGGAGTCAAACCACTTTCCTAGACACTTTATGGGGTTGTTCAATAATGATGGTATGCTCTCCGCCTGTATAGTGAGACTGAACTGGTCAGTAGGTCGCCCTTTCTTGACTACTAATCACCTTTACTTCCTTTACCTTCATTCTGGCCCATGTAATTGTGTCATCTAAGGCTGTCATCTGGCCTGTATGTGGGTTTCAGTGGTGATAGTCATGTCATCCGTGAAACCCCTATTGGATGGTAGACGGATATTTGCTTTGGGTCCTCTGGATTCTCTTTCAGCAGCCTTGATTATCAAGTTCATACCCATAACAAAGAGTATCACAGAGATGGTGCAGCCTGTGACTATGCCTTTCTCTAGCTTCAGCCATGATGTTGTAAACTTGTCCGTTGAGAACCTCAGATGAATGTTGCTGAAGTAACTCATGTTCAGTTTGTTGGCATGCTCTGGGATGTGGTAATGTCTTGGTGCCACATCTATCAGCTGATGAGTTATGGAGCCATAGGCGTTGACAAGGTCCAGCCACGCAACTGTCATATCTTTCTGGTTGATCCGTGCTTCATGTAGCCGTGGGGTTAGAGCACTGGTGTGTTCGACAAATCCTGAGAAACCTGGTATCCCTCCCTGCTGTACAGAGGTGTCCACATAGCCGTTGTCAATCATGTATGATGTTATTCTCTTTGCCAAGACCGTAAAGAAGATCTTCCCCTCAACACTCAATATGGATATAGTTCTGAACTGGTCGACTTTCCTGGAATTTCTTTCCTTTGGTGCAAAGCATCCTTTCGCTAGCTGCCAGGATTCCGGAATCTCAACCTTCCTCCACACCAATTGAAGAAGGCGCCACAGTCTTCAAAGTAACTTTGGACACTTCTTCTATACTTTATATGGCAAAACCGCTGAAGCCAGGAGCTGAGCCGGATCGAGGTTGGTTCTTTCATGTCTAGAGACGTTCTGAGCAAATCTGCTGGCTTGATTATCTCGCAGTTTCCCAGAGGTAGATCTCTTGTTGGGTCAGAATGGGTGTCTGCAAGAAACTGTTCCACCTCTTCTTGTCTGCTCTCTAATCTTCCAGATTTCTCTTCACCAAGCAGTGACGTGGTAAATCTGTAGGGGTTGAATATGATCTAGTTTTGCTTTTTCCTTTCTATTATTTCTGGCTCTTTCAGCGGTTGTCAACACTTTCAGTCTTGATCGTAACTGGACTCAACTTTTTCAGCCCTACCTTTTCTGTATCACTGGCTTTCTTGAACTGTTTTCTGATGGATCGCAGCTCCTTTCGGATCTTCCTTTCCTGCTCTCGCCCGTTAGGTACTGGTGTGGGATTTTCTCCTCCACTTTTCTTCCTTGCAAGGCCAAATCTTTCTTTCCTTACTGCGTATAGAATAGATGGTAGGGCTTGCAGTTTCCTTTCCAGTCCTCCTTGCAGTGCTGGCTGTAGGATATGGTCCAAGTCTTCATCGAACCTCTCCCACTCTTTATCTGCCATTGTTTGGCCATTCGATCTTCTGCCTTCTCTCATTTGATGCTGGCTGACGTTTCTCGCTGGCTGGTCTGGATACCATCCTTTCCTTACTTGCCGCAGGGGACCCAGTCATCCATGCCGACGTCGGAAATCTGAGCTGTCCATCGCTATTGACCAGCGAGTTAACAGCAGACCCTTCTTGACCACTTCTTCCCTGGCTGTAAGGCTGTGATGGTTGGTCCGGACTGGACATATATTCTTTTGTACCCTACCCCTCCAGAAGCACCTCCATAGACTGATATGCACCTGTCACTGAATGGTTCCTGTCTGAGACGATACAGCAGCAAAGAGACTTTCAGTACTGTTGTTGGTAACCAGACTAGATGTCTCCGCCGTCTTACCAGATGAATATGCGCGTTGCTGTCGTATGTCATGTCTTTGGCACGCACTCTTTGTCTGGCGGAACTTCAGTCCACGGGTCTTCTTACATATTTTGCCGCAATGGCACATAGTAATCGCAGTTCTTCCTGTCAAAGTCCGTTGAACAAGCGTTTTCGTTTCCGATAAATCCGTCCGGTTGGACCCATCATCCTCCCCCACCACTTCTATAAAGGATGTCATCGTAGATACACACCATATGAGTTATGATTCTCGCAGCTTTGTCTAAATCCAAACAACTAAAAAATTGAATCTCCATTTTTATATACTCCTAAAAATAACCAAATTGGCAAAACAATACAATTCAACCATTATGTTGTTGTTATTTTTATACTGTTCTGTTATTATAAATAGGAAAGATGTCATATTCAGTTATATCCGTATATACATAAAAATGTATACTTTATTATCAAAGGAGAGATTATAGAAGAATTACGTCTCTGTTCAAAGCAATTACCGGTAACATTATTTTAGACATTGAAACGTATGGATGCAAGATCTTTGACAAGTATGGATGCATGACCAATGTTATATTAGGCTATCCATTGATGTAGTCAATTACTACATACAAATAAAGTATACCAATGAATTTCAATATATAACGCGAGTAATCTCGAAATATGTTTACACTTTGATTGTTTAACTCGATCTGTCTTTTTTTTTCCGGGAATTGCGCATGCGTGGCCAATGACGTCAAGGTATATCCTTTGGAGGTTGATACTCTTCAATGGAGTCGTCTGCAATTTTTCGATCAGTAAAAATTCGAATGCACGAAGTTCGGGATGAAAATAAAATGAATGAAATACCGTGATCGATTATACTTTTTGGTTTTTATTCAAAAATAATGGTTTCACGGTTCCGCTACAACCACTTACATTTCTCTTTTGAAGACAGGCCGTATGCATTAATTATCGGCAATTGCCGAAAACGAATTAATTTGTAATGTCTTTCAGACCTACATTAGTGAGACCAAAGTTTCAAGCACAAACGGATTCTAACCAATCATTTTCAAACGTAAATACTGTTCTGAATCACTGTCTACTACCTCATCTTCTTCGTTCATACAATAACGTGGCTCCAGCGTAAATGGAGTTTCTACGATAGAATTTGCAGCAACTCTGCAGTTCAGGGTGAGAAGGTTCTAGGCCCATTTTCCATATTTTATCTAGATGTACATGGAAGATGAGCCGGGCATGTTCATGCCTTTTAGGCGCCATATAACCTTTTCATGTGTTGGTGCGCCTTAAAACCCTAATTCAATTCAATTCTTCGTTCATAACTTTCACACAGCTTACACCTTTCCTCTTCTATCGTAATTATGTTTTACAACAACGAACAAAACTACATCAGCATACGTATATTTATATTTAGTTTGTTTATAATACTTCGTAAGATAATATGTAACTATTTAGCCATGTAAATTTCTGTAACACATTGTATTGGGAAGGGCCGTTACTAATATCCATAGAACTTGTGGCCCGACCCATTTGCTTAATATGTTTAAATCAATTGCCGATCCCAATTGCGTGGATTAACCATACTACCTACGACACTGAAACATCGGTATGATTCACTGTTATATAGCGCATTGCCCATACAGTCCTTGCTTATAAGGTAAAACAAAATATCGCGAAAAATCAAATTAATCAGTCGGGTTGATTCGCTAGGATATAGTTTATGGAGTAACAAACAGAATATTCAACTATTGTATTGATGTCTTCTGAAAAAAAGTTGCAATTTTGTGCTAAAAGATTGTTATTGTTTTTTGTTTTTTTACATTGTGATGGAAATATTTTACATACCATTAGGGCCCTCAGTGATAGAAACGATATCGATGCATCATCGATTCTTTTCAGACGATAGATATATCAGTACATTTGTCAGAAATCGATCTAAACAGAGAAAAAAAACCATTTTGTTTTGGTGTTTCCTTAAACCGGAAGTAGTCCTTAAACCGGAAGTAGGTTTGGCTAAAACTGTATCCGGATCTTGTAAGATTCTTTTCTTCTTTTGTAATTTACTTTAATGTTTAATCTCGAAACGATGGTTTAAAAAAAACCCTTCTAACTTGAATTGAAACAGCGATTGCTTTGCTGACACAAGTAAATAAATGAAAGTAAAAAAGGGTGATTCATTTTATTTTGACCAGTTAATCATTATAAATGCCTACTGTTGAATAGAAAAGATCAAGCAAATTACCATATATGCTTCAAAGAGTGTATTTGAAATATCTATATGAAAACCCATTTAAAAGCAATATATAACGTGTTTTAACTTTTGAAAATGCATAAAATGCCTTGATCAAGTACAAGCCGTAACCATTTCAGTCGAGATATCGATATGCCGTAATATTTTTTCTAAGATATGATCGATACACTTCGCACCTTATCAAGGACAGTGCTACATATCAAACAAATGCTGTTGGTTATTCTTTATTATATTGTGTGCAGTAGGACACTGGTTCTACTTGGATGTCCGAGGTTTACCTGCACCAATAAAGCAGGTCAGAAGGTTCTATGAACATTCTCCATATTTTATTTTTATGTAAATGGAGGATGACCCAGACATGTTCGTTCCTGTTTGGCGCCATATAACCTTTTCTTTTTTATGTGCCGTTAAACCAATTCAATTCCACCGTTAAATGGTTAAAATGATATGCTGGGAAAATGGCGTATTGAACACACACATCGCCCCCCACCCACCCCAAACCAACCCCACCCCCACCAATTTAATATTGATTATACTTGTTTATGGACGATTTTGCCCCGTGTAGTCTCGTTTGGTCACGGGGCAAAGAATAGGGCCACTGCAGATCCCTTTGGAGGGATAGGCAGAGGGGTAGAATCCCCCCAAATTCATGTTCATTTTATCCTTTTTTGTTCATGTTCATAAAAGGTCTTCATCACGATCCCTGCATTGTTTCAGGCGCATCAAAGAGCAGTGGCAGAAAAACAATAACGTGGCTCCAGCGTAAATGGAGTTTCTACGATAGAATTTGCAGCAACTCTGCAGTTCAGGGTGAGAAGGTTCTAGGCCCGATTTTCCATATTTGATCTCGATGTACATGAAGAGTGAGCCTGGCATGTTCATTGCCTTTTTAGGCGCCATATAACCTTTTCATGTGTTGGTGCGCCTTAAAACCGCAAATTCAATTCAATTCAATTATGGACCATTTTAAATGTATGCTTCTTTCAATGTGTTATTGTTTTGCTCTCTCTCATTGAGCCATAATTAAAAGATATTCTGTTCGCTCACAAACCGTACCTCCGCGCATTTTTTTTTACAAAAATGACATAGATATTAAATGTGATAATAACTACATAAATAATACTGTTACAATAACAAATGTTGGACAGTTTGGTCCCATATTGGTGAGCGGGCAATTTTTAAGAAAATGTGTATTGCTCCGCAGAAGGAGATCACCAAGTAATGGATGCTTGCACTCTGCACTTTATATAAAATAGTCATGCATTGACGTATCAGGTTAAGTTTTAAGTTAGAAAATGAACACATAAAAATAGCAGCTATGGTCTGGAAATGAAATTTGGACAAACAATCAGACTAAAATCAGAGTGACGAGACCACGTGACATTTTGATCGGCTTCACGGCAAAAGAATGTAGACAAAGCGCTCGATTCAGGTATATTTATGGCTCCCCCCAAACAAAGTGGTGGTAGGGGAGCCATATTGATTTTGTGCTTTCTGTCTGTCTGTCTGCGTGTCTGTCTGTAGGTCTGTGTCACAAACGATGTCCGATCAATAACTAGAGAATGGTTGGACCTAGGGTCCTAAAACTTGGAAGGATGGTTGGTCATGACCAGTAGATGACCCCTATCGATTTTGGGGTCACTAGGTCAAGGTCAAGGTTGCAGTGACATTAACTATCAAAACGATGTCCGATCAATAACTAGAGAATGGTTGGATCCAGGGTCCTTAAACTTGGAAAGATGGTTGGTCATGACCAGCAGATGACCCCTATTGATTTTGGGGTCACTAGGTCAAAGGTCAAAGTTGCGGTGACATTGACTATCTAAATGATGTCTGATCAATAACTAGAGAATGTTGGACCTAGGGTCCTCAACTTGGAAGGATGGTTGGTCATGACCAGCAGATGACCCCTATTGATTTTTGGGTCACTAAGTCAAAGGTCAAGGTTGCGGTGACATTGACTATCAAAAACGATGTCCGATCAATAACTTAGAGAATGGTTGCACCTAGGGTCCTCAAACTTGGAAGGATGGTTGGTCATGACCAGCAGATGACCCCTATTGATTTTGGGTGTCACTAGGTCAAAGGTCAAAGTTGCGGTGACATTGACTATCAAAACGATGTCTGATCAATAACTAGAGAATGGTTGGACCTAGGGTCCTCAAACTTGAAGGATGGTTGGTCATGACCAGCAGATGACCCCAATTGATTTTGGGGTCACTAGGTCAAAGGTCAAGGTTGCGGTGACATTGACTATCAAAACGATGTCCGATCAATAACTAGAGAATGGTTGGACCTAGGGTCCTCAAACTTAGAAGGGTGGTTGGTCATGACCAGCAGATGACCCCTATTGATTTTGGGGTCACTAGGTCAAGGTCAAGGTTGCGGTGACATTGACTATCAAAACGATGTCCAATCAATAACTAGAGAATGGTTGGACTTAGGGTCCTCAAACTTGGACGGATGGTTGGGTCATGACCAGCAGATGACCCCTATTGATTTTATTTTTTTTAATTTATTTATTTATTTATTCATTTTTAAATTATTTTTTTTAATTTTTTATTAATTTTTTTTAATTTTTTTTTTATTATTATTCTTTTTTTGAATTTTTGCATAAAAAGTTTTAGGGTCGGGCCCTTAAAAAAATAGGGTCGGTCGGGTTACCTGAACCACAAATATTTTTTTATGTGGCCTTACTGATACAGATATTAGATAAAGTCACAGGGATATTGAATATCAAAACGATCTCAGATCAATAAAGAAAAGTTGGACCTAGAGTCGTCAATTATGTCTGTTCGAGAGAGTGGGGGAGCCATACGTTTTTGTCCACATGGACAATAACAATTTCTAGTTTCGCTTGTAACTTTCTTAATATTTATCGAATTGTATTCAACTAAAGTGCACGTACCCTGCTAAATGAGCTTTTTCCTCCGTCGCAAAACGTAATTTGATTTATTTAGTACTTTCTGAGATTAGCCCTCCTAAAGTCTTGGAAATGAAAGAAATATATGACAGTGTATATTTTGGAGAGGGCTAATCTCCACAAAAGTACTGAATGAACCAAATTGCATTTTGCGTCGGAGGAAAGAGCTTACATTTTTAGAGTATTAGCGCTTTATTTGACTAAATTTCGTTAAATATGAAGCATGTTATGCAGATAAACCTTAATCGAGCACTTTTTTTTTACAATTTTGCTATGAAAGCGATAAAACTTGCACGTGGTTTCGCCACCCCTGAAAATAACAAAAATGACAATATACAACAATAAGCCATCATGCTTTTTTGACAATCAAATTAAACGCTGAATATATTCAGATTCAATGACAACCGTTTTAATTTTTATTTATGTATCAAGTAAGCCAATAAAGTTTTACCTTCATTTTTCGTTAAGTTGCATTTTTTCGGTAATAGATCAAGTAGAAGAACAATTTTACAAAGGCAACAATAAATGTTCAACGTACATGCATTTTCGTTTTTACCTTTTCTTTCTAAAACAAAGATGTATGCACAATTGAGACACATATTATAATGTATTAACACTGCTTTACATAAGCAATCGAATTAATATGTTAAATACAAACTGCGCCTATGGTTAGTCATATTAAGTGCATTTATAACATAACATGACTTCTGGGGAAAGTAATAAAGCAATAAACTTAGATTCATACTACGTTAGTGTATTAATGAGGATCGAATATGTGTGCGCGAGCTTGCGTGCTCGTGCTCGTGTCTCTAAAACATTTAGTCCCAATTATTTTCAACATATCATAATCATCACAATATGTTCAGTAGGGGCGCAGCTGAATCATTTCACGTGCCTGAACCGCAATAACTCTAACATAAATAATTGTGGTTGGAGGCAACGTAGTTCCGAATTTGCGAGCACGTGCAGGATGCGCGGATGTTATAGTACTCTTTTAAAAGCCCTAGTTTAAAGCTTAGACTAGATGACAGAGGAAAACCAAATCAATATCAGAAGTAAATTATGATGTCGGAGATTCACCGTGTTGACAAGTTTTAAAGAGATATCATAGTCGAAAATCGCGGTACAAATGCGAAGATCGAAAAAAAAAGTTTTAGTCTCCTTCGAAATTGCCAATGTTTCAAAACGGTCACAAAAATTGTATATTCTTAAATATTGTTGAAATTGTCAGGTGTCGAAGAAAATTACCCAGTTCTATACCTTTTCTGAAAATTTCCTTATTTTTTCGTGAATATGCATTTTCGTGACCCGTTTTGAAACATTGGCAATTATCGAGAGAAGACTAAAACTTTTTTTTTTTCCATCTTCGCATTTGTACCGCGATTTTCGACTATGATAATTTAATATTGATAATACTTGTTTATGGACCGATTTTAAATGTATGCTCCTTTTAATGTGTTATTGTTTTGCTCCTCACATTGAGCCATAATTAAAAGATATTCTGTTCGCTCACAAACCGTACCTCCGTGTATGCGCATTTTGTTTACAAAAATGACATTTGGTACCTGCATTTCACTCTTTCAGAAGGCTATTCAAAATGGCGGCGAAACAGAAAAACACCCAGCCTAGGGCCAGTCAGCCGCATGCCACAAACCCCACTTCTCCCTGGACAAATTAACATATCATAATGTCACACAGTCGCTGAAACTAAATTGTGAATTGAACTGAACGGTAGCTCACACATTCAAAGGTCAAATTATGCTGATACGTGTATATACACATAGATAGATCCGGCCCGATAGATCGATGGATTATTTGTACAGGAGTGGAATTAAATCGTTAGATCGAAACAGTGTTATAATCACGATCGTATATAATTCCAAGTTTTGCATGAGTGCGTAATTTACAAACTACAAACAAATAGATCTATGACAGAAGACTATGTCGGAGAATTAAAATTGACACACCAAGCTAATGGGTCATGGCATGGATTGTCTGTACTGTAGCCTATTTAAGTAAATACACTTTTAATTACTGTAGGACAAGTGTTTAACGTTGAAACATATAAAATAGTGGTGGTTCATATATATTAACTCAATTCTGATCATTTTTTATAACACATGTGTGATGAATGATTGATGAAAATGTAAGCCTTGAAAATACTATTTGTTCATGAATGCCACCTGTGACTGTGTCTGTGACTTACATTTTGGACATTATCCATCTTCTGAAAAGCACCACATTCAATTCCAGTTGTGCTTTAAGTAAAATATTATGGAAAGCTGGCATTGATAGCACTGAGAAAGTTGGACAGAGTTATTAATATTAAAAACAAATGAAACAATATCATGATTCATATCATTTATATGACTGTTGTTTTTTTCACGTCTGCTAAGTTAGAGGCAGTGTACAGTGTTACCACAGCCAGATTCAGGTCAAGTCTCACAGTATAACTACATCAAGAGCCGTGTATAAGCCAGTGTGTAGGTAAGCACAGCTTCAAATAATCTATGAATTTATCAATGTATGTTCTTTGCAAAATATGTGGCATTATGCATATGCACTTAGTCTCAGACTTTTTATACTAAAAATAAAATTGGTGTTTTACAGCACATCGACACATAAATAGGTTATATTGTGCTTAGTACGGATGTAAAATGAAACAAACAAAATAAAAAGGTCTTTTTATTGCATCTAAAATATTAAGTTTAACCAAGCCCTGACTTAACATAATGTGCTGGCATGGCCCAGCAATAGCACGGTGGACGATATCAATCTGGAGCTTCCGGGTTCAAGTCACACATGCACCACTGAGTTTCGTCTGTGTTTTCGGGCAATACAACTTCCCTCAGCCTTGTTTGTTCCTCAGCCTCGTTTGTTGGATTGGGATTAAAACTGGGGAGTCTATCCTCCGAGCACGATAAACAACCATAGAAATATATTCATTAGTAAGAGTAAGACAGGTTCTCAAATTCCTATCTAACATTTGGGGCGGCTCTTAATAAGGTATACCGGTAATGTGTTTATTAGCAGAAAACGATTATTTTTAATTTATCGTACATGTAAAAAAAGTTCTATTCATTTACATAATTATTTAAATTCTACAGCTTGTTAACTATTAAAGTTGAAACGAAATCTTGTTACGGTAAACAAAATATGTATCTTTTTTAATTTTCCTATGTGCCCTTCCCCTCTTTCAAGGGCGGCTCTAAATGACATATAATGTGTAGTTGAGCCAATTTAGGCCAGAGTTTTTTTTGTTGTTTTTTTCAGTTATTAGACCCTCCGACCCATTTTTTTATGAATAACAACAAAAAAAAACAGGTTTTTTTAAACACGAAAAACTGCTATGAAAAGTAACCGGCGATACCCGTATTTTGGTCCTATATTTCAAACCACCATTTATCATATTTAAAAATTAAAGTAAAATTAGAACGTCATGTTATATAGTTTTTTTCTGCTCGATGTTCCAACCCTGTTCTGTTCAATTTATATTCTTATAAAAAAGGTTCTATAGTCACTTTGTTTTCATCTGTTTCATCCCACCAACTTGTTACCTATTTAAGTTGAAACAAAAATATCATATGTATGGTTAAACAGAATCTGTATCATTTTTATTTTCAGAGTCCCTGATGTCCTGAAATACTGGGAGTTAGCTGAAAAATCTTCCTGAGAAGTCACAATATATATGGGAGGATTTTATTGAACAAATGTCTAGTCACATATGTAATAACTTTTTACAGCATTAACAGCAGAATCGGAAATACTTAAACGAACAAGAATAGTATAACACGACGGTGTACAATATTATTAAAAAAAAATAATGAATCATGAATCGGCAATACCTCATACGTACAGTACTAGCATCAACTTCAAGAAAAATATGTCTAGTAACAGGATCACCAGTTCAGCACAATATCATATCAACATGCATGTCTGACTATTGACAGAGGTGGATCGATGGCGACATTAACTGGACAGTTTATTGGAGTGGCTCAAAATAAGGGCTTATACGAAAATATAAATGTGTTTCTGTTAATATGACCGACCATGCCCAATTTCTTTATTGGATTAAAATGATGTTTTCTGAATTTTATTGGATTATATAAAAGTTTGTAGAATAGCAGATGGCAGGAGGTGTATATTACTGGTTCTACCCATAAGAAACGTGTGTGGTCTGTCTCAACCAAAAACAAAACAAACATATACATTTATATATATATTAACCCCACATATGTTGAAAATGACTTGCACCATATAAACAATACATTCTGAGAGGTGCGGATATTAAAGGGACATGCAGCAATCTTCTTTTTTTTAAACATGTTAAACTCCAAAATGTTATAACTTATAATTTAACTATATGCAAGCGGGTGTAAAGTGAAAATCAATTCTTTATTAATCAATCGAGGTGCTAATTTTAATGCTTGATAAATACTTCAAAATGCTTTGTGTCCCTTTAATAAATAAAAACAATTATTGTATGATGAAATTATTTTTTTTATGTAATACCCTTTATATTTGGGATGTAAATATTTGAAATAAAATGTTTTAAATCAAATAAATAATTCACTTTGATATCAGATTTGTTACATATTTTTTACTTAGTCATGAAAGATAATATTTAAGACCTTAATATGTACCTTAAATGTTTATTGTTTACCATCGAATGTTGAGGCGGTATATGGTGTTAGTCATCTGTGCGTCTATTTCCTTCCACAGTTTTTAACCAGTTGTTTCGAAACTTTACATGATCTTTATCTATGATGTCTAGAGGAGCATATCGATTTTGCATCAAAATAAACTATTCATGAATATATATTCTTGCATTGTACAATTTTTCACAGATTGTTTTCAGTGTGGTCATTCGTGTCTCATGGACATATTAAGTTATGGAGATGTTCGGTTACCCTTTTTATATTTGTATACATTCTCATTTTCACCTCTCACCGCTGCGGGTTCAATTCCAACTGGGAGCTCAAATTGTAGGTGAGGAAGTGTCGATTCTTACGGATTGCAGAAAGTATACAGTACTGGTTCTACCCAGGAAATATGGCCTAAAATGTGCTATAATGACATAAAACACGATTCAACTTTAAAAATATAAAGTAAAAAAATGGCCTTCTTTACTTTCCATCGTTCCTATGATTCTTTAACATGCTCGGATTAAAGACCTATACGCGGGACCGCCCGGTTTACGTCCCCATCCGACAGACGAGGCTAAGTGAATGTTTTGCCCAATAACACACCGACAAAACTCCGTGGCACCACCTCCGATTACAAATCCGCTGTGCTACTGACTGCGCCAAGTTGCGGATGACAATTAGACACTGGACAGTCTAGTCAAAACACAGCAACAAATATATTATCTGAATGTGTTTAAAATGTATGCTTGCAAGAGATTTCAAAACAAGACTTTCATGATTTTAGTTGGGGTGGGAAGAAGATGGGGCTCATCCTTTTAAATCTCAGAGCAGATGCCCTCCCCCTCCTCTCCACCCCAACTCCCATCTTGAACAGTAGCAATTGTTACGTACACTTTCCACATTTGAGAGGGTGCCCAATACTACCCGCTCCATCGAATACGCGCCTGCACTGCAGTTCTTGCGAGGACAGTCGAGTCAAATTACAGTTGAGTCAAACAACTCGTATTTTCGTGTACTTTTGATGAAGAAATAACATTCTTTTCGTGACATGCAGAAAAATGCATGTACTATGTGAGCTAAAACAACAATTCAAGTTTCTCCTCGTATTTTATTTAACAAAAAACACACGATTGTTGTCATTTTAAACGTATTCTACAAATGGCATATTTTAGAGTTATCGCCCCTCGCTTCGACATTTTACAAGGCGGGTCTGCATTTATCACGCAGTAATCTTCTGGAAAAAAAGTCGGTACAGCCGAAAATCACGAAACTTAAAGCGGAAATGAAATTTCATGATAAAAAATTGTCACAATTTTCCAATTGTGTGTTTTAAAAAATCCGAAATGGCGGACATTTAATTCTTTTTTTGACGTTGCTGAAAGATGACGTACTAATTTTCGTTGCCATGCGTTACCAAATATTTAATAGATGTAGGAAAAATATCAAGGCTGCTCCCCTACTGGTTCAAGCAGACTTATTCTATGTCGTATTTGAAATATTACTTAAAACGATACAAGTTGATAACGATAAATGTGGTAAAAGGCGTCGCATTATTTGTAGCGCCAACATTCATGTTGAAAATGTGAGAGAACTGTTGGATGCAGACAGGAGCTATACATGTGAGGAAATAGAAAATAATGTCTACAAAGTATTTTGAGACCAACAGTGAGGAAGAAGCGTAAACGCTTTTCAGTGAACTTCGTAATTCACTGGCTTGTTTAAGCTTGTCCCATGATACTGCACGATAATGTGACGCCCCATAAATCACACACGTGTAAGGTCGTTAATAACGCCATACAAATGAGAAGTGAGAACGTGATTTCCCATAAATCACACATAATGTCGTTAATAACGCCATACAACTGAGAAGTTTTGAGTCACCGCACTTATACTTGTACAACTAATAAACCCGGAGTTGTCATCGCCTCATTTAAATCGACAAATGGCGAAAAAAAGAGCATGTTGGCTTAGGCCAATTTAAATAAGGATAGAGTGCATTTCAATGTTTTCATTAACAATGATCAGTATCGAGATGAACGTTGTATGGCCAATAATTTGCGAATCATTATTGGTGCAGTGAACTGCAGAGACACTGATTTGTGCGTTCGTGGTACACATGTTGTAAGTTCTAGACAACAACGTGAAAGCAGCGCCAACCAGTACCAACTAGGGACGTGGTACCTCGCGTAGTGATGACACGCAGTCTAGGTGTACAGGTCAGATTATATCTACAGATCATTCAAATACCATCAGTGTAAATGATCGAGGAAGCCGCAATGTTGGTATGAGGTAAGTTATATGGATTCCTTCTAGATAAAATCGAGATTTGATTTGATGGAATCTATCGAGATGTTGCGAATATGTCATTTAAATGGCGGCGCCCATGAAGTGGAATTGACAGATGCATAACTATTGCGTATGTATAACTTTAACTTTTATTTCTAGCAGTGTCATTGATTCGTATTAAAAGAGATAACCATACTAAGATGTTCAATCTGGGACTGTCTGAAAAACGAAATGCTCAGCCCGTAAAATCACTCACATACCGTTCCCAGTTTAAAATCTTAGCACGTGTATCTCTTAATTTACAATTTCAAAGTTTTAAACGTTAGCCAATAGGATTGCAAGATTGTTGTCTAGGGCTAAAAGCTCTACTTTCCGATTAATCGGCAAACTATTGCATTACCAATTTTACTTTTGTTCATAATATAACTTATATAATATACTAAGTAGATTCAAACATTACATCTGGTAACTTCATTTTGTTTATTGTGAATGAAAAGTATACGTTTTAAAAAATCCATCCACGAATGGAATCGTCAATCCTAGCGTAAGCATTTCCACCACGTCATGACAACAACGTCATAGCAACGACGTCTTACCGCTCTGTTGTAACGATATTTCAGATCAACATGGACGACGATACATCAGAAAACTTTTGCAAACCAGTTATTTATACCGATGTAATGTATAAAAAGCTTCGAGGTGAGCATGATTTGTTTGTGTTTGATGCAAAGTTTGTGTTCACTCGTATTATATTAATTAATTGGTATCAAACAGATATAAAATATATATGTTTAGGTTCCAAGAATAACGAAAATACAAAACAGGAAAGAAATCCTATGCATCAATGCAATACCAATACATTTGGTTTTAACGACTCGTCAGCACCTTGTCTTAGGAAACATAGTAATCTGGGACCGTGCACTAATTTCACTAATATATTCCTATGTTTTTTTTAGGCGTAAAACCCCGTTGAGTATGGTTTAAAGGGACAAATAGCAATCTTGACTTGTGTATCGCGCATTAAAATTAGCACCTCGACTTATTATTCCAGCATTATTATAATTTGGAACGTGCTTGCATATAATTAAATACAATTTTCAGTTTTAAATTTTCTTCATTATCCTACCAAATGTTTAAAATGTATTATTGATGGAATATAACCAATAGTTAGTAATATGCAAAATTAATTTGTTTGGAAATGTTTCAATAATTAATATAAATGATTGCAAAGATGCAAGTTATGCAGAACCAATAACTGGACGCCGCGAGTTTTAAACAAATCAAAATTGCAGCGTGTCCCTTTAAATATTGAACATATCCGTTGTGCTCACAGTAAGGGTGCCATTTACTAGAATATTATATGTCACGCATACATGCGATCAATGCGTTTTACATCGTATACATTTCTGAATTCATAAGTTAAAACGTGTATACCGTGGTCACTGGGGTCAAAGCCCGATTTTCTTGTTTAATGTTTTAATATTTTGCTTAAATTGTAAACATCACTGGGACCGCAATATTTACACTTCTAATGCTCACGTGATATCCCATTTGCGCATTATCTTTTGACTACAGTATGTCTTGCATCACATATATATGACCGCAATATTTATCATCACATAACTTTTCCGTGTACAGACACTCGACAGACAAGGCCATACTTATGTACCACCAAGTCGTCCACAGAAAACGACACCTCGGTTAATTATTCTCACCGAGCAGTACAATGTCAGTTACTGCACGTGCGGAAAGTGTAGCGTTAAAGAGGCATATCGGATGAAGCATACAGTTCTTTGGACCAGTTCAAAACCACATGACGATGTTCCTCTTACATATACTAGTGGTCATGTGATCGATTGCACCGAAACCCTAATAGTTGCGGAAGCTGGTAATCCGTTTGCCAGTAGAAATGCGAATGATTACCTGGTCAGCCTCACCAGCACCGCCGATGATAGGATGTGTACCGGTGAGAGAGGTCCGGTTACGAGACCTACAATACCGTCACTACAAATGATGCGATATATATATGCCGATGTCGTCTACACGGTTGACACCATCCAAAAGAATGGCCAGGATATCAAGAGCACTACAGCCCGCAATGATGACCGACATGCTGCTGTTAGCTGCCCGGTTGCCAGCAACAATACGACTGAACATGAGCTTAACAATACAAACAAATGCCAGTGATGGAATATCTACAGATGATGGCTGCCCAATTGCGAACCACCAGGAGCCAAACGAATGTTCGACAGATCAAGAGTATCACAGACGGCACCGAAGACCAGCATGCCCATGATGTTTGCCCGTCTGACAGTCTGCCGATGTCGTCTGCTCGGTTGCCAGCATCCAGACGAATGGCCAGGAGATCAAGAGCACTACAGCCCGCAATGATGACCGACATGCTGCTGTTAGCTTCCCGGTTGCCAGCAAACATTCGACTCAACTTGAGCTTAACAATACCACAAATGCCAGTGATGGAATATCTACTGATGATGGCTGCCCAATTGCGAACCAGCCAGCAGACGACTAGTTACGAGATCCGCCATACCACCACCGCCAAAGCTGACCAAGACGATGACGATAGTTATGGAATCCTGGCCGTGTATGCTCAAAGTGAGCTATACACAGGTGTTAAATTTAGTACCATTGAGGATACGCCCCGGGTGCCACGGGAGTACTTCTGGCATAGGCTATTTTGCTAGAGTGGTAAGTATTGCTTTTAGTTGGCTTATTAAATGTATATATTTTGAACAATGTATCGGACGTATTCATTACTTAAAGGAACACACGGCAATCTTGATTTTTTTGAAAAACTCACGCCGTCCCGTTAGTTTTTCAACATAACTTGCATTTGTTCAATCATTAATATTAATTATAAGAATTGTTTAAAGCAAACAGTGTTTGCGTATTATTAATTGTTGATTATATTTCACCGATATTATAGATACACATATAGAGTAGAATAAGACGGAAAAAAAGGAAATCCAACATTTTATTTGAATTATATGCAAGTATGTTTATAGTCAAAATGCTTGATAAACGCGTCAATTTTGCCGTGCAGAGCCATTTTAACTTATTTGAAGCGGTCTGTATAAGGACCCTTCCCCACCTAATTTTCTTTTAAAATCATGCATATTTTCCAAATTTGTTACTGTACCTTGGAAATATCATTCCCCATTCATGGAGATTTTCCCCAATTAAGGCCCCTTCCCCAAAACGTAAAAAGACACTGCCTTGGACCCTTTAAAAGTTTTATTGTATATAGATTGTGAAGCAATATACATACATCACTCTCGATGGAGCGAATGATAGCGTTAACGTTGTCTTGAAAACGATGAAACCACGGAAAAAACCCACGTGTCCGAGTGTGCGCAGGTGCAAATCTAAATGTAATACACGATATATATGCTAGGTTGATATGATCAAATTTTGGTATACCTGTATTTTTAATTGGATTAAAACATATGCTTAAAACATACCTGATATATAACGTTTTATTATACTGTGTTTGAGATTGTTGATTGTCATTTGCATCTGATGAAAGACGGACGCATTTGTTTTATTTGATTAAAGCACTCCAAAAACAACTCATTAAAAATATCTTTGTTTATTTCCAGATTTGTGGAGCAAGAATATAATGGGCACAACAAAACAGAAAAGCACAACATAATACAGATATGACTATCAATGCTATATTGAATAATATCTAGTATCGAGCTTTATAATAATGTTTAGTTTCATGAAGACAAAAAATCTACAAGTTAACATTTTAAATACACTACTAAATTAAAATCTGTGTTGATAATTTATTGCGAATGTACCCCAAACACAAATAATCGTATTTGCCGGTCGCCGGCGGGTAATATGGCCTGGTACACCTTGGCTCTTAACCAATCAAAAGCATTGGGGTTGGGGCGGAGGGAGGGGGAGATGGCGGTGGTCTGCCTCTACCATAAAAAATCGACAGTCGTATATGGCCTAAAATGTGCTAAAAGGACGTAAAACACCATTCAAACAGACACACCTCCAGCAAGCAACGGGAAGTACGTCTGGGAGGCTGAGTGTATAATTCTCAGCAAAATGTTTGCGTAGTTAGTCAAAATTTACTTGTACTACTTAACATTTGTTTTTTAAATTTAATTTGTTCAGTTGATCGTCATGAAATATAAGTTTTCTACGTAAACATGGTACATTTGTTATTACAATTAAAATCAACATAAATACATGGTAAAAATATGGCCGAACATATCATATTTTGTGTTTATCATTTACCTACCTACCCATTTTGTTTTACCCTACCCAAAACTTGTTGATATTTTTTTTCATTGTAAAGGGACACACGGCATTCTCGAAGTTTTTATCAAGCATGAAAATAATTGTCTCGATTTATTTATCCGGTATCATTTTGACTTTAAAGCGTCTTTACATGTAATTATATTTTCAGTTTTTATTCTTATTCTACCATTGGTTTAAATAACTATTGGTGCAATATAATCAACAGTCAGTAATTATACACTACAGCAGTGAAGTAATAAAGAGATATCTTATTATTTCACTGACTACAGGGAGGAGACACGGACTGTTTTGTCGTTTCATGTTGTCGCACGTGTGTTTCACTACTGCGTGAAAATGACTACTTCCGTTCCGTTCTTTTAACATGTTAGGTTTTTATCTGCCATATTTGGTGTATTTACCTGTGTATACACAACACGCGTCATCAGCTGACGGTGTATTGCGTTCTACAATTTTCTAACCAGTTATGTGTAAATACATGCTTTATTTGTTGACCTGGTGCTTAAATGCGCTAAGAGATACAAATTAAAGAAACTAAATCGGTCACAGATCTAACAACAAATAATGTTAATATTTCTGTGAATCGGTGTATGAACGCTGATGAATGTCAACTTATTTCTTGGTAAAACCAGGGACTCAGATACGTAATATAAACGGGCCATGGTAAAACTGAGCTACAAAGTTGACCAACTTTGACCTAGATTTAAAAAAATGTGCCATCAAATTTTATATCTATATTACCGATAGTACCATCTGGGATAATAATTGGAGGAATCGGTCTCGGACAGAAGCATACCAAACACTTGTCGTCGACTCATTCGGAACACTTCGGTCATGTACGTTCACTTTAGCCGTCATGTTTTAGGATGTATAATGTGATTTCGCTCCGTGATTTATCGCGTTTTATGGTTGAAGACATTACAAACAACACAGTTAGTTGCTGCAAAACGTAATTGTCAGTTTTGCGTCGGTTGTTCGTGTTTTTAGCAAGTTTTTAATTGCTTTTTTTAGTGTTTTGCTCTCAAACCAGGAAGGGTGAAATTGCGATGAAAAAAAGATGGCCGACGTTCGGGTAGTTTTTTGTTTGTTTGTTTTATACGCCTTTCACGCTTTTAATCTACTTGTCGATCTCTGTTTATCATACAAAAAATATGCACTTTGTGTTTGGTGTAGTTTTTAATTTGGTTATGACTTTGACTTCAACAATTTTTTTTTTTAACTTGGCCATTTTGAAAGTGTTTTTCCTTCTCCTGGATTAGCATGTATATTTTACCTTATGGAAGGGTAAACATTTTTCTCTCAATTAAACCGTACCTGTTGATGAATGCAAGTAATAACATAGATATTGAAATTTTGTTTAGGGTAGTTTTTAAGTGGGTTATGATTTTGATTTTCGCAAAAAAAAAATTAACTTCGCCATTTTGAAACAAAAAAAAATTCTCTTGGATCAACATGTATATTTTGTGGAAGGTTAATTTTTTTTTCTCTATTAAAAAGTACCTGTTGATGATTGCAAGTAATAACAGACATATTGAAATTGCTTTTAGAGTAGTTTTTAAGTGGGTTATGACTTTGATATTAACAAAAAAAAAATTAACTTCGCCATTTTGGAAAAAAAACACACACAAAAATCTTGGATCGACATTTATATTTTATGAAAGGTAAACTTTTTACGTCATATAAAGCCCTGGTACCATCTAACATTAGCATCTAATTTGAATAATGAATTTGATTGGTTATCTAAAGAAAACCCCATTATACTTACTCCCTGGTAATATGCTAACACACTTTGCTTCATACTATTCTTTTAATTAAAGGGGTTGTTGCAATATTTTCAAACACAATTTATTTAAAAGATATCTGAAAACCTTGAACAAATTTGAAAGAGTTATCAAAATGCCATAAACGATACAGGACATATGACATATTGAACATATGCAAAGAACGTAAAAGGAAGTGGCCATCTTGGAACGATGACGTTAACGCGCCTTTTTACCATATACGGCATATTGACAAAATACATTTTAAATCAAATTGATAAAAAAAAAAATATACAGATGTAAAATGTATAAATTGTATGTTTATTTTTCATTTGCAGTGATTTTCTTCGCTTTAAAAGACATTTTGTCAATGTATACCATATATGGTAAAAAGGCGTGATAACGTCATCGTTCCAAGATGGCAGGCTCCATTTAGGTTTCCTTACAATTTTCAATAGCTCATTTTGATAATTCTTTCAGCTTTTTTCAGGTTTTTCAGAGTCCTTTAAAATAAACCTTGTTTGACAATTATGCATCAACCCCTTTAATATTAATGATTGAACAAAATGCAAGTTGAACAAAATGCAAGTTATGTAGAAAAGCTAACTGGACGCTGCGAGTTTTTAAATATCAAACCAGGCACTGGAAGAAATGGAAGGAGTATAAAAACCACTTCCGAACCCCCGCACCTCCCAACCCCGAACCCTTTACGGAAATTAAAAATATGTATAACTGACAATAAACAAATCATACTGTTATAATTTTAACTGGCATGCATGTATTTAATGAACATATATATATGGTTAGTATTTGATTGCCTTAATTAAAGTATTTGTGACAAAATGCTATTTTATTCATCGCTAAGGGTATAAAACCCACTTCCATTCCGTACCGAACCCTAAATCTCCGAACCCCTAGTTTTTGAAAGATACGAGGGTTCAACACGTTAAATATTTAAAGTTTAGCATTCATAAACTAACTAACCTCATTATAAATGTATTTTCCAGTCTTGCTTTCTTTTATTAATGTAGATACAGCCATTTTTTTACCCTTTTTTCCGATACCGAACCCTAATCTAAAAATAATTACGGTGTCGTTCGAATAACACGTGATATGAAAATCGCATGTTTCAATTGTTTTATTAATGAGGCAGCACATGCCTTTATCTATGCTTATCAATTCGGAAAACACAAACTAATTAAATCAGTCATTGATTGGGAATCATTGATTGGTGAACTAAAATCACATCTAATCATATCATAAAGCCTTGACACGAACAAACAGGTATATAAAACTGTGTCATATTTATGCATGTGGTAAAAAAACATTTTTAGTTTCGCGACCTAATGTCCAACAGCAAACAAATGGCGTCGACTGTGGCATTTTTGCTATTGCTTTCTACATCTACATCTATAATATACGTTGATCTGTCAAAATATGACAATCATTCAACGGAAAAACGACTTTGCATCGCGGTTATTTATAATGCGAGCACAAGATAAAATAAGAGTTAAGAGAAGCAAGTACAGGATGAACTCGAATAAATAATGAAGACAATAATAGACGTAAATATTGCTATAAGGTAAATAAATACAAGAATAAATGGGTATAGGTAATAAAGATAGAGGTACAGGTAAGATGCCCAAACCTACATAGAATCTTCTGATATGAACCAATTCAGCTTCCGAGGCGGTACCAGGGACAAGCGTGTCCCCACTGACACAGCTTCACATCATCACTTGACTCATAGTAGGTTTATTTGAGCTTCTGGTTTAAGGGCAGAAAGCGGAAAGCTCCCTCTTGAAGTGTACCAAGGAGGGGGCCTCAGCTGCAGTAGCTTGGAGTGTATTCCAGGCAGGGATAGTTCTCGGAAAGAAACTAAACTTGAATGTGTCCGTTTTTGCAGAAAAGTGTTGGAATTTCCTGGAATGTAGTGCTCTTGAACGTGTTGTAGACGGAGTGAGGTACTCTGAGCAGCGGATGTCTATTAAGTCGTTGACCACTTTGTAGAGGAGTGTTAGTTGGAGCTTGGAACGTCTGTCTTCAAGTGTCTGTCACTGCAGGTGATCCAACATGGAGGTTACACTACTGGTATTTCTGTAGCGGTTGTTAACGTACCTCGCCGCTCGTCTCTGTACCATTTCTAGTTTATGGCTCTGGTCTGCATGGTGTGGGTTCCAAACTGTCGCTCAATACTCCACATGTGGTCTCACCAGACTAATATATGCATTTGTCTTGGTGTCCTCTTTCGGTGATCTTCTCAGGAACCCTAGCATAGAATTAGCCTTTTTGCTGACTCTGTCGATGTGGTTTTTGAAGGAAAGAGTTGATTGAAGGTCTACGCCTAGGTACTTGGTTGTGTCAGTCGCTAGTAGAGTGTGCCCTTTTAATCTGTAGTTGTGGATTTTAGGGTTCTTGGACCTTGTGGCACGGAGAATACTACATGTATGTGGGTGGAACTCCATGCCCCATTTCTGTTCTCAATCTGCTAGCGTCAGAAGGTCTTGTTGGAGAGCTAGGCAATCATCTTCTTTCGATATCTGTCTGTATACAATGGCATCATCTGCAAACAGTCTTGTTTTAGAGGCTAACTTGTCTGGGAGGTCATTTATAAAGAGGAGGAACAGGAGCGGCCCGAGGACGATACCCTGAGGGACTCCGCTATGCACTGCTTCACTGTCTGATGTAGAACCCTCTACTGTCACTTGCTGATGTCTGTTGGACCGGAAAGATTCAATCCACTTGTATGTGCTACCTCTGATGCCATAGTGGTTGAGTTTCTTGAGGAGGCGTTTGTGTGAGACTCGGTCGAATGCTTTAGAAAAGTCGAGAATGACCATATCAACCTGGATCCCAGTGTCTAACGAGGAAGCAAGCTCGTGAAAGAGTGTCACGAGTTGTGTCTCGCAGCTTCTTCTTGCCCGGAAACCATGCTGGCAATCAGTCAGGATGTTATACATGTCCACATGTTTCAGCACATTACTGACGACTATGTGCTCCAATTTCTTGCAGCATAGGCAGGTGAGTGAAACTGGGCGATAGTTGCTGGCATCGTAACTCTCCCCTTTCTTGAAGACTGCTATAACGTTTGCTTGTCTCCAGTCTGTGGGCGTGACTCCGTGCGTATGGCTATGTTGAAGATGATCGCCAAAAGTGGTGCGATTTTCTTGTGGCACTCTTTTGTACAGTTTTGTTTCAACAATGGCCCAACAGGAGTTAAAACTGCCAGCTTTGATTTATTGAAAATGAGACAGCATCTTGTTCAGTGAATAGAAAGTTTACAAATGAAACCATTTCCCAGACTGATTACATATAAGCTTAAGTTAAAAAAGAAACAAAACAATTTAGCAGATATCCAAATAGATATGGATTGTTCATATTGCTCCTATCCAAATGCGTTAGATAACATGCTTCAGTGTCAACAGTGTGATGAATGGTTTCATTTAAGATATTGCTTTATGTACAGAGGACAGTGGATAATACGACAGTCTTTATTGAAGTAACATTTGTAATAAACAGTAATGTAGATATTGCTGTATGTGCAGAGTAGAGTGGATAATACGACAGTCTTTATTGAAGTTACATTTACAGTTGTTATTGTTGTTTACACTTGTTATTCCATTTACATTTGTTATTGTGTTTAACCATTTGTTACTTATATCTGCTATTTTTAAATGTGCTAACGGATGACGGGTATACAGTACTGGTTCTACCCAGGAAAATGGGGTGGTCTGTCTTGTGCTGAAATTACGTAAAACATGTTAAACAAACAAAATTAACAATAACAAAATATGGGTTATGGTATGTGATTTTCATAGCACGTGTTATTCGAACGACACCGTAATTATTTTTAGATTAGGGTTCGGTATCGGTAAAAACAAATGGCTGTATCTACATTAAAGGGGAAACTGCCATATAAAAGCCACCAGATGGAGCTGGGCATGTTTTTCATATAAATTTATACAGGGTTAGATCAGGGAGTCCTTTTTCAAAATATTGAAAAATCCACCTCATAAAAATTGTTAATATTTGGCACAGAAGTAAACTGATATTAAACGAATGTATTGGTAAAAACATATTTGTGAAAAAGTATTTCTCATTCGTATTTTTCAATATTTTTTTAAACCCAACTGACAGAAATTTGATAATATAGGGGAGGAGCCTGTGGGGTCATGAACTGAGAAGTGTATACAAATACACGTGGTAGTGTTTACAGCAGACGACACTGAGTGATAGCAGTACTTATATTGTGTGTGAACCTCTGTAGCAGTGCTCTGAGATGGGGCATTTGTATAAGGTGACTATTTATGTGTTCCTGATCATCTCTATAAACAGAAAACTCACCAAGCCCTTCTATATCCCTCCCGTGAAAATAAACATTCCCTTCTCAGGCTCAGTTATGTATATTCCTTAGTCATACTATATACTATGTAATTCCTTACCTTATTATCTCCATCATGTCCGGCCATGCTTAACAATAATTTGTACAGTTTTCCTTTATTTTTGAATTGTTTAATATTCCCAACACAATGATCACACAATGTCATCTTTATAAAATATCCAAATTATACACAGGTCTTGTAAACTGCAGTGTACACTATGCCGATTCTCCATACCAGCTATAATTGGCAATTAAGTTTCATTTAATACTGATAAATTATGTCAATGGAATGGAAGTGGGTTTTATACCCTTAGCGATGAATAAAATAATATTTTTTGTCACAAATACTTTAATTAAGGCAATCAAATACTAACCATATATATATGTAAATTAAATACATGCATACCAGTTAAAATTAAAACGGTATGATTCGTTTATTGTCAGTTATACATATGTTTAATTTCCGTAAAGGGTTCGGGGTTCGGAGGTGCGGGGGTTCGGAAGTGGTTTTTATACCCATTCCAGGCACTGACTTCACTAACAAATCCTTAATTTTTACTTAAATACTTATAACACTGTAATAATTTCGTGTGTGCTTTTAAATCATTAAACTAAATATACTTTTAATAATAAAAAATCCCGTCCGACTTGAAACGAGCACTTCCGAAACGGCTTAAAACATAGACATATTTCTACATGACTTGCAAGGTTATTTCCCCTAATTGATTCGTCGCCATTTGTATTCATTTCGACGGAAACTGGCACAGAAGGTAAATTTGTTAATTATATCACTGTAAATCGTTAGATACAAGCAGGGACTCATATACATATATATATAGACGGATCCTGGGTAATCTTAAAGAAATGGGACTAAAGTTGTACAGAAAATGCTTTTTGATACTTTTATTTGGTATGGAAACATTGGTAATTTTATTGTCTTCTAAGAAATGTATGACACAATGATGATGTGATTTATTTTTGCTCAAGGATTCAAGCTAAGAGCTTGTCATGGGTTTGATGATTGAGAAATGTACATTAAACTGTGGAGTGCCCCCTTAAGGGTCCAACTTTTTTTTTACTAAGACAGTCAAATGAAGGATTTTTTGTCTGTATTTCAACATATTTTCAAAGTTTGTTACCATTCGGTTTGTTTGCGAAGAGAACTACTTCGGTTGGAATGTAATTTGTCGATAAGGCAAACGCGCATTGCTAGTGTCCCAATCCAATGATTGGGGTTCAAAAGCTTATAAATGCTTCTGTTTATCTTGGTGTACAAAAAACAGTATTAAAGATATAATTATGAAAGGAAAGCTTTACTTTATATTTTTCCGAATTTTATTAAAAATCACGCTACAATTCCCAATTTTATGAAAAATCGCGCTAAAATTCCCAATTCCAGGGGTACGGGTCATGTTCCCAAAATCATGAAAAAAATCCCTGATTGTAATACTCCGCGATGCACCGTATCTTGAGATATCTCGATATATGTCTAATTTATCTTGAGATACTCCATCATAGTCCATGTTGAGATATCACATTTTATCTTGAGGTATCTCAATTTATATTGAGATATTTGTATTGAGATATCTCAATTAATATCAAGATATCTCAATATATATCTCAATTTATTTTGAGATAACTGAGCCCAATATAGGTGGCTTTAAAGTAGAATACCGCTTAAGCCGGTGCTAGGGGGCGTGAGAAGTGTTGCTTCTTTCATTACTTCTCATGAACAGACTCAATAAAACCGAGTCTGCTGCTTTATTCTCTGAATTTTGTTTGTTGCTCTCAAGGGATCACCTTTATCAGTATTTATTGAGATATCTTAAGTTGTTTTGAGATAATTATCTTGAGATATCTCAATGTGTCTTGAGTCATTGATATCTCAAAATAAATTGAGATATATCTAACAATTTTTCAAGATGTATTGCAACTTATCGTGAGATATCTAACTTGCGATATCTCAAGATCCCATGTGTCTTGCGGTTGGTATATGCAATTTTAGTAGGATTTTCTTAGTTTGAGGTGGGCTTTATGCCATTTAAAAACTAACCATTGGTGTAATTCTTGGGTTTGCCTTAACACTGTTTCATTATATTGACAGTTTGCTAATGGTAATGTCCCGTTTAAGTACTGGTTGCTATGGTATTTTGATGTCATAGTGAGATGACGTTAAGCATAGAATAGCATGTGGTTTGACGTCATGTCACATGATGTCATTATTTCGTGTCGCGCTAAAATAAAAAAAAATTGCATAATATAGTGGCTTTATATAAATCGGGTTATAGGAGGCAACTTTTTAGAGTGGAAATGACTTCTGATTGCACATTTCAGACCTTTTTCATGCTATGGAAAAAAATCGACCGAAAGAAAAAAGATTGCAAAAAAGCAGTTAAAAAGGCTATTTCAGTGTTTTCTTAAAAAGGTGCTGTTAGGCCAATTTTTGAACAATCGCAATAATTCGTATGTCAAGACGTCCGGAATAAATTCACGAAATGGAAAAAGGGGCGTTTCAAATTTTTTTAACGGACAACTTTCCCTTAAGGGGGCACTCCTCAGATTCGCATGAATGTCCATGGTGTAAATCAGAAAGAAATCAACTAAGCATCTTTTAGCTCCATGGATGGTCTTTATAATAATTATGAAGCACATGTTTGATGTTTTTTTCAGTTTTGAGTACTTCTAAGTTTATTTTGGTGTATTGGAATATGCATTTTTTTTTTTTTTTGGAGGCTATCAATAGAAAAATGGGAACCAATCAAACACTTCCTAAAAGTAGTTAAAATGGCTGATTTTCACTGACGGGGAGATCAGCATGGAATAACTTTTTAAAATGCCGGACTAGGTATGTAAAATTTAGCATTTCCTGATATACAAGAGCATTATGAGTGCAGACATGACCTTGATATGTGTAGGATTATTTTTTTTTTATTTATTGACATTTGAAATATTGCTAAAATGGCATTTTTAGCATGTTTTAAGGGGTGGGGTAATCTTAAAGAAATGGGACTAAAGTTGTACAGAAAATGCTTTTTGATACTTTTATTTGGTATGGAAACATGGGTAATTTTATTGTCTTCTAACAAATGTATGACACAATGAAGATGTGATTTATTTTTGCTCAAGGATTCAGGCTAAAAGCTTGTCATGGGTTTGATGATTGAGAAATGTACATTAAACTGTGGAGTGCCCCCTAGGGTAGTCACATAATGGCGGCTAGTAAATAACTCTCGTTTCCTAGGGTAGTCACATAATGGCGGCTAGTAAAGTGTCGGCCTAGGGTAGTCCCATAATGGCGGCTAGTAAATACAGGGTTGAAATTTAACACTTATTCACTTGCTAAGGTGCAAGTAGATTTTTGCAGATTGCAAGTAGAAAATATTAGCACTTGCTAAATTTTGCAATTTGACAAAAGAAGCCCGCTAAATCTAAACCTATATTTCTTTACTAAACATATTACATCAAACTTAGTAAAATAGATGAATAGTATTATGATACATTATTACCATGTTGCATCAAGCTGAGTGTTAAAATGTCATCATTTACATGTATATCATTCCCGTTACAATGAATCGAATACTCTAAATTATTAATTAATTAAAAAAGCAAGTAGAACATCTTGGCATTTGCTTTTTTTTTAGCAAAACCCAACTTTTAGGATTAATTACTCTAAATGAGCCGGATGTGCTCGCCTGGCGCATTCGAAAGTAGTTCTGTACTAAAGAGTGCTAATCTTTTCTTTTTTTCAATGCAGTGCAGTTTCCTGTTATTTGTTTGGCTGTAACTGTATTCTGGACTTGTTGTTGATATTTGAAAATGCAGCTTATCATGTTTTTGACAGTTTTTGGCGGACATTTAAAAAGTGAAAGCAGCAGGGTATGAAATTGCAAGAGGTAAAAAAATAACGATATTCAACCCACTATTTCCTTGCTGATGTTTAATAGTAGACATATTTATTTGCATGATAAAGTAAGTTTCACAGAGTTCTAACCAGGTTTGAATTTTTTACAGGTTGTCAACATTCTCACTTTACTATGGAAGGGGCATGGGGACTCATTTACGCTATTATAACCTTCACACCGGTTTCCTAGCCCATGAGACGCACACTCCGGTATGGCTCTTGTAAATTTCTTAACCATACCCATTTCTAATAATAAGAAAAGGTACAGCCTAAATGGGGATTTATTCAGTTTGAGTAATAAACTTAAAATTTCAAACTGTAAAATTGAGGATACTGCACTCATCATTCTTTTACATATAAAAACATATCGATATTCACTAGCCTAATAAATTGGCTCCTATTTGCAGTTGTTTTTAATAATTCTATGTTCTATGCAACTGTAACTCACCAATACGAACAAAAAACAACATTAAACGTGCATTTTAACACACTATGAGATTCACATGCATGTGTTCGTACAAACTGTCAATTTCAGATAAGTTCATAATCTATCGAGATTTTGCATAGGTGCGTGAACGTAGGTGGTCAGGTTCTCAACGATATCCCAACAAACTGTTGTTTTGTTTGATCAAATCTACACCTTTATCAATGACGCGCCCCACGTCCCAGCCCACCTCATCCCCCAACCATCCCCCACCCCATCATCACCACCACAGATTTTTTTTTTTTTTACAAATCATTTGCGTTTTGCATTATTTGGATATTAACATTTAAATTTGAACACAATCATTTACATATAAAACAATTTAGATTCAATCCAGATACACATATGAAATATCAATCAAATAAAACGAAATGAGGTCACAATACAAAATTGCTAATTTTTCAAACCCTTCCTCCCCGAGTTGCCTTTCGACGACAAATTTCTTTAAAAGGACAGCATTTTTGGATTAAAACTGATAAAAATTAAAAATAAAATGTCACACCATGCCCCAAATGTTACTATAATTTGCATGAGATTCTAATAATGTTATATCGGCCCCGAGTCTCTATACGCGCCCCGCACTTCCTGCCCCATCAACCCCACCCACATTGTTTTAGCCTTGTTTTGTGATGGTATATAATGGCTATATAATTCATTATTGTCTGAAAAATCGAATAGTCGAGCTGCGCTGTTCTCCGACAGCTCTTTTTTTTATTATAAACGGCGTATTAAATTCTTACTTAGTGGTGGAGAAAAAAAAAGAATCTGATTCTAATAATATATAAAATACATGTATTTTCAAAATTATTCATGGAAATGCTGCAAACTGGAGCCCGATTAAGATTTTTAGTCATTGGTTTATTGTAAACTAAATCAAAGATCCAGTCCAGAAGACTCCTTAAAAATAATATTTAATAAGACCATATTTAATAAGTCCATCAAATAGTTTATAATTACTTATTTTTGCAGAGAAAAAAACACCTGGAGGCTTGAACTCGGATCTTCTGCATAGAAGTCGGAAGCTCTAACCATTAGGCAACGGCGTCAAACGCGTGACGTCATAATTAAATAGTATATATTGTAATGCATTAGTCTGATTCTGTGACTCCTGATACTCACGCAAGACATGAATACTGTGAATAGTAGCGTCAATAGTGAGGGTACCGACCCCCTTTTCGTACGCCGGATTCCGACCCATATAAACCAGTATTCCGTACGCCGACATCACAGTTTTTCATACGCGTACGCTGTATTTTTCTCAAAAAATAATTTTTTCCATCCAAAAAATTCAAAAAATGCTAATTTATGTCTCAGATTGCTGGAAATGCCATTTCAGAGCACCTAGGTTTCGAAATTTTCCGGGGGGCATGCACTAGAGAGCTCGGGCCCTTCGCTGTGCGGCCTCGCATCGTTCAAATAGTATTCCAGATGCCAACCCTCTGTTAGGGATTATTCCAGATGCCATGCCCCAAAAAAGCCAGTACTCCAGATGCCAGGGGGCGGGGGGTTGGTACCCTCAATAGTGCTTATTAAACCGCAAAGTCAATTGAAATTGTACTATTTAGTCGTATTTATCGATTATTGATCGATAATTGGTCACTAGCGAGACAGTTAGTCAGTACTGATTTATCCTCATCGATTGCGGAATTTAACGAAAAGTTCCGATGGCATTGATCGTACATAGTCGGCCAATTCTGTCATTCTTCGGTCATACCGAAATGCGGCGAATGGCCCCGGACAAGGGACATCGCAGAGGAGGCCCGAAGATAAATTACAATGTCGATTTCCGGCAGTAGCTACTCGTTTCCCATTCCGTATGCTTGACTCTCATATACTTGTTTGAAATCGGAAACCAAAGCGATAATTTTTTTCAAACTCATAGTTTGTGGACAAAAGTTCGCGTCAGAGATAAATCCCTAAATCCCCTATACAAAATAAATAATTAGGAAAAAACAAATGGGTTTTAACATTTAATTTTCACCAAAAACATGTTATTTGAAACAAGCATACTGTCGTTTTATCGTAGGAATCTTTTCCAATAAAACAAAAATACTTTAAAGTTTGCATCAGATGACAAACTTCCTATGACATGAACTGTGAATTGCACCAATCCATAACGAGTATGCAAAATAGTAGTTCAGTACAATGCATTTGCAAGACTCAGTATAAACACGTCAATATGGGCGAATATTGCCATTTGCTATTACATTGAAAGGAAATGGAGCTTGCAAATGCATATGCAGTTATTACCTGATTAGCACAAGGTTCTTTGCTGATTAGCTTCACATGAAGACAGGACGTTGTGTAATTGGCTGTTTATCTTCAAATGAAGACAGGAAGTTGTTTCATGATGATCTAATTATCAATTTAAATTCACTGTTTGACCGCATCTGCTATGATCCAACAAACCGCATCAGAGTCTAAGGGAAACTGTATTGCCCAATAATACACCAATGAAACTCAGTGACGCAGGTGAACATTGGACACAGGACCTCCAGTTTCAAGTCCGGCATGATATCCACTGTGTCGCGTCAGCCCTAACAACCAATATGGCGTTTTTGGCATATGTCGGATTTCTGTTAAGTTAATCAGTATCTTAATCCATAGATTTCAAATTGTCTTGTTTTGTGTTTGTTTTAAATACATTTGGGTACTCAGTTATGACAGTGTATGATGACTTTTAAGCCAAAACGGTTAAATACTTTCCAGTTTCACCGATGAAAGCAAAATGGTGAAATCTCAGACTGAATTTAACGGCGAAAACGAGGTTCCTTCACCTTCTCGAAGCCATACGAGACTTCAGTCAACTTCGCTACATCCTCATTATTGGTCACCATTCACTACTTATAAGTTCAACATTTTACACAAGAGATCTTCACACAAAACCAAACTTCTACACAAGCATTCTGTATTTACTCATTCTAACCCTGCATTGTACAATCTGAATTTAAAATACAGAAACATTGATTGTTTCATGAACACCACATTCAGCTGCAAAATTAGAATTACCTGAGTAGTCACCTGAGTTATTGGCATAGATAATTGGCTGAATAGTGCATACAGTGTGCTTTAATTAAAAAACACTTGACATATATACAGCTGCAGCTTAATGAATATATCTCTTATATCATGTGGAATTGAAGCTCGAAAATATGTTCATGTAAATATGTTCATGTAACTGGGAATAAGGTCAATATAATTTTTACTATAATATTTCCCGATTACTACCTTTAGTTAAAGGTGTCAATATGAACATTACTTGTGATATATTTTCCCATCTATCACCATTTCTTCAGATTCATAATATTAAATACCTTTAGTTAAAGGTGGCAATATGAACATTACTTGTGATATTTTGTGTCAGTATGAACATTACTTGTGATATTTTGTGTCAATATGAACATTACTTGTGATACATTGTGTCAATATGAACATTACTTGTGATATAGTGTGTCAATATGAACATAACTTGTGATATATTGTGTCAATATGAACATTACTTGTGATATATTTTCCCACCTATCATCATTTCTTCAGATTCATAATATTAAATACCTTTAGTTAAAGGTGGCAATATGAACATTACTTGTGATATTTTGTGTCGGTATGAACATTACTTGTGATATTTTGTGTCAGTATGAACATTACTTGTGATATTTTGTGTCAGTATGAACATTACTTGTGATATAGTGTGTCAATATGAACATTACTTGTGATACATTGTGTCAATATGAACATTACTTGTGATATAGTGTGTCAATATGAACATTACTTGTGATATATTGTGTCAATATGAACATTACTTGTGATATATTTTCCCACCTATCACCATTTCTTCAGATTCATAATATTAAATACCTTTAGTTAAAGGTGGCAATATGAACATTACTTGTGATATTTTGTGTCAGTATGAACATTACTTGTGATATTTTGTGTCAGTATGAACATTACTTGTGATATTTTGTGGCAGTATGAACATTAATTGTGATATAGTGTGTCAATATGAACATTACTTGTGATACATTGTGTCAATATGAACATTACTTGTGATATAGTGTGTCAATATGAACATTACTTGTGATATATTGTGTCAATATGAACATTACTTGTGATATATTTTCCCATCTATCACCATTTCTTCAGATTCATAATATTAAATACCTTTAGTTAAAGGTGGCAATATGAACATTACTTGTGATATTTTGTGTCAGTATGAACATAACTTGTGATATTTTGTGTCAGTATGAACATTACTTGTGATATAGTGTGTCAATATGAACATTACTTGTGATACATTGTGTCAATATGAACATTACTTGTGATATAGTGTGTCAATATGAACATTACTTGTGATATATTGTGTCAATATGAACATTACTTGTGATATATTTTCCCACCTATCACCATTTCTTCAGATTCATAATATTAAATACCTTTAGTTAAAGGTGGCAATATGAACATTACTTGTGATATTTTGTGTCAGTATGAACATTACTTGTGATATTTTGTGTCAGTATGAACATTAATTGTGATATAGTGTGTCAATATGAACATTACTTGTGATATATTGTGTCAATATGAACATTACTGGTGATATAGTGTGTCAATATGAACATTACTTGTGATATATTGTGTCAATATGAACATTACTTGTGATATATTTTCCCACCTATCACCATTTCTTCAGATTCATAATATTAAATACCTTTAGTTAAAGGTGGCAATATGAACATTACTTGTGATATTTTGTGTCAGTATGAACATTACTTGTGATATTTTGTGTCAGTATGAACATTACTTGTGATATTTTGTGTCAGTATGAACATTAATTGTGATATAGTGTGTCAATATGAACATTACTTGTGATATTTTGTGTCGGTATGAACATTACTTGTGATATTTTGTGTCAGTATGAACATTACTTGTGATATTTTGTGTCAGTATGAACATTACTTGTGATATAGTGTGTCAATATGAACATTACTTGTGATACATTGTGTCAATATGAACATTACTTGTGATATAGTGTGTCAATATGAACATTACTTGTGATATATTGTGTCAATATGAACATTACTTGTGATATATTTTCCCACCTATCACCATTTCTTCAGATTCATAATATTAAATACCTTTAGTTAAAGGTGGCAATATGAACATTACTTGTGATATTTTGTGTCAGTATGAACATTACTTGTGATATTTTGTGTCAGTATGAACATTACTTGTGATATTTTGTGGCAGTATGAACATTAATTGTGATATAGTGTGTCAATATGAACATTACTTGTGATACATTGTGTCAATATGAACATTACTTGTGATATAGTGTGTCAATATGAACATTACTTGTGATATATTGTGTCAATATGAACATTACTTGTGATATATTTTCCCATCTATCACCATTTCTTCAGATTCATAATATTAAATACCTTTAGTTAAAGGTGGCAATATGAACATTACTTGTGATATTTTGTGTCAGTATGAACATAACTTGTGATATTTTGTGTCAGTATGAACATTACTTGTGATATAGTGTGTCAATATGAACATTACTTGTGATACATTGTGTCAATATGAACATTACTTGTGATATAGTGTGTCAATATGAACATTACTTGTGATATATTGTGTCAATATGAACATTACTTGTGATATATTTTCCCACCTATCACCATTTCTTCAGATTCATAATATTAAATACCTTTAGTTAAAGGTGGCAATATGAACATTACTTGTGATATTTTGTGTCAGTATGAACATTACTTGTGATATTTTGTGTCAGTATGAACATTAATTGTGATATAGTGTGTCAATATGAACATTACTTGTGATATATTGTGTCAATATGAACATTACTGGTGATATAGTGTGTCAATATGAACATTACTTGTGATATATTGTGTCAATATGAACATTACTTGTGATATATTTTCCCACCTATCACCATTTCTTCAGATTCATAATATTAAATACCTTTAGTTAAAGGTGGCAATATGAACATTACTTGTGATATTTTGTGTCAGTATGAACATTACTTGTGATATTTTGTGTCAGTATGAACATTACTTGTGATATTTTGTGTCAGTATGAACATTAATTGTGATATAGTGTGTCAATATGAACATTACTTGTGATACATTGTGTCAATATGAACATTACTTGTGATATAGTGTGTCAATATGAACATTACTTGTGATATATTGTGTCAATATGAACATTACTTGTGATATATTTTCCCATCTATCACCATTTCTTTAGATTCATAATATTAAATACCTTTAGTTAAAGGTGGCAATATGAACATTACTTGTGATATTTTGTGTCAGTATGAACATAACTTGTGATATTTTGTGTCAGTATGAACATTACTTGTGATATAGTGTGTCAATATGAACATTACTTGTGATACATTGTGTCAATATGAACATTACTTGTGATATAGTGTGTCAATATGAACATTACTTGTGATATATTGTGTCAATATGAACATTACTTGTGATATATTTTCCCACCTATCACCATTTCTTCAGATTCATAATATTAAATACCTTTAGTTAAAGGTGGCAATATGAACATTACTTGTGATATTTTGTGTCAGTATGAACATTACTTGTGATATTTTGTGTCAGTATGAACATTAATTGTGATATAGTGTGTCAATATGAACATTACTTGTGATATATTGTGTCAATATGAACATTACTGGTGATATAGTGTGTCAATATGAACATTACTTGTGATATATTGTGTCAATATGAACATTACTTGTGATATATTTTCCCACCTATCACCATTTCTTCAGATTCATAATATTAAATACCTTTAGTTAAAGGTGGCAATATGAACATTACTTGTGATATTTTGTGTCAGTATGAACATTACTTGTGATATTTTGTGTCAGTATGAACATTACTTGTGATATTTTGTGTCAGTATGAACATTAATTGTGATATAGTGTGTCAATATGAACATTACTTGTGATACATTGTGTCAATATGAACATTACTTGTGATATAGTGTGTCAATATGAACATTACTTGTGATATATTGTGTCAATATGAACATTACTTGTGATATATTTTCCCATCTATCACCATTTCTTCAGATTCATAATATTAAATACCTTTAGTTAAAGGTGGCAATATGAACATTACTTGTGATATTTTGTGTCAGTATGAACATAACTTGTGATATTTTGTGTCAGTATGAACATTACTTGTGATATAGTGTGTCAATATGAACATTACTTGTGATACATTGTGTCAATATGAACATTACTTGTGATATAGTGTGTCAATATGAACATTACTTGTGATATATTGTGTCAATATGAACATTACTTGTGATATATTTTCCCACCTATCACCATTTCTTCAGATTCATAATATTAAATACCTTTAGTTAAAGGTGGCAATATGAACATTACTTGTGATATTTTGTGTCAGTATGAACATTACTTGTGATATTTTGTGTCAGTATGAACATTAATTGTGATATAGTGTGTCAATATGAACATTACTTGTGATATATTGTGTCAATATGAACATTACTGGTGATATAGTGTGTCAATATGAACATTACTGGTGATATATTGTGTCAATATGAACATCACTTGTGATATATTTTCCCACCTATCACCATTTCTTCAGATTCATAATATTAAATACCTTTAGTTAAAGGTGGCAATATGAACATTACTTGTGATATTTTGTGTCAGTATGAACATTACTTGTGATATGTTGTGTCAGTATGAACATTACTTGTGATATATTGTGTCTGTATGAACATTACTTGTGATATTTTGTGTCAGTATGAACATTACTTGTGATATAGTGTGTTAATATGAACATTACTTGTGATATTTTGTGTCAGTATGAACATTACTTGTGATATAGTGTGTCAATATGAACATTACTTGTGATATATTGTGTCAATATGAACATTACTGGTGATACAGTGTGTCAATATGAACATTACTGGTGATATATTGTGTCAATATGAACATTACTTGTAATATATTTTCCCATGGCATAATGAAGCTTCTGTTAATAAGTTGCTTTCAGGTTTCTTAGCTAAATGTTATATCACTGTTAATGTAAATAGAAAACAATGAATGCTCATGGACTCTTATGTATCAATATGCAGTTTCAGCTTAAGTGCAACCTGGGACGTCATTTAGAGCCCTGGTGCAACATCACCCCTCAAAATAATTTAAGGACCATCCCCTCTTTATTTTAATAAGATTAAAGTTTGCATCATCGCACAAGTTTAAATACACATTGCATTCTAAAAATGGGAACTGTTTCGGGTTTCTGAATTCCTTAGGAACATTTTACACCAAAAAAAATGATAATTGAAAATTGAGATTTTGAAATTTCAATAAAATGCTTTTTTTCACACATACATGTAATCAGTGAAGTAAGAAGATCTCTTCTTACTTCACTGATGTAATGAATTAATGGTGTTTTACGGCACGTCGACACATAAATAGGTCATATTGTGCGCAACAACTGATGAAAGATGAAGAAATGAAGTAGTAATTGAAAATTAATATACATGTAAATGTATAAAAATGTTATTTCTTATTATTTTCATGACTATTGATTCCTTAAAGAACATCTGTCAATATAGATTGGGATTTTTTTTCAGATTTAATCTACAGATAAGCGTGCAGTGCAAAATACGCAGATAGGTCTTGAAAATTTACTTCATTTTGGATGGGATGAAAATTCAACGTTTTTCAAAACTGTTCGGTGTATGCATTTAAACTGTCAAAGGTTAGTCAATTTCGTGGGAAAATCAAATGTCGCATTCATAGTTCCGTTGGTAGTGATTAAAAGTAAAGAATACATTGACGAAAAATATTAGAACTTTTAGTATCGTTGTTTTGGTGCAAATTAATGATTTTTGGAAATTATAAAAAATCTCGGATTTTAATTAAAGGTGAAATATGGCGTGTTTTTTGAGTATATATTCGGAAATATATATATATATAATATACAATCTGTTTAAATCTTACACTTATTGGTTGTCCCGTTTTCTCACAGTAGCCAATTTTATCTCATAGCGCACACGCTTCGAGTTTCGCCCTGGTAAGTGTCACGTGATCCCGTGACGTCATTGGTACCAAACGATTAGCGGTGTCGCATTGAGTTGTATAGTATTGTCTATGTAGGATTACGTTTTATGGTACTTGTTAAAAATGCCGTGTGCCGTTGCTAGGTGAAAAAGTTTGCATAAAGAAGGACAAGATAATAACCTAAGTTTCTTTCGTTTCCCTAATCGAGGTAATGATATATTAAGTCAGAAGAGTGGGTAGACCGTTACCGAAGAAAATCGCCCGACTGACGTCGAGAAAGTGGGAACCTACGAAAGACGCGCGAGTTTGTAGCAAACATTTTGAGTTGACTTCGTGGGAAATCCATCCTTTGGTTTCATTATCTTTGAATTTGGAGAACAAAAGGCCATGCATATTAAAATCAACAGGGTACCAACGATATTTGACTATTAAAATGAGAAGTGCATAACCCCGCCGTCTCCAAGCAAGTTGTATTCGCCTATTCCACCGGCGTTGAAAAGGAAAGTCATACATGAAGTAAGATTGAAATTTATGTTCAATTATCTTAGCACCTCTTCGGGTATACCTATGCTAAATTGAAGAAATGTGTATAGTCTTAGATCTTTATATACACCGTGAATGTTTAGCTGTTGAATTAGAAGCATGCGTCTTTACGTGAATCAATGAAGAGTTGACGGCGCTAATAATATGTAGCCGTCCATGTTTTTTAAATATTGCTAAGAACGTTCAGCATATACATTTAAATGAATCCGGTGAAATAAACACTGTGTCTTTGTTTCCAAATTTTAATTTTAATAATTTTAAATTATACATCCCTTCTGCCAATAGTGTTATAAATATATATTATCAACATATATAGGTCTATGGATTTGAAAAAAAGAAACAAAATATTTCATGAATATCTATTACGAGGCAGAAAATTAATAATATTACTAGCTTTTATATTAATTCAGTAATGTTTTATGGCAAAGCAACAACAATAACGCCTCTTAGCTCGTGCAATAAGTAAAACAAGTATAATAGAATAATATACTTTATATTATGGTAATTTGATGTTTGGTCTGTTTTCGATCTGTATATCAGGAGTAAGTATATATGAGTAAGTATACTTACTGTCTATATCGTGCTCATAATACATTTGGCTATATTATTTAAATGATAGTATTTTTCTGTCTTCGTGCGCGACATATCATGTGATATATCCGTCATGTGCAATACGCGTCTGCTCTCGGCGGTATTACACCGCTCAAGTAATTGCAATAAACAGGAAATATATCATAAAACTAGGTTTCCCTAAATGGTGCGTGCTTTTGTGATATACCGACGTATTTACCCTAATTAGGCTGTACTTCAATAGTGCACCGCAGTATTTGATTAGTCTGTTTTGATATTTGGGGGCAGTGGAGACTAGAGAGCGTATCATATTGCAAACACCGCTCCTAGAGTGTTTGATGTTGATGGCGACTTATGGCAAATATATAATACTATAGAAATTATGGTGCCGAAATTATATGCTGTTTCATTTATTATTGTTTTTATTCATTTTTTATCAATTATGGATAATATCTAATAAATATATTTGTTCCATGTCTACTTATCGGCAAAAAAATCTGACGCTCGTATTTAGACCAGGTCCATTCATTCGGAATATACTACATTTCGCGGTTATTATGTATGTACCAAGATTTTGCAGTGTTGCGGGTGACTTACTGTCAGATTTCGATGAAAACAATGTTTACGTTGTTTTTTGTTTGTTGTTCCTGTCAGTGTATAAATACACTATTTTGTTAGATTAGTGAATAGTGTAATGAACCGCTGAACGTAACGAATGACATGACACAATAGTCTTTTACAAGCACTCCATTTGCACCTGCACCGCGTTCGACTTCATCATCAGTTGATGAATCCGATGTATTTTCGTCCTCAGACACGTATTCTGGCTCCGAATCGTAAGGTTGCACATTGTGTAACCGTCTTATCACGGGCATTTCCCCTGACTCAGTATCATGATCGCTTAAATCTCACATTTTCACACAAGGTATACTGTTTTTGCGTTCAGTCCCAATGTAAACAAAAAATAGATTGTTCCCAATGACGTCACTTCCGGTAATTCGCGCAAGAGTTTTTCCCCTTAGATCTTTTTCGATTTTTTAGCAATTCCTGTTCGCCTGTTCGATTTTTATCTTTAAAAACATATTTTCACTGAACTTACATCAATGGCATAGTAAAAATCGTATTTATAATCATATTTAATACTTAAAAACATATCAAAAGCGGATTTGTTGATATAAGACAAATTTCTGGTTTAAGAGAACAATGTATATCAACATTTTGTTCTTTAATCTAATACAGAAGACCTGACAATGTCCAGTTCGATGCAACATTGCTTACACATTATGTGTTACCGTTTCAAAATGGTAGGTAGTCAATTTCACTGGTAAGCATATTAAAAATATTCTGGCGGTCTTTAAATTATTTTGAGGAGTATATTTAAAATAGAAAAATGTTTTTGCTAAACTTATCAAACTAAGGTTTCACGCATTGTTTTAAAAGTTTAATCGGTCAATTTTGTTGTTACTTTAAATATAAAATTGATTTCCTGACGTTATTGGTCAATTATTTTTCAGGTATCCTGTTAAGACGACAATAATACAAGCCATGTCATTTGAAAATACAGATGGGTATACTAATCCGAACAGAACCGTTTCAGTGCAGGATTTGCAGCATGTGATTTACAACTTCAAGTGGTCTAAAATCACACAAATGCATACATACAGGCGAGACACCATATGCACATAGTTGTAACGTGTGCGGTAACGTATTTACCCAGTCAGCCACTTTTGAAAAACATATCGGCACGAAACCATTTAGGTGTAGTATGTGCAGTAAACGATTTACCAATTCAGGCAATCTTAAATGCCACATACGCTCACATACAGGCGAGACAACATTTAAGTGAGAAACCATTTACGTGTAGCATGTGCAGTACAGGATTTTCAGCTGCAGGTGAACTGAAAATACACACACATATGCGTACAGGCGAGACAGCATTTAAGTGTAGCGTGTGTAATAAAGGATTTTCAACCTCAGGTGCTCTTAAGGTAAACATGCGCATACATATAGGTGAGACTCTTATTTAAATGTAGCGCGTGTAGTAAAGGATGTTCAACCTCAGATGATCTTAAGGAACACATTGTGCATACATACAGGCGAGACGCCATTTAAATGTAGTGTGTGAAGTAAAGAATTTACCCAGTCGTGCCATCTTAAAAGCCACATGTACACACATACTGGTGAGAAACCATTTAAGTGTAGCGTGTGTAGTACATTATTTTCAACCTAGAGCATGTCGAGTGAAGTTAAAATACTCATGCGCGTACATACAGGTGAGACACCATTTACGTGTAGTGTGTGTAGTAAAGGATTTACCCAGTCGTGCAATCTTAAAAGCCACATGAGCACACATAGAGGCGAGAAACCATTTAATTGTAGCGTGTGCGGTAAAATATTTAAGAATTCAAGCAACCTTAAAGTCCACATGCGCTCACATACAAGCGAGAAACCATTTACGTGTAACGTGTGCAGTAAAGGATTTACCCAGTCGTGCAGTCTTAAAAGGCACATGAACACACATACAGGCGAGAAACCATTTACGTGTAACGTGTGCAGTAAAGGATTTACCCGGTCGTGCAGTCTTAAAATCCACATGCGCACACATACAGGCGAGAAACCATTTAAGTGTAACGTGTGCAGTAAAGGATTTACCCAGTCGTACAGTCTTAAAATCCACATGCGCACACATACAGGAGTGAAACCATTTAAGTGTAACGTGTGCAGTAAAAGATTTTCAGCCTATAGTAAAGTTAAAATACACATGTGCATACATACAGGTGAGACTTTATTTGAATGTTGCGTGTGTCGTAAAGGGTTTACCACGTCAAGCTATCTTAAATGCCACATGCGCACACATACAGGCGAGAAACCATTTAAGTGTCGCGTATGTGGTAAAAGATTTGCATATTCGTTTGATCTTAAAATACACAAGTACACACACATAGGTGAGAAACCATTTAAGTGTAGTGTGTGCAGTAAACGATTTAAAACCTCGGGTGAAGTTAAAATACACATGTGCGTACATACAGGTGAGACACCATTTAAATGTAGTGTGTGCAGTAAAGGATTTCTTCAGTCACGCAATCTTAAAACGCATATGTACACACACACAGGCGAGAAACCATTTAAGTGTAGTGTGTGCAGTAAAGGATTTAAAACCTCGGGTGAAGTTAAAAAACACATGTTTATACATTCAGGTGAGACACCATTTAAATGTAGTGTGTGCAGTAAAGGATTTACCCAGTCATACAATCTTAAAAGGCACATGCACACACATACAAGCGAGAAACCATTTAAGTGTAACGTGTGCAGTAAAAGATTTTCAATCTCGAGTGGAGTTAAAATACACATGCGCATACATACAGGTGAGACTTTATTTGAATGCTGCGTGTGTCGTAAAGGGTTTACCACGTCAAGCAATCTTAAATACCACATGCGCACACATACAGGCGAGACACCATTTAAGTGTAGCATATGCGGTAAAAGATTTGCATCTTCGTTTGATCTTAAAATACACAAGTACACACACACAGGCGATAAACCATTTAAGTGTAGTGTGTGCAGTAAACGATTTAAAACCTCGGGTGAAGTTAAAAGACACATGTGCGTACATACAGGTGAGACACCATTTACATGTAGTGTGTGTAGCAAGGGATTTACCCAGTCGTGCAGTCTTAAAAGGCACATGAGCACACATACAGGCGACAAACCATTTAATTGTAGCGTGTGCAGTAAAGGATTTAACAATTCAATCAACCTGAAAATCCACATGGGCACACATACCGGCGAGAAACAATTTACGTGTAATGTGTGAAGTATAATATTTTCAACTGCAGGGGAACTGAAAGTACACACATGGTCGCATATAGAGGAGAAACCATTTAAGTGATTTACCCAGTTGTGCCATCTTAAAAGCCAGATGGGCACACATACAGGCGCGACACCATTTACGTCTATCGTGTGAAGTAGAATATTTTTAACTGAATGTGAACTGAAAATACACACATTGTCGCATATAGAGGAGAAACCTTTTAAGTGTAACCTGTATTAAAATATTTTCAACTTCAGGTGAATTTAAAATACGAGTGCACGTACATGCATACGAGAAACCATTCATGTGTTGCGTGTGTAGTAAACGATGTTTAACTTCATTTCATCTTAAAATACACATGCAGGCAAGAAACAATTTAAATGTTTCATTTGCAGTAAACGATTTACCCAGTCGTACCATTTTAAAAGCTACATGTGCACACATACATACTAGAAACAATTTAATTATAGCGTGTGCAGTGTGCAGTAAAGCATTTACCAATTCAGGCAATCTTAAATGCCACATGTGCACATGCAGGCGAGACACCATTTAAGTGTAGCGTGTGTTGTAAAGAAATTTTAACTGCAGGTGAACTGAAAATACTCACTTTTATGCATACAGGCGAGACACCATTTAACATAAGTGTGTAAAGTAAAGGATTTACCCTGTCTGTCGATCTTAAAAGCCACATGCGCTTACATTCGGGTGAGAATTCATTTAATTGTAGCATGTGTAGTAAAGGGTTTACCAAATCAGGCAATCTTATAGCCATATATATTCACACATACTGGCGAGACATCATTTACGTGTAGCATGTGTAGTAAAGGATTGTTCACTGTAGGTGAACTGAAAATACGCACGTATATGCGTACAAACGAGACACCATTTACGTGTAGCGTGTGCAGTAAAGGATGTGCAACTGCAGGTGAGGGTTATTCCATTAAAACATACATGGGACCCCAGGAATGCACTTTTGAAATTGAACACCCACCCATAGATGCAAATTTGAGTTTGCAACACCAAACTTTTTTTTTTTTATTCAATAGCTAAAATACGCCCGTCCATAGACTTCTTTATGTTATAAACATATGGAACTACAGACAAATATGGCAATTAGGCCTAAACAAAATAATAGTGTGGTTCTGGTAACATGTTCAAAATGGGTAGGTAGGGTAGGTCGTATTTTTTTTTTTTTTTTTTTTTTAAAAGGATTGTTTTTTATGAACTTTGCGTTGATAAAAAACAATACATTTTTTTTTTCGAAATGGACCAAAAAAACGTCAGGGTCGGCGGGTATTCGTAGGTAGGTTCGGGTGACCCGAACCACACAATTTTTTTTTTAGGCCTTATTTGTAGAAGGTCAGTGGTTCTACCCAAGTGCTGTTCGGTGTCTGAAAATGCACCGAATGGCACCAGTGGCGGTCTACCTCCTCCGTCAGTAAAACTTCCCCAATAAAGTTTTATATCAGGACCTGTTTTATCATTATCATAATCATTGGTGTAATATTTGAATAATTTAAGACTATGTAATTGTATTCAAAAGTTGAAATTGTTGAAATAATATGTTTTTAGCAGTTAATTAAGAAATTTCGAGTGTTTAAAAGGTGTAGATTTCATGACATTTTTAATGAATATTATTATTATAATTCATATGTGTTGTGTTTTGCAATGCAAATTCTCCTTTCATACTTTTTTATGTATCTTTTACTATCGTCTCATTTACCTCCGACTGGAGTTAGACATGTACGTTCATACTGTATTATGAAAAATGTATATTTTAATGTTGTATATTGTGATAAGACGTAAATAAGTCAATAAATTTATAATTTTCCATTGCCAAAATGTTGAGAATTTATCTTATTTTCACTAAGTGATAAAGCTTGTGTTTAACTCTGGTTTTATCCTAAAATAAAAATCTTTGAAAGAGTAAATAGATGATAATTTTCACGATTCGATTTTGAAAGCGACATATTGAATTAGTTTGTACAAATGTGCATGGCATATGCTGTTAAAATAGTTACACTGTAAATACCTTAATTTTAACAGTAAACTTGGTTGAACATCTAGCGTAAAGACCGAGTTTATCACCTACCCAAATTTAGATGTGTGTAAGATTTCTGGGGTCACTGATTGGTCAGTTTATTTCAATGATTTAAAAATTAGTTTATTGCGTCTTTGATTTATTACTACGCCTTGCACAACATGTTAGAGTTTCCCCATTTTGTGACAAGCGAAGTCGGTAGCGACATCACAGACATTTCTTACCCACTGACCTCGATCGACGGTTCACCTCGTGAGATGCAGCTGTCAATCAGTTTTGACACGGCTGGGGAAAATGCGTGTAACTACCTACACGCGGTGTATAAAATGTACATAGGACTCTACTTACTAGTATTGTTTGTGTACATCATGACTTCGCCATTTTTTTTGTGGCTTTTGTGGCTTTTTATGTAAACAGCCAGATGAAATGTCAAAATCGTAGAAAGGGTTGGTACGGTCAGAGAAGGCTCGAAAGTGGTGGTAATTTCCCCGGGGTGCTTTACTCAGGACCGATTTATATTACATGTCTACCTACAGTGCCTGCTTAAATTAATGTTGCAAAAGCTCATAGTTCCTAAGATCTAAATATGTGTCTTTTCATCATCCAGAAAGCTTATTACAAAAAATCGTGACAGTTGCGGTATTTTTTCACTGAGAAAAAAGTCATATCCCATTGAATACTATTTATGGTATTTGATATCTGTCAAGACACACCGCTCCAACCCACCTTAACGTCGAAGATTTCCTCGCTACCCAATTTTTTCGAAAAAGTCAAGTTTCATTTCAGTATGCGACACGAAATGAAGTTATATGAATCTAAAACAATAACACGGTGCCGAGCAGAAACAATGAGGGCAGAACAAATGTTTGACATGCATTTTGACAGATTAATCTGGTGATGTTCAGTTTTCATTGGCCAACAGTTACACGCTGGCAATCTCGGGCCAATCGGAACTGATCAAGCAGGCTCTCAAAAGCCCACGTTTGATCAGGGTCTTTGATGCGCTTTAAATTGATCATGTCCAGGTAAATGCTTTTCATTTTCAACGGGGCGAGAATGATCAAGACGGTACAACACAGACGAATATTTGATTCGTCGCAAAGTGGAGTTTCTCTAACCTGGTGTTCAAGGCGTAGTACGTCTCTGATTTATGTTGATGATGAATGATTAAAATTATGGATTCACGGCATGTTACTATTTGCACTAAGAAATTACATTGACCTAATTATGTTTGTGATCACTGACCACTTATGATGGAATACACAGAATCATAAAACTTCGTTTTCCATATAGGTTGGCTTTTAATCGGCAGTCAACTGGTACTGTTAGGCATGCACATAAATACTCCAAATGTATGTAGGTCTATGTGTTATGTCATAAAACCCTCTGGTCAAACTGAACTGTTACTATAGAATAAAAATGGCAATAAAACACTTCCGAGGAAGCCGTCAACAGGAAATGTGGATCATAAAACCCAGTGACTTATCTGAGAGGGTTCTCTGACATGCTATCGAATACAAAAGGTCATAAAAACATTGGTCTTGTCTAAATCTAGACGTGAAAATCATGGCTCTTATGGTAGTATGTACCTACCCCTACCATAGAGCCATGATTCCTTGCATAAAAATTGTCAGCAGGACACGGTATCGACCCCCATACGCACTTCTCCGGCTTTGTTTCTGACGCCATCACGCAATGCCTGCATAAACAACCACCGTATTTCAATAGAACACACCTTAAATACCACCGGTGCATGCATACAACTCGCCAAAGAAGAATGACACGCCGATATATTCGGTTTTCGTAAGCCACTGTTGATTTCAGAAATGTTTTTTGTTTACATTCAAAATAATCTCATGTGACGTCTCGTTCCGTATTTGGGAATTCTCAGACACTTGACATTTTCCGGTTAACGTTGTTTTTTTTCGTCAGTTGTGGGCGGGTTTAAGTTTCCAAATACGGAACAAGACAACGAGAGATGTTTTGAAAGGTAAACATTTCAGAAAAAATATGTCGACATTCGTACAGAAAATGCCAAGATCTACGAGATATTTTTCTCTTTGATGAGTTTCATGCATGCAAGCGTGGTATGTAAGGTTCAATCTATTGAAATTAGGCGGTTGTTTATGCAGGCATTGCTTGATGTCTTCCGAAATCTCTCTTGATGGGATCGACCCTGATACAATACCTACCTATTATGTTGATACAGTTGGAAAATTAAAACTGCTTATCACAAACATCATTAGCCGAGTGCCCATCTTTCTCTGGGTGTTTCTCGGAACATTTCCCAGATGGCGGGGCAGCAGTGTTGATCATGCACTGCTTGTCTGTGATGGCTGCAATGTCAGTTCGTTGCGTCTCAACCAGAGTCAACTAGACGCTCTCTCTGCTGTCTGACCTAGCTTGTTTACTGCTGTCTTGCATACTTGACCCTCGATGCCTAGGGTACCGAACATGCTCCACAGTGACTGTGCTGGGAAGCCCCTGCATCCAACTTCCACCGGAAACAACCATGTTTTACATCCTCCTTTCTTGCATATATTGACCAGCTCTCTCTTGGTTGTTGGCCACCATCCTTTCATATGCCTCCTCTGTTCTTTCATCCCAGGGCACCGTCAGCTCTACCATAATCAGCCTTTTTGTGGTCTGTGATCAGATAACAATGTCTGGTCGAAGAGTTGTTTGTACCACATCTGGGAATACAAGTTTCTTCCCCAGGTCCACCCGCATTTCCCATGTCTTGGCTTCATGCAATAAACCATTGTAGCTGGTAGGTGTGGTTTTCTTCTGACCCTCCTTGACAAAGCTGATGAACTGCCTGTTTTGTTTTTGTTTTCTCTCTTTCCTTCTCTCCCTTTCCAGGCTGTCTGCCATATCTTTTGAAGGACTCATTCATGATGCCACCTGTACCTTCCTTGTGACAGAGCTTTTGAGTATGATGACATTATGTGTTGGAGGGTGCCTCTGCTTTTACACAATGAACAAGACGGGTCTTCAGATAGGTTTCAAAACTGCAGATTTGTAGGTGTAGGCTTCCGATCATAAACTGGGCGAAGTAGGAAGCTTAACCTTAGTGGCTCATACTTCCAGATCTCTGCCCACGTGAGCTTTTGTTCTGGTAATGTCCACTTGTCCACCTCCCTTGAGCTCCCATCTGGACTGCCCTAGCTGAACGGACCACTTCTTCCGCTCTTCTTATCTCAGGACCATGGTCCTCCTGCCACGGCTTCCAGCATCTTCCCACTTTTGTTTTGCAAACAATGTCCTGGTGTTTCAGCTTGCTCTAAGCCTGGTCTACTGCCCGGCTCACTGAACATTTTCTTCCTGTTCTGACTTGGATTCCGGCCTTGCTGATCTTCTCGTCTGCAGAATCTCTGAGAGTCAGGAGTAGTCTTGCTTTGTCTACCTTGTATGCCTTAACTAGAGATGTTAACGGCACCTAGAATTATGTTGTTCTGCCAATGTTGGTGAATGAAGGAGGTACTCCAAGCCATCGTCTAAGATGTTTGCTGATAACTTGCTCCAGTTTCTCAACTGTGCTGACAGGGATTTCATTCACCATAAGTGGCCAGATGAGTCTAACTATTAAGCCATGCTGGTACATCCATGCCTTGAACTTGCCCGGGAGCCCAGATCTGTCTATTCTTCTTAACTCTTCCTCCACTTGCTGCTTCAGCCTGTCTGTGCTGTTCCTGTCTAATAGCGAGGAGTCACACCACTTTCCTAGACACTTTATGTGGTTGTTCAGTAATGATGGTATGCTCTCCGCCTGTATAGTGAGACTGAACTGGTATGTAGGTCGCCCTTTCTTGACTACTTATCACCTTCACTTCCTTGCCTTTACCTTTATTCTGGCCCATGTAATTGTGTCATCAAAGGCTGTCATCTGGCCTGGATGTGAGTTTCAGTGGTGATAGTCATGTCATCCGTGAAACCCCTATTGGATGGTAGACAGATACTTGCTTTGGGTCCTCTGGATTCTCTTTCAGCAGCCTTGATTATCAAGTCATACCCATAACAAAGAGTATCACAGAGATGGTGCAGCCTGTGACTATGCCTTTCTCTAGCTTCAACCATGATGTTGTAAACTTGTTCGTTGAGAACCTCAGATGAATGTTGCTGAAGTAACTCATGATCACTTTGTTGGCATGCTCTGGGATGTGGTAATGTCTTAGTGCCACATCTATCAGCTGATGAGGTATGGAGCCCTAGGCGTTGACAAGGTCCAGCCACGCAACTGTCTTATCTTTCTTGTTGATCTGTGCTTCATGTAGCAGTGGGGTTAGAGCACTGGTGTGTTCGACACATCCTGAGAAACCTGGTATCCATCCTTTCTGTACAGAGGTGTCCACATAGCCGTTGTCAATCATGTATGATGTTATTCTCTTTGCCAAGACCGTAAAGAAGATCTTCCCCTCAACACTCAATATGGATATAGTTCTGAACTGGTCGACTTTCTTGGAATTTCTTTCCTTTGGTGCAAAGCATCCTTTCGCTAGCTGCCAGGATTCCGGAATCTTACCCTTCCTCCACACCAATTGAAGAAGGCGCCACAGTCTTTATAGTAACTTTGGGCACTTCTTCTATACTTTATATGGCAAAACCGCTGGGGCCAGGAGCGGAGCCGAATCGAGGTTGGTTCTTTCGTGTCTAGAGACGTTCTGAGCAAATCTGCTGGCTTGATTCTCTCGCTGTTTCCCAGAGATAGATCTCTTGTTTGGTCAGAATGGGTGTCTGCAAGAAGCTGTTCCACCTCGTCTTGACTGCTCTCCAATCTTCAAGATTTCTCTTCACCAAGCAGTGACGTGGTAAATCTGTAGGGTTGAATATGATCTAGTTCTTGCTTTTTCCTTTCTTTTATTTCTGGCTCTTTCAGCGGTTGTCACCACTTTCAGTCTTGATCGTAACTGGTCTCAACTGTTTCAGTCCTACCTTTTCTGTATCACTGGCTTTCTTGAACTGTTTTCTGATGGATCGCAGCTCCTTTCGGATCTTCATTTCCTGCTCTCGCCCATTAGGTACTGGTGTGGGATTTCCTCCTCCACTTTTCTTCCTTGCAAGGCCAAATCTTTCTTTCCTTACTGCGTATAGAATAGATGGTAGGGCTTGCAGTTTCCTTTCCAGTCCTCCTTACAGTGCAGGCTGTAGGATATGGTCCACGTCTTCATCGAACCTCTCCCACTCTTTATCTGCCATTGTTTGGCCATTCGATCATCTGCCTTCTCTCATTTGATGCTGGCTGACGTTTCTCGCTGCTGGTCTGGATACCATCCTTGCCTTACTTGCCGCAGGGAATCCAGTCATCCATGCCGCCGTCGGAAATCTGAGCTGTCCATCGCTATTGACCAACGAGTTTTCAGATGACCCTTCTTGACCACTTCTTCCCTGGCTGTAAGGCTGTGATGGTTGGTCCGGACTGGACATATATTCTTTTGTACCCTACCCCTCCATAGACTGATATGCACCTGTCGCTGAATGGTTCCTGTCTGAGACGATACAGCAGCAAAGAGACTTTCAGTACTGTTGTTGGTAACCAGACCAGATGTCTCCGCCGTCTTGCCAGATGAATATGCACGTTGCTGTCGTATGTCACGTCTTTGGCACCCACTCTTTGTCTGGTGGAACTTCAGTCCACGGGTCTTCTTACATATTTTGCCGCAATGGCACATAGTAATCGCAGTTCTTCCTGTCAAAGTCCGTTGAACAAGCGTTTTCGTTTACGATAAATCCGTCCGGTTGGACCCATCATCCTCCCCCACCACTTCTATAAAGGATGACATCGTAGATACACACCATATGAGTTATGATTCTCGCAGCTTTGTCTAAATCCAAACAACTAAAAAAAATGAATCTCCATTTTTATATACTCCTTAAAATAACTAAATTGGCAAAACAATACAATTCAACCATTATATTGTTTTTATTTTTATACTGTTCTGTTATTATAAATAGGAAATACAGTCGAACCTCGATAGCTCGAACACCGGTGATTCGAATACCATCGGTAACTCGAACACATTTTCCGGTCCCGACACAACTCCTGTATAATTCAATGTAATTTAATCTCGATTATTCGAATATTATTTCTCGAATACCCCGCCTCACTCGAATACATTTTACGGTCCGAAGATCCATTTGTGTGTGAATTTAAACCTCGCCTAATCGAAGGTGATGATCCATTGCCATGCGACGTCGGCCATATTAATTGTAATTGACGCGTTTGTATTTGTTTGTAGCACGTTTGATCATAGCGCGAAAACAGATAAAGTTGGTTATTAAAGGTGCGAACATTTATGATTGAAAAGCGATAATAGACAGACAAAATTTATGTTTAGTGAACTTCATTTACTGTTAATTACGATAAATTAAACACGGTTGATTTTCTAATTAAATAATGTACCGAAACCAGTCTTACCTTGTTCTCATTATTCGGACTTCCGGAATGTATGTTAAAATCGATTAGTGTAATATTTCTTTAAATAAATGATAAAACAAACACATTATTGCAGTTTTTCTTGTATTTTCATGTAACAATTACATGTTATATATCAGTTATGAGGTTTAAACAAACATGCATGAACATAAAAAACATACCGAGAACGATACATTACGCATTCTATACATACACCGGCTACGTCACAACCTGACGATAGGCCTCTATACTAAGACGCATCACAGCAAAATATGGCTTTTGTCTACCTCCGCACCGCATTACCGCTATTGCTTATTCCGCATTAGCGCAAGTGATTATTTTGTATAATAAAATCGAAGTACGTAGTCCTATCCGATGTCAATTATTTTCAAAGTATGCTATAATAACTGTGACCGAGGTGAGGGATCGATGCGCTAAGGTATAATTTATCTGACTGACATACTTTTTCAGTAAATAATACTTTAAATAAGATATATGCACCAAACTTCCAAAGGTGTGATAGCGGGTCGAATCCGCAGGTAGGTGTCAACAACATGCTTTATCGTCAATGGAAACTAAAATAGGCGTCTCTTTCTTTTTAAACGTGGTTTGCTGAACAGCATATTGTCTGTTCTTTGATTTAAAACCGCTCTGATTTCTATGGGCCTACAAATAAGGAAGTTATGTCAGTTTTATGATATGTTCTACCCCACCACCTTCTTTTTACATGGCCCAATAGGGCCATATTTAATATTGTTGGATACATTGTCGTAGAAACGTTTCAGTTATTGGAGGGGTGGGGGAGTAGGAACTGTTGAGAGAAAACATATTTGGCAAGCAGAAACACAAATATAAGAAAGTAAGTTTGTTTGAGTTATTTGTGGAAGGAGACAGACTCCTTGACAAAATATTTTACAAGCAAAATAAAACAACATTCATGCTCAATGATATCAATAGGAGATACAACATGTATTAGTTACAGAATGTCCAACTAGGTGTTCTGAGCATATACCATAACATATATTGAGGCGTTAGCTGAGATGTTTTCATGATATATGCGTTAACACCAAGTTGGATATTTTATAACTGTTTTAACTTTTATTGCTAGCCACACCCCCCTTGTATGATATCTGGTACAGGGCCGTCAATCTGTTTTGGGGGTCTGCGACCCATACCCTTGGGTGGGGGAATTTTAGCGTGCATTTACAGGAAAGGGGGAATTATTTTGTGGCCATAATTTTGATTACAATCATTGTTTTAAATGGTCTACATGTTTTATTTGTATTAAATACAGTTCGTACTCAATATTTTACGTACCAGAAGTTTTTTTGTTGTTTTTTTTCAGGGGGGAATTTTGAGTCTGAAATGGGGTAAAAACATACTTTTTGGAGGGGGGGAATTTTTGCGTCCAGTAAGCAAAATTGGCAGATCGACGGCCCTGTGGTATAACAGCATACTTTTTGAAAAGTGTGCCATTATAAGAAATCTTGGTACACTTTCGTCTTCCTTTATTGAATATATATGTATAGCTATGAGTCGTCTTTTTGTGCTATCTCAGTTTAAAACACCAATACGGGCACATTCAATTTAAATTATGGTCAATTTTACTGTCATGGCAGATATTTTGATGGATTTAATCACAGAATAATAATTTTTAAATGAATGTTATTGCTTTCTGTTAATGATACAATGTTTAATGTGGTTTATTCAACGTAACATTATGCATCTCTATATGTAAATAATTACTGAAAAGGTGATCCTTTGGAAGCAACAAACACAAACAAGAGAGAAAAGTTGCAGACTCGGATTTATTGAGTCTGTTCAAGAGAGGTAATTATAATATGCAACACCTCTCACGCCTCCTAGCACCGACTAAAGCGATATTCTACTTTAAAGCTACACAGAATGGGCCTGATGATCCCAAAGGACCAGTACATAATAAAACTACTGATTTGTAGTTGGGGCGACTTTTTGTCAGCATAATACTAGAACTATACCTACTGAGCTATGGAAGACATATGGTTAGGATTAAGTTATTTAACATGTAGCTGTGTTCAGTATCATCGGGACCCGTGTGGTTCCCGGGGGCCCCCGATTGGTCACGGGGCAAAGAATAGGGTCACTAAAGATCCCTTTGGAGGGGTAGAATCCCACCAAATTCATGTTCATTTTTTGTTCATGTTCATTAAAGTTCTTCATCATGATCCCTGCATTGTTTCAGGTGCTATCTCGCTCGTATCAAAAGAGCAGTGGCAGAAAAACAATAACGTGGCTCCAGCGTAAATGGAGTTTCTACGATAGAATTTGCAGCAACTCTGCAGTTCAGGGTGAGAAAGTTCTAGGCCCATTTTCCATATTTTATCTCGATGTATATGGAAGATGAGCCTGGCATGTTCATGCCTGTGGGGCGCCATATAAGCTTTTCATGTGTTGGTGCGCCTTAAAACCCCAATTCAGTTTCAGTATCATCGGCTGTCGATATTGTATTGAGGTAGCTATTGCAGTCTACAGTAGTTACAGTTATGCCAAAGCAATGTATATGGCATACTAGTACCTTTTAAAATAATAAAGTAATGTAGACCTTTTATGTATGCAGGTAATCATGTATCGATCAGTGTATTGAAGAAACAGGTTACACCATATGCACATTAAAGATCTCACTGAAGGTCTGTGTTAATCAGTGATACAACAAACTAACAAACTCTTCTTCGGAAATGAGGCTGCCATGACATTAAATTAAAATTGATTGTTCAGTATTGATCAGTAGAAAGAAATGGAAATAACTCATTCTTCATTATACCTCCTACACAGTGATAATGTACATGCTACACAGTGATAATGTACATGTACCTATACTTGCTATGTATTTTATGTTTTAGCATCTGCATACCCTAGTTAAGTATAGCAAGAAACCAGGACAGATACTCATAAGGTGATAACAGCAGTCTGCAGCTAGCATTTGTGCCAGACCATAAAGGAAGTGGGACATAGTCATGACCTCTTGCTGTCACATGAAACTATCCATCTTGCAAGTGTGTATTTAAGTTCTGCATTTGCGATTGGATAGTGATTTGGGATAAGCATGTTATTTCTACAATCATGTATTTCATCACTTACATCTGCCCATGGATTTCCCATCACATAGAAGACAGAACAGACTTTCATGACAATTGTAAGTATTAACTAAAGTATATCCTACAAACACATACTATGTTGGGGCCTTCTTAGATCAAGTTATTAAATTGCTTAAACATACAAAAACTGATTTTATTTCTCAACAGAGTAAGCCTAAATCATTTTGTGCAAAAATTAAAAAAAAAGAAAAATGGTGTAACATATTACCATAATGGCATTCTATATTTTCTGTAACCCCCTGAGCAATGTTACCACCATATAAATTAACTGTGTTTAACACACGGCAATCTTGAAGCTGCTTAGCATCAATCAATTCACGTCTGACATAAAATTTAATTAAATTTTGAGTTTTAATTGGCAACCAAAGGTTTACATATAATATTGCTGCAATATTGCCAATAGCTAGTATATACAAAAACAAAGTCAATTTGATTACTATAAATGACTGAACAATTGCATATATATGGAAAAAGTATATATTATATAATAAAAAAACAAGATTCCCATGTGTCCCTTTAAATTTACAATTGGGATTATCCAACGACTTCAATGCTTTCAGGTGTGAACTGCCATCCAAAGCTGACAGAATACTATCAGTCACACACAATTGTTTAAACATACAAAGGATATTTATATATTATCTTTTTTACAGCTGTTTTGTAGTTGACATCGTCTTTGTTCTTTATCTAAATCCATTTCACAGCAGTCCAGATGATACGTAAATGTTGCAGTCACATGATGTTTGTGTAATTATCCAATGCAGGTTTTAAATGCCTGACAGAAATAATATACATGTCAAGTCATAGAAAACCATTTAAATATACACATAGGATAAAGACACTTTCTCTTCTTGAGGAGAGTGTTATTCTGTAGTGACATCTCATCTTTGCTCAAAAGGTTCTAGGTCCAGTCTCCATATTGTATCTAGATGTAAATGGAGGATGAGCCTGGTATGTTCATCCCTGTCTGGCGCCATATAACCTTTCTTGTGTTGGTGCGCTGTAAAGTCCCAATTCAACTTTGCTCATATGATGGATTAAAGAAGCTGGTTCCAACATCCCATACCAGCTGTAAGGATCCAGGGCAGGACAATTCCACTTGTCTGCTCATCATGCCTCATGGTGAGTGAATATGTTATAATTGTATCCAAACATACCATTACCAAAATATCAATTAATGAAGTCGATAAAAAGAATGCATTGAATGCCATAATTCAGGGAATGAATAAAGTAACTATCTGTCAAACTCAATGATTTTTAGCTTGACTGATCTCTGCTTTTGCCGTGGTGCGGCGTCCGTCGTCTGTCTGAAAACTTATATTTGTAGCGACTACTCCTCTGAAACTACTTAATGGATTTTCATGAAACTTTACAGAAATGTTGCCCATGAAGTCTAGTTGATCCTAGCAAATATTCATGTTGCTTTTTACTGTATGATGCTGTTCAGCAAAAAAGTATATGCATCACGGTTTGTGTATATTGATGAAGTAGATAGTATGACAGATAAGCTCAATTAACTCAGCTGGTAGGTAGAGTATCGAAAGGTAGTCCGGAAGTAGGAAGAACGAAAAGGTCCCGATTCGGTTGCACATTTGTCTAGCTTTCATGACGGTGAGTGGTTCAGCCATTGTCAATCCAGACTGGATCATGACTAGATAGCATTTCGAAGTTCGGTCCATATGTCATATCTGTCTGGGAACAAATTGAAATGTGTTGGGGGTGGAGGTAGTATGTCACGATTCATACACTTACATGTAATGTCATGGCCCCCATTATCGTGGTATATCGTAGTGAAACGTGAACTGCGCTACAACCATTTATAACTGTTCTTGATTTCAATGACCTATAAATTCAGTAATATATCATCTTTGTTTACATTGACAAAATTGTCTCCGGTGAATCACTTTTTACCGGATGTTGCGAACTATTCCGATTTGGTCGGAAGATTCCATTATGGATAGAGTGTCCCCATTATCGTGGCAAGTCGAAAAATGATCCAATTATAGGAAGTACGGTATGTGCTACACAATGCCTTTTTATGAATACCACTTCAGAAGAAAGGAATAATCCGAACAGGAGCAGCGTCTGAATTATGGGACAACAGATGGATGAATGTAAACACGAAGTAACTTTGTTATGGGGATATATATGAGGTAGAAACATTGTCCAAACTTAAAAATAGTTGTTCTTTAACAGATTTTTTACTTTTTTTAATACTTTAGGAAAACTAATGCAGTTGATTTAACTTTTATATTCCAACAGTGTTGGGGATTCCCTTCTGGTAAAAATAGCTCACAAGCTGTGACGTCAATCATCGTTATATATCATAAATAACACGTGTAATGACGTACCACGATAATGGGAATACCACGATAATAGGGGTCATGACGTTAGACTTGCACATGCTGCATATATCAGACATGAACTGTGCTCTTCCTATTTCATATTAGATTATTTTATCATCCTATCACACATATTTTTAAATCATTATATTTTCGCTTTCAACTGGATGCATTTTATGACAAATACACCGGTATATAGATGAGCGAGCATAGCCTGTACATGTAGCAGTGGGAGTAAATAAACACTTATTTATCAGACTTCTCTGACGGCTCTCATTTCGACGACTTTCTAAACGGTAAACAGGTATCACATATAAAAATGTTTGGCATATCCTTGGACAATTGTACATTCAAAACTGACAGTAAATCATCATGTATGCATAATGCAGTCAATATGTTTCGCATGGCTACATTTTTTAAGCTTCTTACATGTCCTGACGTACTTTTATCACATGCTAGACATGACTTTACCTCCTTGACAGGCATAGCAAGTATCGGTTTATAGGCAAATGCCATTTTGAAACAAATTACCTTGTAAATTTAGGAAAAAAATAGAAAAATCACTGGTCGCGAAATTACAAAACCTTCTAACGCCGCCATTGTGAAAGTAGTTCAATCCCGACATGCCTCGCGCTGAAGTACACAGGTCAGAAGCGCAGCGAACCTGGCGGACACAATGATACATCACGTACACACGTAACACTATTTCGAGTGGTACACAAATTCGGATAGATATTTTGGTTTTTACCGTTACCTCGATGCCTCGAAGCCACCGATATCTCGAACATATCCCTATGGTCCCGCTGACTTCGAGCTATCGAGGTTCGACTGTATGTCATATTCATTTATATCCGTATATACATACAAATATATTCTTTATTATCAAAGGAGAGATTTTAGAAGAATTACGTCTCTGTTCAAAGCAATTACCGGTAACATTATTTTAGACATTGAAACGTATGGATGCAAGATCTTTGACAAGTATGGATGCATGACCAATGTTATATTAGGCTATCCATTGATGTAGTCAATTACCACATACAAATAAAGTATACCAATGAAATTCAATATATAAAGCGAGTAATCTCGAAATATGTTTACACTTTGATTGTTTAACTCGATCTGTCATTTTTTTCCAGGAATTGCGCATGCGTGGCCAATGACGTCAAGGTATATCCTTTGTAGGTTGATACTCTTCAATGGAGTCGTCTGCACTTTTTCGGTCAGTAAAAATTCGAATGCACGAAGTTCGGGACGAAAATAAAATGAATGAAATACCGTGATCGATTATACTTTTTGGTTTTTATTCAAAAATAATGGTTTCACGGTTCCGCTACAACCACTTAAATTTCTCGTTTGAAGACAGGCCGTATGCATTAATTATCGGCAATTGCCGAAAACGAATTAATTTGTAATGCCTCTTAGACCTACATTAGTGAGACCAACGTTTCAAGCACAAACAGATTCTAACCAATCATTTTCAAACGTAAATACTGTTCTGAATCACTGTCTACTACCCCATCTTCTTCGTTCATAACTTTCACACAGCTTACACCTTTCCTCTTCTGTCGTAATTATGTTTTACAACAACGAACAAAACTACATCAGCATACGTATATTTATATTTAGTTTGTTTATAATACTTCGTAAGATAATATGTAACTATTTAGCCATGTAAATTTCTGTAACACATTGTATTGGGAAGGGCCGGTACTAATATCCATAGAACTTGTGTCCCGACCCATTTGTTTGATATGTTTAAATCAATTGCCGATCCCAATTGCGTGGATTAACCATACTACCTACGACACTGAAACATCGGTATGATTCACTGTTATATAGCGCATTGCCCATCTACAATCCTTGCTTATAAGGTAAAACAAAATATCGTGAAAAATCAAATTAATCAGTCGGGTTGATTCGCTAGGATATAGTTTATGGAGTAACAAACAGAATATTAATTGATGTCTTCTGAAAAAAAGTTGCAATTTTGTGCTAAAAGTTTGTTATTGTTTTTTGTTTTTTTTACATTGTGATGGAAATATTTTACATACCATTAGGGCCCTCAGTGATAGATATGATATCGATGCATCATCGATTCTTTTCAGACGATAGATATATCAGTACACTTGTCAGAAATCGATCTAAACAGGAAAAAAAGCCATTTTGTTTTGGTGTTTCCTTAAACCGGTAGTAGGTTTGGCTAAAACTGTATCCGTGATCTTGTAAGATTCTTTTCTTTTTTTGTAATTTACTTGAATGTTTAATCTCGAAACGATGGTTTAAGAAAAAAAACTTCTAACTTGAATTGAAACAGCGATTGCTTTGCTGACACAAGTAAATAAATGAAAGTAAAACAGGGTGATTAATTTTATTTTGACCAGTTAATCATTATAAATGCCTAGTGTTGAATAGAAGAGATCAAGCAAATTACCATATATGCTTCAAAGAGTGTATTTGAAATATCTGTATGAAAACCCATTTAAAAGCAATATATAACTGTTTTAACTTTTGAAATGCATAAAATGCTTGATCAGGTACAGCCGTAACCATTTCAGTCGATATATCGATATATCGTAATATATTTCCTAAGATATGGTCGATACACTTCGCACCCTATCAAGGACAGTGCTACATATCAAACAAATGCTGTTGGTTATTCTTTATTATATTGTGTGCAGTAGGACACTGGTTCTACTTGGGTGTCCGAGGTTTACCTGCACCATTAAAGCAGGTCAGAAGGTTCTATGAACATTCTCCATATTTTATCTTTATGTAAATGGAGGATGACCCAGACATGTTCGTTCCTGTTTGACGCCATATAACCTTTCTTTTTTGATGTGCCGTTAAACCCAATTCAATTCCACCGTTAAATGGTTAAAATGATATGCTTGGAAATGGCGTATTGAACACACACGCCCCCCACCAACCCAACCCAACCCCACCCCCACCAATTTAATATTGGTTATACTTGTTTATTGACGATTTTAAATGTAAGCTCCTTTTAATGTGTTATTGTTTTGCTCCTCTCATTGAGCCATAATTAAAAGATATTCTGTTCGCTCACAAACCGTACCTCCGTGTATGCGCATTTTTTTTTTTACAAAAATGACATAGATATTAATTGTGATAATAACTACATAAATAATACTGTTACAATAACAAATGTTGGACAGTTTGATCCCATATTGGTGGGCGGCAATTTTTAAGAAAAGGTGTATTGCTCCTCAGAAAGGAATCACCAAGTAATGGAGTTTGCACTCTGCACTTTATATAAAATAGTCATGCATTGACGTATCAGGTTAAGTTTTATAGAAAATGAACAAATAAAAATAGCAGCTATGGTCTGGAAATGAAATTTGGACAAACAATCAGACTAAAATCAGAGTGACGAGACCACGTGACTTTTTAATCGGCTTCACGGCAAAAGAATGTAGACAAAGCGCTCGATTCAGGTGTATTTTCGCTTTGTAACTTTCTTAATATTTATCGAATTGTATTCAACTAAAGTGCACGTACCCTGCTAAATGAGCTTTTTCCTCCGTCGCAAAACGTAATTTGATTTATTTAGTACTTTCTGAGATTAGCCCTCCCAAAGTCTTGGAAATGAAAGAAATATATGACAGTGTATATTTTGGGAGGGCTAATCTCCAAAAGTACTGAATGAACCAAATTGCATTTTGCGGCGGAGGAAAGAGCTTACATTTTTAGAGTATTAGCGCTTTATTTGACTAAATTTCGTTAAATATGAAGCATGTTATGCAGATAAACCTTAATCGAGCACTTTTTTTTTTACAATTTTGCTATGAAAGCGATAAACATGCACGTGGTTTCACCACCCTGAAAATACCAAAAATGACAATATTAACACAATAAGCCATCATGCTTTTTGACAATCAAATTAAACGCAGAATATATTCAGATTCATGGAAACGTTTTATTTTTATTTATGTATCAAGTAAGCCAATAATGTTTTACCTTCATTTTCGTTAAGTTGCTTTTTTTCGGTAATAGGTCAAGTAGAAGAACAATTTTACAAAGGCAAACAATAAATGTTCAACGTACATGCATTTTTCGTTTTTACCTTTTCTTTCTAAAACAAAGATGTATGCACAATTGAGACACATATTATAATGTATTAACATGCTTTACATAAGCAATCGAATTAAATATGTTAAATACAAACTGCGACTATGGTTAGTCATATTAAGTGCATTTATAACATAACATGACTTCTGGGAAAGTAATAAAACAATAACTTAGATATCATACTACGTTAGTGTATTAATGAGGATCGAATATGTGTGCGCGCGCACGCGCGTGCGAGCTTGCGTGCTCGTGCTCGTGTCTGTAACACATTTACTCCCAATTATTAACAACATATCATTTCATACAATATGTTCAGTAGGGGCACAGATGAATCATTTCACGTGCCTGAACCGCATAACTCAAACATAAATAATTGTGGTTGGAGGCAACGTAGTTCCGAATTTGCGAGCACGTGCAGATGCGCGGATTTTATAGTACTCTTTTAAAAAGTCCTAGTTTAAAGCTTAAACTAGATGACAGAGAAACAAATCATATCAGAAGTAAATTATTACCTTTTCTGAAAAATTCTTATTTTTTCGTGAATATACATTTTTCGTGACCGTTTTGAAAAGTTGGTACCTTCATTTCACTCTTTCAGAGGCTATTCAAAATGGTGGCGACACAAAAAAACACCCAGCCTAGGGCCAGTCAGCCGCACGCCACAAATCCCACTTCTCCCTGGACAAATTAACATATCATAATGTCACACAGTCGCTGAAACTAAATTGTGAATTGAACTGAACGGTTGTATCCAAAGGATGTGCTAAAAATAGCTCACACATTCAAAGGTCAAATTATGCTGATGCGTGTATATACACATAGATAGATCCGGCCCGATAGATCGATGGATTATTTGTACAGGAGTGGAATTAAATCGTTAGATCGAAACAGTGTTACAATCACGATCGTATATAATTCCAAGTTTTGCATGAGTGCGTAATTTACAAACTACAAACAAATAGATCTATGACAGTAGACTATGTCGGAGAATTAAAATTGACACACCAAGCTAATGGGTCATGGCATGGATTGTCTGTACTGTAGCCTATTTAAGTAAACACACTTTTAATTACTGTAGGACAAGTGTTTAACGTTGAAACATATAAAATAGTGGTATTTCATATACATTAAAGGGACCAAATAACTGTCTGACTTTTATTCATTAAAATGTATACATGAAAACATGAGGATAGACCCTAAGAAGTATGTAGGAATACATTCGTGAGTTTGAAAAAAAAGAGTTTTAATTATTAAATGTAAATAAAGTGGGACCCACAATATTTAGCTTTTATGCGTTCACGTGACTTCCATAGCGCACTAGGTTTTCACCATAGTATGTATTGCGTAGTATGTATAGCCCGCTTAGCTCAGTCCTGAGCTAGTTCCGACAAATTTACGCTGACGCACACTTATTTTTACTGCGAGTTTGGGCTGCGAGTTCAAACCCACGAAGTGGATTTGCTTTTTTTTGTACCGCGATTGAATTCCGTTAAACAATCTTGCTTTTAATTAGTAAATATTGAATAATGTTTAGTGTATAATGTTTGCGAACATAATTATTGGGTGTTTTATAAGCTAAAGGTTACGGACAGTGTCCCTTTAACTTAATTATGATCATTTTTTAGAACACATGTGTGATGAATGATTGATGAAAATGTAAGCCTTGAAAATACTATTTGTTCATGAATGCCACCTGTGACTGTGTCTGTGACTTACTTTTTGGACATTATCCATCTTCTGAAAAGCACCACATTCAATTCCAGTTGTGCTTTAAATAAAATATTATGGAAAGCTGGCATTGATAGCACTGAGAAAGTTGGACAGAGTTATTAATATTAAAAACAAATGAAACAATATCATGATTCATATCATTTATATGACTGTTGTTTTTTTCACGTCTGCTAAGTTAGAGGCAGTGTACAGTGTTACCACAGCCAGATTCAGGTCAAGTCTCACAGTATAACTACATCAAGAGCCGTGTATAAGCCGGTGTGTAGGTAAGCACAGCTTCAAATAATCTATGAATTTATCAATGTATGTTCTTTGCAAAATATGTGGCATTATGCATCTGCACTAAGTCTCAGACTTTTTATACTAAAAATAAAAATGGTGTTTTACAGCACATCGACACATAAATAGATTATATTGTGCTTAGTACGGATGTAAAATGAAACAAACAAAATAAAAAGGTCTTTTTATTGCATCTAAAATATTAAGTTTAACCAAGCCCTGACTTAACATAATGTGCTGGCATGGCCCAGCAATAGCACGGTGGACGATAGCAATCTGGAGCTTCCGGGTTCAAGTCACACATGCACCACTGAGTTTCGTCTGTGTTTTCGGGCAATACACCTTCCCTCAGCCTTGTTTGTTCCTCAGCCTCGTTTGTTGGATTGGGATTAAAACTGGGGAGTCTATCCTCCGAGCACGATAAACAACCATAGAAATATATTCATTAGTAAGAGTAAGACAGGTTCTCGAATTCCTATCTATCAGTTGGGGCGGCTCTAAATAAGGTATACCGGTAATGTGTTTATTAGCAGAAAACGATTATTTTTAATTTATCGTACATGTAAAAAAAGTTCTATTCATTTACATAATTATTTAAATTCTATAGCTTGTTAACTATTTAAGTTGAAACGAAATCTTGTTACGGTAAACAAAATATGTATCTTTTTTAATTTTCCTATGTGCCCTTCCCCTCTTTCAAGGGCGGCTCTAAATGACATATAACGTGTAGTTGAGCCAATTTAGGCCAGAGTTTTTTTGTTGTTTTTTTCAGTTATTAGACCCTCCGACCCATTTGTTTATGAAAAAAACAAACAAAAAAAAAACAGGTTTTTTAAACACGAAAAACTGCTATGAAAAGTACCCGGCGATACCCGTATTTTGGTCCTATATTTCAAACCACCATTTATCACATTTAAAAATTAAAGTAAAATTAGAACGTCATGTTATATAGTTTTTTTCTGGTCGATGTTCCAACCCTGTTCTGTTCAATTTATATTCTTATAAAAAAGGTTCTATAATCACTTTGTTTTCATCTGTTTCAGCCCACCAACTTGTTACCTATTTAAGTTGAAAAAAAAAAATCATATGTATGGTTAAACAGAATCTGTATCATTTTTATTTTCAGAGTCCCTGATGTCCTGAGATACTGGGAGTTAGCTGCAAAATGTTCCTGATAAGTCACAATATATATGGGAGGATTTTATTGAACAAATGTCTCGTCACATATGTAATAACTTTTTACAGCATTAACAACAGAATCGGAAATACTTAAACGAACAAGAATAGTATAGCACGACGGTGTACAATATTTTTATTTATTTTTAATGAATCATGAATCGGCAATACCTCATACGGACAGTACTAGCATCAACTTCAAGAAAAATATGTCTAGTAACAGGATCACCAGTTCAGCACAATATCATATCAACATGCATGTCTGACTATTGACAGAGGTGGATCGATGGCGACATTAACTTGACAGTGTATTGGAGTGGCTCAAATTAAGGGCTTATACGAAAATATAAATGTGTTTCTGTTAATATGACCGACCATGCCCAATTTCTTTATTGGATTAAAATGATGTTTTCTGAATTTTATTGGATTATATAAAAGTTTGTGGAATAACAGATGGCAGGAGGTGTATATTACTGGTTCTACCCATAAGAAACGTGTGTGGTCTGTCTCCACCAAAAACAAAACAAACAGATACATGTATATATATATTAACCCCACATATGTTGAAAATGACTTGCACCATATAAACAATACATTCTGAGAGGTGCGGATATTAAAGGGACATGCCGCAATCTTCTATTTTTAAACTCCAAAATGTTATAACTTATAATTTAACTATATGCAAGCGGGTGTAAAGTGAAAATCAATTCTTTATTAATCAATCGAGGTGCTAATTTTAATGCTTGATAAATACTTCAAAATGCTTTGTGTCCCTTTAATAAATAAAAACAATTATTGTATGATGAAATTTTTTTTTTATGTAATACCCTTTATATTTGGGATGTTTTGATGTAAATATTTGAAATAATTGTTTTAAATCAAATAAATAATTCACTTTGATATCAGACTTGTTACATATTTTTTACTTAGACATGAAAGATAATATTTAAGACCTTAATATGTACCTTAAATGTTTATTGTTTACCATCGAATGTTGAGGCGGTATATGGTGTTAGTCATCTGTGCGTCTATTTCCTTCCACAGTTTTTAACCAATTGTTTCGAAACTTTACATGATCTTTATCTATGATGTCTAGAGGAGCATAGCGATTTTGCATCAAAATAAACTATTCATGAATATATATTCTTGCATAGTACAATTTTCCACAGATTTTTTCAGTGTGGTCATTCGTGTCTCATGGACATATTAAGTTATGGAGATGTTCGGTTACCCTTTTTATATTTGTATACATTCTCATTTTCACCTCTCACCGCTGCGGGTTCAATTCCCACTGGGAGCTCAACTTGTAGGTGAGGAAGTGTCGATTCTTACGGATTGCAGAAAGTATACAGTACTGGTTCTACCCAGGAAATATGGCCTAAAATGTGCTATAATGACATAAAACACGATTCAACTTTAAAAATATAAAGTAAAAAAATGGCCTTCTTTACTTTCCTTCGTTCCTATGATTCTTTAACATGCTCGGATTAAAGACCTATACGCGGGACCGCCCGGTTTACGTCCCCATCCGACGGACGAGGCTAAGGGAATGTTTTGCCCAAGAACACACCGACAAAACTCCGTGGCACCACCTCCGATTACAAATCCGCTGTGCTACTGACTGCGCCAAGTTGCGGATGACAATTAGACACTGGACAGTCTAGTCAAAAAACAGCAACAAATATATTATCTGAATATGTTTAAAATGTATGCTTGCAAGAGATTTCAAAACAAGACTTTCATGATTTTAGTTGGGGTGGGAAGGGGATGGGGCACATCCTTTTAAATCTCAGAGCAGATGCCCTCCTCCTCCTCCTCTCCACCCCAACTCCCATCTTGAACCGTAGCAATTGTTACGTACACTTTCCACATTTGAGAGGGTGCCCAATACTACCCGCTCCATCGAATACGCGCCTGCACTGCAGTTCTTGCGAGGACAGTCGAGTCAAAATTACAGTTGAGTCAAACAACTCGTATTTTCGTGTACTTTTGATGAAGAAATAACATGCTTTTCGTGACATGCAGAAAAATGCATGTACTATGTGAGCTAAAACAACAATTCAAGTATCTCCTCGTATTTTATCGAACAAAAAACACACGATTGTTGTCATTTTAAACGTATTCTACAAATGGCATCTTTTAGAGTTATCGCCCCTCGCTTCGACATTTTACAAGGCGGGTCTGCATTTATCACGCAGTAATCTTCTGAAAAAAAAGTCGGTACAGCCGAAAATCACGAAACTTAAAGCGGAAATGAAATTTCATGATAAAAAATTGTCACAATCTTCCAATTATGTGTTTTAAAAAATCCGAAATGGCGGACATTTAATTCTTTTTTTGACGTTGCTGAAAGATGACGTACTAATTTTCGTTGCCATTCGTTACCAAATATTTAATAGATGTAGGAAAATATCAAGGCTGCTCCCCTACTGGTTCAAGCAGACTTATTCTATGTCGTATTTGAAATATTACTTAAAACGATACAAGTTGATAACGATAAATGTGGTAAAAGGCGTCGCATTATTTGTAGGGCCAACATTCATGTTGAAAATGTGAGAGAACTGTTGGATGCAGACAGGAGCTATACATGTGAGGAAATAGAAAATAATGTCTACAAAGTATTTTGAGACCAACAGTGATGAAGAAGCGTAAACGCTTTTCAGTGAACTTCGTAATTCACTGGCTTGTTTAAGCTTGTCCCATGATACTGCACGATAATGTGACGCCCCATAAATCACACACGTGTAAGATCGTTAATAACGACATACAAATCAGAAGTGAGAAACGTGATTTCCCATAAATCACACATAATGTCGTTAATAACGCCATACAACTGAGAAGTTTTGAGTCACCGCACTTATACTTGTACAACTAATAAACCCGGAGTTGTCATCGCCTCATTTAAATCGACAAATGGCGAAAAAGAGAGCATGTTGGCTTAGGCCAATTTAAATAAGGATAGAGTGCATTTCAATGTTTTCATTAACAATGATCATTATCGAGATGAACGTTGTATGGCCCATTATTTGCGAATCATTATTGGTGCAGTGAACTGCAGAGACACTGATGTGTGCGTTCGTGGTACACATGTTGTAAGTTCTAGACAACAACGTGAAAGCAGCGCCAACCAGTACCAACTAGGGACGTGGTACCTTGCGTAGTGATGACACGCAGTCTAGGTGTACAGGTCAGATTATATCTACAGATCATTCAAATACCACCAGTGTAAATGATCGAGGAAGCCGCAATGTTGGTATGAGGTAAGTTATATGGATTCCTTCTAGACAAAATCGAGATTTGATTTGATGGAATCTATCGAGATGTTGCGAATATGTCATTTAAATGGAGGCGCCCATGAATTGGAATTGACAGATGCATAAGTATTGCGTATGTATAACTTTAACTTTTATTTCTAGCAGTGTCATTGATTCGTATTATAAGAGATAACCATACTAAGATGTTCAATCTGGGACTGTCTGAAAAACGAAATGCTCAGCCCGTAAAATCACTCACATACCGTTCCCAGTTTAAAATCTTAGCACGTGTATCTCTTAATTTACAATTTCAAAGTGTTAAACGTTAGCCAATAGGATTGCAAGATTGTTGTCAAGGGCTAAAAGCTCTACTTTCCGATTAATCGGCAAACTATTGCATTACCAATTTTACTTTTGTTCATAATATAACTTATATAATATACTAAGTAGATTCAAACATTACATCTGGTAACTTCATTTTGTTTATTGTGAATGAAAAGTATAAGTTTTAAAAAATCCATCCACGAATGGAATCGTCAATCCTAGCGTAAGCATTTCCGCCACGTCATGACAACAACGTCATAGCAACGACGTCTTACCGCTCTGTTGGACTTGGACCGGTAACCAGAGAGGTCAAAAGTTGAACATGGTCGTACTCGAAAGTAGTACCATCAGTGGTGTTATTTGGGACTGTGTAAGTGATTTAGTACATAAAAGAGGTACGTATATTTACTGTTTTTGTTTTGAGGATATATTTCCTAAGATATGGGTGCAAAAAGCAAAGGAATCAGTCATCAGAGTGCTGAGTGGTACTACTTTGTATGAGGTAAGATTTTAAACAAAATGAGGTGTGGTTCGGCTGTTGTTGTCAAAAAAGGTCATCTACTTTCCTTTTGAGCCAAATACTGGTGCATAGAGCAGTTATGGTCATTGTTGTTTTGCTATTTTTGTGTTTCGTCGTCACGTATATACATTTTAATGGATATTTGAAGTGTCACGGAGCACTAGGGTAAGTGTTATTCTGTGTAGAGCTAACATTACGGTCTATGTGAAAATAATGGTGGTCCAAATCCTTTATGCGAAACAAGAGGTGGATGATGTTGAATGTGTTTTTACTGTGTTCAACGGATTTACATTCAGTTTGGGTACTTAAAAATAATGACGAGGAGTCTGATGATACATGCAAGTATTCGTTTATGTAAATATATGGTTCGGGCAGCTTTGTTTACATCCGGTCTTAACAGACAAGCTAAAATTTAGCTGATTTTGTGGATTTGTTGGTATTTTAGGCATACTGATAGTTTAGTGTTCCAGTAATGCAGGTATGAGTTGATATTTGTGTTCACAAATGTATATTTCATCATTAGCATTGTATATCTTTATGAAATAAATGCACATATGCATGATATGTGAAAATTGTATGTTTTCTGAGGCTTGGAAAGCTGTTTTGCATCGGTCCGAGTCATGAAGCATTTTCTGCAAATAGGCATTGTTTTCAGATCCATGTCATTGTTTATTCTTTCGTTTGTTACACATATTACGTAATTTTGAGTGTTTTGTTAACCGAGATCTATACAATCTAAATACATGGATTTCTGTTGGTTTGCGCTATCGCATAAATGCATATGGTTGGTTCTGTTGGTCTTCTCGGATCGTCACACATTTCTCTACATGCATGTATGGGCAGTCACAACATGTTTGCATACTAAACAGTTGTGTTTTGTATATAATTATAACAATTGGAGTTTCTGTTTTTATTATCGTATTATTATCATCAGTTATTGACATTTTATAACTTATTTAAATCATTTTATGCATCTTTTTTCAGAAATCTGCCAAACACGACTGTACGACTGTCTTGAAAAAAGAATCCACTACTCGTGCCTACCGTAATTGGCTCTTCTGAGAGTTTTTGGATATTGGTACACTATCATACGCAGTAAGTAATAAAATTAGATGTATTGTGCCCCTGTGGGGTGTGTGTGTGTGTGTGTGTGTGTGTGTGTGTGTGTGCAAGTATGTAAAAGGCATCCGTCTGTAATGCAAGGTGTCTAGGTTGATCATCGGTCTGGGATTTGGAGATTTTTGTATGTGATGAGATTCAAAATATATACTTGAGAACTCCTACCTAAACAGTATCACCAAGAACTCACTCCTCATATCTCATACAAGCAATGGATACATCTTTATCTACCTGTATTTATTTACTTGACCAACCAGACATATTGTATTTATCTAAAATGTTTGCTTACTCGAACCCTCCCCCACCTCCCCCAACTCCCCGGCAAGAAAAATTAAATGACGGTATTTATTACCCTGCATCGGGTCTTTTTCCTCTGATTTCAGACCTTAAGAGGTAAATCCACACCCGGTATTATCCAGAATGGTCGACAACAAATAATCATTATAATTTTATAAGCAAATAATTTAACGGCAATCAGATTGCTCTGGATGAGCCATGTAAACACATTATTCAATGTCAGTGTCCTGATAATTTCTCTTTTCTTTAAAAATGCAAGCTTTGAGTGTTATGGTTAAAATGATCCAGATAGGTGTGCTGTTGTATTTAAATTATAAGTAAATTGCATATTTGGGTATACGCTGATGTATAAACCAAATAAACCGTGTTGGGCTCACATTGGTTGAGCCTCGGGCTCACATTGGTTGAGCCTCGGAAAAACTACAATTTTTCTAGTCACATAGGGATTCAAGTTAAATGTTTTATAAAGCCAATAGTGAAAGATTTGAGAAATTTTTGGATCAGTAAGTCTGTTGCTCTATAGGAAATGTTAGAAATTACTTTATTCTTTTGATATAATTCTATATAGTGCAAAGGAAACTATATTAATTGAGAAACTTGGTCAAAAACATGAAAAAATTACATCCCGAGATAGCTGTAATGGCTATGGGTTCTCTTATTCCATAGTGAGAAGGCAGTTATAAATTTTTTCTGAATATATGATATGTGTGAAACCTTTCTGCAAAGTTTCATGAATATGTGAATCTGCAGACACATATTATTAGACTTTGAAAATATTGGAATCTTCTCGGATTTGGTCAAATTGACCCAAAAATGGAATTTTTCACGAAAAGTCGAATGTCTATAGGAAATAAAGCATTGGTGATTTTGAATATGTTGTGTCATTTGTGTCTAATATATACTTGTAAGATTCCAACAGGCTAATTTTTGACAGTTTTAGATTTTTATTTTTCAAAATATAATAATTGAAATTTCAAAAATGATATAAAATAAACCCACGAGGGCCTGCGTCTACAAATAACATGCTGTTCAGTTAGAAATTTCATATCGCAATGTGTAAATGTGTATTTATGTTTAGCACCAATACTATTACTGACTGTAAGAAATCAGTTTGGCTCCAAATTATTACTTATTATTTTTTTATGATATTTTCAGTATACCCCTTGTCACCACTGCGGGTAGTTTGTTCATACAGGTTGTCGCAGTGAAGGTGCCTAGACTCGAACACCAATATCTTCCCCAGTCTTCGATGAATGGCGATGGTATTCTGGATTTTTCAAGTTGACATGTAAGTTGATACTCACATGTAATTATAAATTGTTTTAAAACCAAATCTAGGGCATATAGGACTTGGACCGGTAACCAGAGAGGTCAAAAGTTGAACATGGTCGTACTCGAAAGTAGTACCATCATTGGTGTTATTTGGGACTGTGTAAGTGATTTAGTACATAAAAGAGGTACGTATATTTACTGTTTTTGTTTTGAGGTTATATTTCCTAAGATATGGGTGCAAAAAGCAAAGGAATCAGTCATCAGAGTGCTGAGTGGTACTACTTTGTATGAGGTAAGATTTTAAACAAAATGAGGTGTGGTTCGGCTGTTGTTGTCAAAAAAGGTCATCTACTTTCATTTTGAGCCAAATACTGGTGCATAGAGCAGTTATGGTCATTGTTGTTTTGCTATTTTTGTGTTTTGTCGTCACGTATATACATTTTAATGGATATTTGAAGTGTCACGGAGCACTAGGGTAAGTGTTATTCTGTGTAGAGCTAACATTACGGTCTATGTGAAAATAATGGTGGTCCAAATCCTTTATGCGAAACAAGAGGTGGATGATGTTGAATGTGTTTTTACTGTGTTCAACGGATTTACATTCAGTTTGGGTACTTAAAAATAATGACGAGGAGTCTGATGATACATGCAAGTATTCGTTTATGTAAATATATGGTTCGGGCAGCTTTGTTTACATCCGGTCTTAACAGACAAGCTAAAATTTAGCTGATTTTGTGGATTTGTTGGTATTTTAGGCATACTGATAGTTTAGTGTTCCAGTAATGCAGGTATGAGTTGATATTTGTGTTCACAAATGTATATTTCATCATTAGCATTGTATATCTTTATGAAATAAATGCACATATGCATGATATGTGAAAATTGTATGTTTTCTGAGGCTTGGAAAGCTGTTTTGCATCGGTCCGAGTCATGAAGCATTTTCTGCAAATAGGCATTTTTTTCAGATCCATGTCATTGTTTATTCTTTCGTTTGTTACACATATTACGTAATTTTGAGTGTTTTGTTAACCGAGATCTATACAATCTAAATACATGGATTTCTGTTGGTTTGCGCTATCGCATAAATGCATATGGTTGGTTCTGTTGGTCTTCTCGGATCGTCACACATTTCTCTACATGCATGTATGGGCAGTCACAACATGTTTGCATACTAAACAGTTGTGTTTTGTATATAATTATAACAATTGGAGTTTCTGTTTTTATTATCGTATTATTATCATCAGTTATTGACATTTTATAACTTATTTAAATCATTTTATGCATCTTTTTTCAGAAATCTGCCAAACACGACTGTACGACTGTCTTGAAAAAAGAATCCACTACTCGTGCCTACCGTAATTGGCTCTTCTGAGAGTTTTTGGATATTGGTACACTATCATACGCAGTAAGTAATAAAATTAGATGTAATGTGCCCCTGTGGGGTGTGTGTGTGTGTGTGTGTACAAGTATGTAAAAGGCATCCGTCTGTAATGCAAGGTGTCTAGGTTGATCATCGGTCTGGGATTTGGAGATTTTTGTATGTGATGAGATTCAAAATATATACTTGAGAACTCCTACCTAAACAGTATCACCAAGAACTCACTCCTCATATCTCATACAAGCAATGGATACATCTTTATCTACCTGTATTTATTTACTTGACCAACCAGACATATTGTATTTATCTAAAATGTTTGCTTACTCGAACCCTCCCCCACCTCCCCCAACTCCCCGGCAAGAAAAATTAAATGACGGTATTTATTACCCTGCATCGGGTCTTTTTCCTCTGATTTCAGACCTTAAGAGGTAAATCCACACCCGGTATTATCCAGAATGGTCGACAACAAATAATCATTATAATTTTATAAGCAAATAATTTAACGGCAATCAGATTGCTCTGGATGAGCCATGTAAACACATTATTCAATGTCAGTGTCCTGATAATTTCTCTTTTCTTTAAAAATGCAAGCTTTGAGTGTTATGGTTAAAATGATCCAGATAGGTGTGCTGTTGTATTTAAATTATAAGTAAATTGCATATTTGGGTATACGCTGATGTATAAACCAAATAAACCGTGTTGGGCTCACTTTGGTTGAGCCTCGGGCTCACATTGGTTGAGCCTCGGAAAAACTACAATTTTTCTAGTCACATAGGGATTCAAGTTAAATGTTTTATAAAGCCAATAGTGAAAGATTTGAGAAATTTTTGGATCAGTAAGTCTGTTGCTCTATAGGAAATGTTAGAAATTACTTTATTCTTTTGATATAATTCTATATAGTGCAAAGGAAACTATATTAATTGAGAAACTTGGTCAAAAACATGAAAAAATTACATCCCGAGATAGCTGTAATGGCTATGGGTTCTCTTATTCCATAGTGAGAAGGCAGTTATAATTTTTTTCTGAATATATGATATGTGTGAAACCTTTCTGCAAAGTTTCATGAATATGTGAATCTGCAGACACATATTATTAGACTTTGAAAATATTGGAATCTTCTCGGATTTGGTCAAATTGACCCAAAAATGGAATTTTTCACGAAAAGTCGAATGTCTATAGGAAATAAAGCATTGGTGATTTTGAATATGTTGTGTCATTTGTGTCTAATATATACTTGTAAGATTCCAACAGGCTAATTTTTGACAGTTTTAGATTTTTATTTTTCAAAATATAATAATTGAAATTTCAAAATGATATAAAATAAACCCACGAGGGCCTGCGTCTACAAATAACATGCTGTTCAGTTAGAAATTTCATATCGCAATGTGTAAATGTGTATTTATGTTTAGCACCAATACTATTACTGACTGTAAGAAATCAGTTTGGCTCCAAATTATTACTTATTATTTTTTTATGATATTTTCAGTATACCCCTTGTCACCACTGCGGGTAGTTTGTTCATACAGGTTGTCGCAGTGAAGGTGCCTAGACTCGAACACCAATATCTTCCCCAGTCTTCGATGAATGGCGATGGTATTCTGGATTTTTCAAGTTGACATGTAAGTTGATACTCACATGTAATTATAAATTGTTTTAAAACCAAATCTAGGGCATATAGGACTTGGACCGGTAACCAGAGAGGTCAAAAGTTGAACATGGTCGTACTCGAAAGTAGTACCATCAGTGGTGTTATTTGGACTGTGTAAGTGATTTAGTACATAAAAGAGGTACGTATATTTACTGTTTTTGTTTTGAGGATATATTTCCTAAGATATGGGTGCAAAAAGCAAAGGAATCAGTCATCAGAGTGCTGAGTGGTACTACCTTGTATGAGGTAAGATTTTAAACAAAATGAGGTGTGGTTCGGCTGTTGTTGTCAAAAAAGGTCATCTACTTTCATTTTGAGCCAAATACTGGTGCATAGAGCAGTTATGGTCATTGTTGTTTTGCTATTTTTGTGTTTTGTCGTCACGTATATACATTTTAATTGATATTTGAAGTGTCACGGAGCACTAGGGTAAGTGTTATTCTGTGTAGAGCTAACATTACGGTCTATGTGAAAATAATGGTGGTCCAAATCCTGTTCTAACGATATTTCAGATCAACATGGACGACGATACATCAGAAAACTTTTGCAAACCAGTTATTTATACCGATGTAATGTATAAAAAGCTTCGAGGTGAGCATGATTTGTTGTGTTTGATGCAAAGTTTGTGTTCACTCGTATTATATTAATTAATTGGTATCAAACAGATATAAAATATATATTTTTAGGTTCCAAGAATAACGAACATACAAAACAGGAAAGAAATCCTATGCATCAATGCAATACCAATACCTTTGGTTTTTAACGACTCGTCAGCACCTTGTGTTAGGAAACATAGTAATCTGGGACCGTGCACTAATTTCACTAATATATTCCTATGTTTTTTTGAGGCGTAAAACCCCGTTGAGTATGGTTTAAAGGGACAAATAGCAATCTTGACTTGTGTATCGCGCATTAAAATTAGCACCTCGACTTATTATTCCAGCATTATTATAATTTGGAACGTGCTTGCATATAATTAAATACAATTTTCAGTTTTAAATTTTCTTCATTATCCTACCAAATGTTTAAAATGTATTATTGATGGAATATAACCAATAGTTAGTAATATGCAAAATTAATTTGTTTGGAAATGTTTCAATAATTAATATAAATGATTGCAAAGATGCAAGTTATGCAGAAACAATAACTGGACGCCGCGAGTTTTAAACAAATCAAAATTGCAGCGTGTCCCTTTAAACATTGAACATATCCGTTGTGCTCACAGTAAGGGTGCCATTTACTTGAATATTATATGTCACGCATTCATGCGATCAATGCGTTTTACGTCGTATACATTTCTATTACATGTATACGACGTAAAACGCATTGATCGCATGAATGCGTGACATATAATATTCTAGTAAATGGCACCCTTACTGTGAGCACAACGGATATGTTCAATGTTTAAAGGGACACGCTGCAATTTTGATTTGTTTAAAACTCGCGGCGTCCAGTTATTGTTTCTGCATAACTTGCATCTTTGCAATCATTTATATTAATTATTGAAACATTTCCAAACAAATTAATTTTGCATATTACTAACTATTGGTTATATTCCATCAATAATACATTTTAAACATTTGTAGGATAATGAAGAAAATTTAAAACTGAAAATTGTATTTAATTATATTTAATTATATGCAAGCACGTTCCAAATTATAATAATGCTGGAATAATAAGTCGAGGTGCTAATTTTAATGCGCGATACACAAGTCAAGATTGCTATTTGTCCCTTTAAACCATACTCAACGGGGTTTTACGCCTCAAAAAAACATAGGAATATATTAGTGAAATTAGTGCACGGTCCCAGATTACTATGTTTCCTAACACAAGGTGCTGACGAGTCGTTAAAAACCAAAGGTATTGGTATTGCATTGATGCATAGGATTTCTTTCCTGTTTTGTATGTTCGTTATTCTTGGAACCTAAAAATATATATTTTATATCTGTTTGATACCAATTAATTAATATAATACGAGTGAACACAAACTTTGCATCAAACACAAACAAATCATGCTCACCTCGAAGCTTTTTATACATTACATCGGTATAAATAACTGGTTTGCAAAAGTTTTCTGATGTATCGTCGTCCATGTTGATCTGAAATATCGTTAGAACAGGATTTGGACCACCATTATTTTCACATAGACCGTAATGTTAGCTCTACACAGAATAACACTTACCCTAGTGCTCCGTGACACTTCAAATATCAATTAAAATGTATATACGTGACGACAAAACACAAAAATAGCAAAACAACAATGACCATAACTGCTCTATGCACCAGTATTTGGCTCAAAATGAAAGTAGATGACCTTTTTTGACAACAACAGCCGAACCACACCTCATTTTGTTTAAAATCTTACCTCATACAAGGTAGTACCACTCAGCACTCTGATGACTGATTCCTTTGCTTTTTGCACCCATATCTTAGGAAATATATCCTCAAAACAAAAACAGTAAATATACGTACCTCTTTTATGTACTAAATCACTTACACAGTCCCAAATAACACCACTGATGGTACTACTTTCGAGTACGACCATGTTCAACTTTTGACCTCTCTGGTTACCGGTCCAAGTCCTATATGCCCTAGATTTGGTTTTAAAACAATTTATAATTACATGTGAGTATCAACTTACATGTCAACTTGAAAAATCCAGAATACCATCGCCATTCATCGAAGACTGGGGAAGATATTGGTGTTCGAGTCTAGGCACCTTCACTGCGACAACCTGTATGAACAAACTACCCGCAGTGGTGACAAGGGGTATACTGAAAATATCATAAAAAAATAATAAGTAATAATTTGGAGCCAAACTGATTTCTTACAGTCAGTAATAGTATTGGTGCTAAACATAAATACACATTTACACATTGCGATATGAAATTTCTAACTGAACAGCATGTTATTTGTAGACGCAGGCCCTCGTGGGTTTATTTTATATCATTTTTGAAATTTCAATTATTATATTTTGAAAAATAAAAATCTAAAACTGTCAAAAATTAGCCTGTTGGAATCTTACAAGTATATATTAGACACAAATGACACAACATATTCAAAATCACCAATGCTTTATTTCCTATAGACATTCGACTTTTCGTGAAAAATTCCATTTTTGGGTCAATTTGACCAAATCCGAGAAGATTCCAATATTTTCAAAGTCTAATAATATGTGTCTGCAGATTCACATATTCATGAAACTTTGCAGAAAGGTTTCACACATATCATATATTCAGAAAAAAATTATAACTGCCTTCTCACTATGGAATAAGAGAACCCATAGCCATTACAGCTATCTCGGGATGTAATTTTTTCATGTTTTTGACCAAGTTTCTCAATTAATATAGTTTCCTTTGCACTATATAGAATTATATCAAAAGAATAAAGTAATTTCTAACATTTCCTATAGAGCAACAGACTTACTGATCCAAAAATTTCTCAAATCTTTCACTATTGGCTTTATAAAACATTTAACTTGAATCCCTATGTGACTAGAAAAATTGTAGTTTTTCCGAGGCTCAACCAATGTGAGCCCGAGGCTCAACCAATGTGAGCCCAACACGGTTTATTTGGTTTATACATCAGCGTATACCCAAATATGCAATTTACTTATAATTTAAATACAACAGCACACCTATCTGGATCATTTTAACCATAACACTCAAAGCTTGCATTTTTAAAGAAAAGAGAAATTATCAGGACACTGACATTGAATAATGTGTTTACATGGCTCATCCAGAGCAATCTGATTGCCGTTAAATTATTTGCTTATAAAATTATAATGATTATTTGTTGTCGACCATTCTGGATAATACCGGGTGTGGATTTACCTCTTAAGGTCTGAAATCAGAGGAAAAAGACCCGATGCAGGGTAATAAATACCGTCATTTAATTTTTCTTGCCGGGGAGTTGGGGGAGGTGGGGGAGGGTTCGAGTAAGCAAACATTTTAGATAAATACAATATGTCTGGTTGGTCAAGTAAATAAATACAGGTAGATAAAGATGTATCCATTGCTTGTATGAGATATGAGGAGTGAGTTCTTGGTGATACTGTTTAGGTAGGAGTTCTCAAGTATATATTTTGAATCTCATCACATACAAAAATCTCCAAATCCCAGACCGATGATCAACCTAGACACCTTGCATTACAGACGGATGCCTTTTACATACTTGTACACACACACACACACACACACACACACACACACACACACACACCCCACAGGGGCACATTACATCTAATTTTATTACTTACTGCGTATGATAGTGTACCAATATCCAAAAACTCTCAGAAGAGCCAATTACGGTAGGCACGAGTAGTGGATTCTTTTTTCAAGACAGTCGTACAGTCGTGTTTGGCAGATTTCTGAAAAAAGATGCATAAAATGATTTAAATAAGTTATAAAATGTCAATAACTGATGATAATAATACGATAATAAAAACAGAAACTCCAATTGTTATAATTATATACAAAACACAACTGTTTAGTATGCAAACATGTTGTGACTGCCCATACATGCATGTAGAGAAATGTGTGACGATCCGAGAAGACCAACAGAACCAACCATATGCATTTATGCGATAACGCAAACCAACAGAAATCCATGTATTTAGATTGTATAGATCTCGGTTAACAAAACACTCAAAATTACGTAATATGTGTAACAAACGAAAGAATAAACAATGACATGGATCTGAAAAAAATGCCTATTTGCAGAAAATGCTTCATGACTCGGACCGATGCAAAACAGCTTTCCAAGCCTCAGAAAACATACAATTTTCACATATCATGCATATGTGCATTTATTTCATAAAGATATACAATGCTAATGATGAAATATACATTTGTGAACACAAATATCAACTCATACCTGCATTACTGGAACACTAAACTATCAGTATGCCTAAAATACCAACAAATCCACAAAATCAGCTAAATTTTAGCTTGTCTGTTAAGACCGGATGTAAACAAAGCTGCCCGAACCATATATTTACATAAACGAATACTTGCATGTATCATCAGACTCCTCGTCATTATTTTTAAGTACCCAAACTGAATGTAAATCCGTTGAACACAGTAAAAACACATTCAACATCATCCACCTCTTGTTTCGCATAAAGGATTTGGACCACCATTATTTTCACATAGACCGTAATGTTAGCTCTACACAGAATAACACTTACCCTAGTGCTCCGTGACACTTCAAATATCCATTAAAATGTATATACGTGACGACAAAACACAAAAATAGCAAAACAACAATGACCATAACTGCTCTATGCACCAGTATTTGGCTCAAAATGAAAGTAGATGACCTTTTTTGACAACAACAGCCGAACCACACCTCATTTTGTTTAAAATCTTACCTCATACAAAGTAGTACCACTCAGCACTCTGATGACTGATTCCTTTGCTTTTTGCACCCATATCTTAGGAAATATATCCTCAAAACAAAAACAGTAAATATACGTACCTCTTTTATGTACTAAATCACTTACACAGTCCCAAATAACACCACTGATGGTACTACTTTCGAGTACGACCATGTTCAACTTTTGACCTCTCTGGTTACCGGTCCAAGTCCTATATGCCCTAGATTTGGTTTTAAAACAATTTATAATTACAGACGAACTGCAGAAAGAGAAAACTCTTCGCCCTTATTCTTGGGACAGTCGGCTTTACATTTATCATCATGGCGAATATCCTCAAGTACGAATCCTCTCACCGAATATTCGTGTTAACAACCATCTTCCATAATAACTCAATGTCATATTTTACTTCAATGAATTTAAATTTGAGCGTAGTCCAAGGGAATGAACAAATTTGGCGACAGTCTTTTCTAAGAACAGAGGTGAAAGATGAATACTCGCAAACCAGTTCAAGACTTGAAGTCAAACATGCTGGCATCTTTGAGTTGGTGAACACTTGGAATGAAGACAGGAGAGCTGCCGGCGACGAAGAAACACTTTCAAAACTTGCACAAACAACAACCGCCCACCCGCCCAAAACCACCGCCCGCCCATCCATTACGCCCGCTTGCCCAAAACGCCCGCCCGCTCTACCAAACCGCCCTCCATCACACCCGCCCGCCCAAACACGCCCTCGCTCGCTCCATCCCTTCCAGGGGCCCGCCCGCCGGCCCAAACATCCGTCCCTCCAGCCCAAAAACCCCGCTCGAATGCCCGTTAGATTAACCGCCCGTAACGCCAGCCCGCCCACCCGCAACGCCAGCCCGCCTGCAACGCCAGACCGCCTCGACCACCCGCCTGCCAGCACGCCCAAAACGCCAGTCCACCAGGCCGAAACGTCCGACTTCCTGCCCGACCGCCTGCCCGAAAAATACCGACCGCCCGAATCGCCTGAAAAAAGCCCGCCCTACCGCCCAAACCGCCCGCCATTCCTACTCGCCTCAAAAACGTCATCCTGCCGGCCAAAACGCCAACAGAGCTCCGGACAAAAGCGCCCGCCCGCTCGCCCAACCGCCTGCCCAAAACGCCCGCCCGTCCGCCCAAAACAAACGCCCACCCGTTCGCCCGCCCTAAACAACCGCCCGCCTTCCCAAAACGCCCGCCCTACCAAAACGCCTTCCATCACACTCGCCCGCCTAAACACGCCCTCGCTCGCTCCTTCCTTTCCGGAGGCCCGCCCGCCGGCCCAAACATCCGTCCCTCCAGCCCAAAAAAACCCGCTCGAATGCCCGTCAGATTAACCGCCCGTAACGCCAGCCCGCCCACCCGCAATGCCAGCCCGCCTGCTACGCCAGACCGCCCGCCACGCCAGACCGCCGACCCAAAAAAACGCCATCCAGCTCGCCCAAAACGTCCACATGCCCAAAACTACCGCCCGACCGCCCAAAAAGCCCGCCCGAATGCCGGTCCGAATGAATGCCCGCCTGCCCGAAACCGCCACCCGTCCTCCCGTCCGCCCTTCAGGCCGCCTCGACCGCCCGCCTGCCAGTACGCCCAAAACGCCAGTCCACCAGGCCGAAACGTCCTTCCTGCCCGACGCCTGCCCGAAAAAACCCGACCGCCCGATCGCCCGGAAAAAGCCCGCCCTACCGCCCAAAACGCCCGCAACGCCTAATCGCCTCAAAAACGCCAGCCTGCCGGCCAAAATGCCAGACCGCCTGTAACGCCCGCCCACCCGCAACGCCAGCCCGCCTGCAACGCCAGCCCGCCCGCCCAACAAAACGCCATCCCGCTCCTCTAAAACGCCCGCCCGCACAAAAAGCCCGTCCGAATGAACGCCCGCATGCCCGAAAACCGCATCCCCCCCCCCGTCCTCCCGTCCGCCCACCCTAAATCCGGCCTACCCACCCAAAACGCCCAGCCCGCCCAGGCAGCCCAAACCGTCCGCATGCCCAAACTGCCCGTCCGATATGTACGCCTTCGGTACACACAGCCAGTAAATCCGTTGTAAGGACCCAATGCAAACGTTATCAAGGCCACGCCAGCAGTCATCCGTCGTGCCGGATTTTCTAAATATATCGGCTAAAATCTTATATAATCTATATTTTCCGAAGCAATTAATATTTCCAAATAATTTTTGGTGAGAAGAAAGTGTTTGTTATGTTCTCTATTATGACCATTTTTCTTTTCAATATATTGAATAGAAATTTAGAGATATGTTTTTTAAGTTGAACTTACTGTACTTAATCCGTACAAATCAGTCGTTTAAGCGGACAGGAGTGGTAGGAATAGTCCAAAAGGCATAATTTTTTAAAAGGCCTTAAAATAACTAGAAACACGCAGAAAATTAAAAAAAGTTGGAAAAAAACACCCAGTTATTTTTTCAAAATGCCGGATGAAAATCCAAAAGAGACTCTATTGGGATCACTCTGCGTCCGTCGTCCGTCGTCCGTCCGTCGTCGTCGTTAACTTTTCTTCAAACGACTTCTCCTCAGAAACCGCTTGGCTAATTTTAACTAAACTTCACATGGATGATCCTTAAATGAATGCTTTTTAGATTTGTTAAAATTAGGTCAGCGTGAAATCCAAGATGGCCGCCATAGCCATATATGGTCGAAACCTTAAAAAATCTTCTTCTCCAGAACCGCAGGACAGATTTCAACAGTTTTTCTTTTAAAATGATTGCCAACGCCTAGACTATCAAGTTTGTTCAAATAAAGTCCCCGGGGTCAAAAATGGCTGTGCCCCGGGGATCCAAATTTGTATATTGAGATTTTGCATGTTTTTCATATAGACATATAGGAAAAAACTTTAAAAAATCTTCTTCTCTGAAACCACAAAGCACAGAGCTCTCATGTATTACATGTAGCATCAGCTTATGGTCCTCTACTAAGTTTGTTCAAATGGTGACCCTGGGGTCAAATTTGTCCCCGCCCCGAGGTGTCATAGTTTTACATAGGCTTATATAGGAAAACAAATTAAAAAATCTTCTTCTCGGAAACTACAAGAGCCAGAGCTTTAATGTTTTGCATTTACTATAAGAATATGGTTCTTGAGCAAGTTTGTTCAAATGGTGACCCTCGGGTCACATTTGACCCCGCCCCAAGGGTCACATGTTTTGCATAGACATGTATAGGGAAAAACTTAAAAAATCTTCTTTTCTGAAACTGCAAGAGCCAGAGGTTTAATATTTTGCATTTGCTATAAGCTTATGGTCCTCTACCAAGTTTGTTCAAATGGCGACCCAGGGGTCACAATTGGCCCCACCCCGGGGATCACAGTTTTACATAGGCTTGTATAGGGAAAAACTGAAAACAATCTTCTTCTCTGAAACCACAAGAGCCAGAGGTTTAATATTTTGCATTTACTATAAGATTATAGTCCTTTACCAGGTTTTTCAAATGGTGACCCTGGGGTCACATTTGGCCCGCCCCCGTGGTCACAGTTTTACATAGACTTGTATAGGGAAAAACTTAAAAAATCTTCTTCTCTAAAACTACAAGAGGGAGAGGTTTAACATTTTGCATTTACTATAAGATTATGATCCTTTACCAAGTTTGTTCTATTGGTGATCCTGGGGTTACATTTGGCCCCGCCCCAGGGGTCACATGTTTTACATAGACTTGTATAGGGAAAAACTTAACAAATCTTCTTCTCCGAAACTGCTTGAGCCAGATGTTCAATATTTTGCATTTGCTATAAGCTTATAGTCCTCTACCAAGTTTGTTCAAATGGTGACGCTAGGGTTACATTTGACCCCACCCCAGGGGTCACATGTTTTACATAGACTTGTATAGGGGAAAACTTAAACAATCATCTTCTCTGGAACTGCTTGAGCCAGATGTTCAATATTTTGCATTTTCTACAAGCTTATGATCCTTTACCAAGTTTGTTCAAATGGTGACCCTGGTGTCAAATTTGGCCACGCCCCGGGGGTCACAGTTTTACAAAGACTTATATAGGAAATGTTTTAAAATCTTCTTCTCTGAAATTACAAGAGCCAGAGGTTTAATATTTTGCATTTACTATACGATTATGGTCCTTTACCAAGTTTGATCAAATGGTGATCCTGGGGTCATATTTGCCCCCGCCCCCGCGATCACAGTTTTACATAGACTTGTATAGGGAAAAATTAAAAAAATATTCTTCTCTGAAACTGCAAGAGCCAGAGGTTTAATATTTTGCATTTTCTATAAGTTTATGGTCCTCTACCAAGTTTGTTCAAATGGTGACCCAGGGGTCACATTTGGCCCTACCCCGGGGATCACAGTTTTTACATAGGCTTTTATAGGGAAAAACTGAAAACAATCTTCTTCTCTGAGACCGCAAGAGCCAGAGGTTTAATATTTTGCATTTACTATAAGATTATAGTCCTTTACCAGGTTTGTTCAAATGGTGACCCTGGGGTCACATTTGGCCCCGCCCCCGTGGTCACAGTTTTACATAGACTTGTATAGGGAAAAACTTAAAAAATCTTCTTCTCTAAAACTACAAGAGGTAGAGGTTTAACATTTTGCATTTACTATAAGATTATGGTCCTTTACCAAGTTTGTTCTATTGGTGATCCTGGGGTTACATTTGGCCCCGCCCCAGGGGTCACATGTTTTACATAGACTTGTATAGGGAAAAACTTAAAAAAACTTCTTCTCCAAAACTGCTTGAGCCAGATGTTCAATATTTTGCATTTGCTATAAGCTTATAGTCCTCTATCAGGTTTGTTCAAATGGTGACGCTAGGGTTACATTTGACCCCACCCCAGGGGTCACATGTTTTACATAGACTTGTATAGGGAAAAACTTAAATAATCTTCTTCTCTGAAACTGCTTGAGCCAGATGTTCAGTATTTTGCATTTCTACAAGCTTATGATCCTTTACCAAGTTTGTTCAAATGGTGACCCTGGTGTCAAATTTGGCCCCGCCCCGGGGGTCACAGTTTTACATAGACTTATATAGGATTTTTTTTTTAAATCTTCTTCTCTGAAACTACAAGAGCCAGAGGTTTAATATTTTGCATTTACTATACGATTATGGTCCTTTACCAAGTTTGATCCAATGGTGACCCTGGGGTCATATTTGGCCCCGCCCCCGCGATCACAGTTTTACATAGACTTGTATAGGGAAAAATTAAAAAAATCTTCTTCTCTGAAACTGCAAGAGCCAGAGGTTTAATATTTTGCATTTACTATGCGCTTATGGTCCTTTACCAAGTTTATTAAAATGGTGACCCGGGATCACATTTGGCTCTGCCCCAGAGGTCATATGTTTTACATAGACTTGTATAGGGAAAAACTTCAAAAGTCTTCTCTGAAACCACAAGGCACACAGCTCGCATATATTACATGTAGCCCTTGGGTCACATTTGGCCATGCCCCAGCGGTTACACCTTCATTTTGTCTTTGATCTTTACCAAACTTTGTCAGTGTCTTTATTTCAATGTTGGTAAACAACAGAGGCCACATTTCTTGAACAATCTTAACCAAACTTGCACAGATTGTATATGATCATAAGATTTCGAAGAAGTTCGATAATGGACAATTACTCAGTTGATCGATATAGGGCCATCTTGGCCCTCTTGTTTTTCTTCTTTCACTTATCTACATCATTGCACTATCAAGGCCTTCGCGTGATTTTTATCTTTTTTGCGAGATTCGTAATTAGATATATATTTTTCTATGTTTATGCAGTGAACTTATAACTTAATCCAATGGTTTATGCAATATGTTGATCAACAAAGGTTAAATATGCAGCAACCTGATCCATTTAGTTTAATTAATCTATATGATAGCTAATACAGGGAATATATTATAGTATAGAGAGTAGATATATCAAAACTTTTAAAAAAAAAGAGAATAAAAAAGAAAAAATTCTATCCGAATTTTCCCGAAGTAAATTTAACCGTCCGAGTAACTCCCATCTGCGTCCGAACTTACCAGGCAGTCGTCCGATTTATCCCTGTGCGATAGTGCCTTGCTATTACGAATAATTACAATAGTTCGGAAACACTACACCATGTAACATGTATATACGAAAGCCGGGTAGGGACTTCTAACCTCTTACTTCTTTGTTCTAACTCCTTACTTCTAACTTCTTACTTCTTACTTCTAACTACTTAGTTTCTAACTTCTTACTTCTAACTTCGATGTTGGCACGTGAAAATATTTCGTCCGATCAATTGTATACGAAAGCCGGATAGGGACTTCTAACTGCTTAGTTCTAACTTCTTACTTCTAACTTTTTACTTCTAACTTCAAACTTCTTAGTTCTAGATTCTAACTTCTTAGTTCTAACTTCTGACTTATTACTTCTAACTTCTAACTTATTAATTCTAACTGCGATGTTGGCACGTGCCAATACATATTTACATGATGCTTAACACAATACATGAATGTCTATGATATGTAGTGGTATATCAGATAAGTGATAACTTACTGTTTTTGCCTTCATAAAAAAAGCAATCACGGTGGAATATATTAACCAACTAAAATGGATCTAATATAGGTGATTTATAAACGTTCAGACTGATTTTCTGACTAGTCCAATATTCATAAAAGTGTTTCTTCTCAAACATAAAACTGAGCTAGCGGTGTATAGCGCATGCCATGCAACAGGCACCAACAGTCAGAGATAATTAGAGCCAAATGACTATTTCGTTGAGCATGTGGTCAGCCAATTACGTGCATTAAATATGTGATAGTAATAACTACTCTGATTTTCGATTGTACAGAGATATCAAACTATTTACGTACTATATTTATATCAAACAAAAGAACTGTTCGTTTATTTATTGATATTAAGCATCTTTTCGGAATAAGTTCACTATCCCTAACTGTCAAAACAGGACCTGTAGATAGACGTACTATATACGGGTTCTGGTCAAAATTAGAATTTTGCTGTATCTATCAATGGCTCTACACCGTACCTGTAAAAAAAGCCTTGTGATTGGTTAGCAGGCTAAACTTCTTATGTTTTAGCAGACAGCATTTATCTTCTACTGTGTACTGTTATTTGCTGTCTGTAGTTTTTACAGTAGGCTGCCCTTTAATATCGATAGGTCGTAATACGGCGGTCACGTGTCAACATCGAAGTTTGAAGTTAGAAGTAAGAAGTTAGAGTTAGAAGTTAGACCTAAGAAGTTAGAAGTTAGAATTAAGAAGTTAGAAGTAAAAAGTTAGAATCTAGAACTAAAACGTTAGAACTAAGAAGTTAGAAATAAGACTGACTTACATGGATAGACAAACAGGCGGATACATACATAAGTACGTGCGTGCGTCTGTGCGTGCGTGCGTGCTTACGTACATACATACATAAATACATTCATACATACAGACGGGCTTGCGGGCGGGCGGGCGAGCGATGGGGCGATATGCATGTATGTATACGCATACGCTCACGCACACAAACACACGGACGGACGGACGGACGAACTGACAGACTTATAACGTTATAATTATATAAAAATATAGTCCATCTCTCAGTCATTTCCCACTTTAAATAGACAGGACAAATAGCGGCACGTGCCAACGTCGAAGTTATAAGTTATAAATAAGACGTTAACAGTTGGAAGTTAGAAGTAAAAAGTTAGAAGTTAGAAGTTAGAAGTAAGAAGTTAGAAGTTAGAAGTAAGACGTTATAAGTCCTTTCCCGGCTTTCTTAATAGTAAAGGGCAGCCTGCTGAAGGAACTACAGTACATAGTAGCAGATAAAGCTGTCTGCTAAAATATAAGAATTTTAGTCCGGTAACCAAGTAATAGGCTTTAATTTTACAGATTTGATTTTGTATATACGTCCGTTAGTGAGCCAATCCCTGTGCGTCTGTCTATATCATCAGAAAGTTTTTATATTTCTAACATTCATCATGTGTGCTTGTGGGAGGAAATGGCCGGTTGGGGTTGGAGGGATGTGGATGAATGGGGGTGGAAGGGGCAGTCAGCTAGTGCAATGTTGTGGTGGTCGTGTAGTGCAGTGAATGTATATGTGTGTGAGTGAGCGCGTTTGCGAGCGTGTGTATGTGTAGTGTGTTGGAGACTTTAGGGTAGGGCGGCTGTGGTTTTTGGGAGGGTGGATAGGCACACGCACACGCCTGCAGTTACAGGTGTGTGTGTGTGTGTGTGTGTGTGTGTGTGTTCTAATTTCTAAGTTTCTAACTTCTAACTTCTTAGTTCTAACTTCTAACTTCTTACTTCGTACTTCTAACTTCTAACTTCTTAGTTCTAACTTCTAACTTCTTATTTCCTACTTCTAACTTCTAACTTCGATGTTGTCACGTGACAATATTTCGTCCAATCTATTAAATTGGGAAAGGACTGAGAGATGGACTAATATACGGAAAGACGAAGGACGAACATTATCTAATATGTTATCTATATATATTGAAGAAAAGGCAAGTAACGATACAAAGATCGTTACACTATATTTCTTAAATACAAATAATGTTAAGTACATGTACTATTCTTATATACTATAGAAATAATATTATCAGTCTGTTATTCTGTCTGTCGGTTTCTGAGCCTTTAGTATGTATCAAGGACTCAGAAAGCTGCTATAGGCGTTCGACTTTTATAAACAGATTATGCTTTAGTAATATTTGCGAGTTAATAACAGGGACGCAGTCAAATTGGTTTACGGGTAATTTGTCGGTATTTTACGACAATAATTATATGTAAATTTTCAGAGATACAGTCTATACATCTGTTCTGAGCATACGAATAGAACTGGTTCCAAATGAGTATCGTTACCGATTAGTGATTGGTGTGAAACTTTATTAAAGGGACACACGGCAGTCTTGATTTTTTAAAGTTCGCGGCTTCCCGTTATTTTTTCTACATAACTTGCATTTGTCCAATGATTAATATTAATTATAATAATAGTATAAATTGTTATTGTTTTTGAATATTACTAGCTCTTTGTGTGTTAAACCATATATGTAACTCATTTGTGTGCTGTCTGACATTAAAATAAGCAACACCTCTTAAATCATTAAACTGAGTTGATGAACCTTTAACTGAATTATCTTCTAAAGAGGTTGAATAGGTATGCTCCATTGCTACTTATTCTCATGAACTACTGATCATATTTTCAATAATAAAAAATATTACATTAAGCCCTTTTTTCTAATATAAATTTGCATTGCTAAAAACTGATATTACCTTCACAGAGACTAGTCTTTCAATCCAATTGCTATTATATTTTTTGTTTATAAATGTAATCAATAAGTTGTCTGTTTATAACTACGATAATTTACCACTTCTTCACATTCTAATCATGTCCTCAAATTCTGACCATGAATTAACTTTATATTTAGTGAGACATTACACATAATATTTCAGATGTCTATCATATTCATATTATTACATTATACAACACCGATGTCACAACACATTTAGCCTTTGTACGGAATATTTTCTGATATATTTCTTTCTAATATCATTAATTATAGTCTGTATAAATTAAAACACATAGCCTTAGGAAGAGTTCCTTCCGCAGCTTTGATCCAAAAACTGACCAGAGACGTTATGTAGTTTTACCTTGTGTCATACGAGATTATGGCAGATTTGAGTAAATGCCTAAACACTCTTCTTAAATCTGTACACTTCTATTCTGATAATGAAAATATTAAACGAGCGCTTGGAAATCTTGAGGTATTTATCCATTATTAAACTGCGTGCCTCAGTTTAGTATCCAGAAGTATGTATATGTTTACCTCATACATCCTGCTGGAAAGCTGTGTAACGAATGTATCACCATTTCCGGGCGATATTGATAGATATAATAGTCTTGATCATCTTCGACGCTTGATTGTAAATACAAAGGTCTTGATCGTATGTGCAGAAACAAATTATGAAACCGGAAGCACATGACCGTCATTATTTATTTTATTTAAGTATTTCTGACCATCCGCATTTAGTTCGTCGATAGTGATGATGAAGTTTCCCTCTTTATTTATAAATTTATCGTCTTTCTGCCTTTCTGTATATCTTGGCGAAAAGGTGCGTCTGTATCAGCCAATCAGTAACGATACCAGAATCTCGGTAAAATCGCTGCCGCGTCAAACATTTTTTAGAAGAACAGTTTCAGACGTTTGTCTTGAAAACAATTATTGTAAACAAAAGTTATCTCGCTTAGATTGTAAACCCGGGTTTATTCGGTGTCATTCGCTCTTCTGATCGAGGAAAGATGACGAAACATGAGTTTAAAGGTTATAATAGCCTAAATGAGTCGCCATTCTCCTTCCATAGTAAAAAGAAATTCAAAAAGATCGGACATGGAAAGTAGCATTCAAGGAGGACAGTCAACCACAAAACACAAAAACAAACACACAAACAGACAAACAAGAAGGCAAAAGTAATAATAAATGCAAATGACACCACAAACACAAAATGGTTGACAATAGGGCTACCGCCTTGGAACGGTTAGTGGCAAAGTAGGCCATTGGGGGTTTAAACCGGTTCTAGGGTGCACCAAACCCCATACTTACCCTAATGTCATCCCATTAAAATAGGACAGTGTAAATAAAGAAATCCCCGCCATGATCTAATCGCTAACCAACAAGGAAGCATCAATAGGCAATATTAGTAAAACACAAATATGCTCGTGTAAATATAATACAAAAAAACAATAGCCTAGAAAGACACAATGAAGGTACTCAATGACTTGGCAGAAGCCAGAGCAACAAGAGAATAAACCATTAAGGGCACCACAAGAAAGATCATAGACAAACATCAAACGCCACCGTCCCAATGGGCTTTAGGTATGCGTCATCATAGGGTTCACAGTCTGTCCGGTCATTTAAATCCGTACAATTAAAGAGGAAAGCATAGTGGCGAACTGTAAAAGGGTCCACCAGCAAGCATGCAGAACGTTGCAAAATGATAGAGTCATTACCACTTTTGATAAACTATTTAACAAGTTTAACAAAGATAGTATGAAAGTGAACATGACCAAGAATCTTACGAATTGTATACATCAAATCACCATAGAAGTCAGGTTGTGATAGTCCTTTGTGTGTGTGTGTGTGTGTGTGTGTGTGTGTGTGTGTGTGTGTATTTCTAAGGATGATAGTCAGTCCGCCTACGACAGGCGTCCTACCCGACGATTATAGGCACATTGGAGTCTGGACTTTTATCTGTGTGTTTTTGTGTGTGATGTGATAGTCCTTATCACAGAAGAGTCCTTAAATTACTTATATATTTGGAAAGAAGATCAGGGTCACGATAATAACATTTTTCAAAGGTTTTTTACGAAGTTTATGGTAATGGTAACCCTGATTGAGTAGCTTTTTAGTTATACAAAGATAACGAATATTAAAGTCCTTAACTCTAGTACAAGCTCTTGAAAAACGAAAAAGTTGAGGCTCATACACCCCATAAGAAGTTGCTCGGGGAACATCACCATCCAAGTGGGGATAATTAACAATGTCAAATTAAAATCATCTCTCTTGTCATTGATTTTTCTAATTATTTCACCATTTTCAATGAGAGTTCTAAATCAAGAAAAGAAGCGTTATTATCAGCTTTGTTAAGCTGAAGTTCTTTGGGATTAATATATTAACCATAGTTGAAAAGAAATGGTTTTCAATGTTCAATATATCCAGATACCGAGCGATATCATTAAAGGCTTCAATAACATCTGCCTGGGTATCTGGTGAAAGACTCAACATGGAATCTCTTTCATAGCAATATAAAAACAAATCTGTCCCTTCCATAGTAAAGTGAGAATGCTGACACCTATTAAAATTTCAAAACTTGCTAGAATTCTCGGAAACTTAATTTAATATTATACAAAAGCAATATTACTGCGGCCGGGATAGTATTCTACCACACAAATATCGACCGTCGTATGCGTGATAAAAAATATAAAAGTATTTCTGACCATCCGCATTTAGTTCGTCGATATGGTGATGACTTTTCCCTCTATGTTTATTTATAAATGTATTGTCTTTCTGCATTTCTGTTTATCTTGGCGAGAAGTATCAGCCAATCAGAAACGATACCAGAATCACGCTGCCGAGTCAATTATTTTATTTTTTTAGAAGAACAGTTCCAGACGTTTGTCTTGAAAACAATTATAGTAAACAAATGTTATCTCCTTTAGATTGTAAAAACGGGTTTACTCGGTGCCATGCATTCTTCTGATTGAGGAAAGATGATGAAACATGAGTTTAAAGGTTATAATAGCCGAAATGAGCCACTTCCATAGAAAAGTGAGAATGCTGACAACCTTGTTAGAATTCTCGGCAATTTATTTTATCATGCAAACAAACATGTCCACTATTAAACATCAGCAATGAAATAGGGGCCTGGTGTGTGTGGGAGCGGGAGGTTGAATATATTCTAAGAAACATTTCTTCAGTTGTATACTAACACCGATCAAAGGTCAACTTTAGTTTTACCCCTTGCCTTGGGGTGTACCCTATCTACTTTCATTTCTGAAATTTATTTAAAAATTGTCAAAAGCATGATGAGATTTAATTCTGAGAAAACTTTATACAATTAAATCTAAACAAAACTCAGTGTCCACTTTCTTTTGCAACTGAGTATATATGGAAAATGCAACATTTTACACTCCGTGAACTTTGACCTCTATATTTTCCATTTAGGTCAACATTCAAACGGGCACCCTACCTAGACTTTTTAGTGATACCATATGTAATTCATCTAACATGGGTGCAAGGTTTGAACATTCCGGCCTCCCATGGTCTGAATTCAAAATGTTAACCGCCTGTCAAAGAAGACATCTGGGAGGCTGAGTGTATATTGTTTGCGTGTTTAATCAAAATTTACTTATACTACTAAACATTTGCTTATTAATTTAATTTGATCCGTTGATCATCATGAAATCATGGTTTAATACGTTAACATGGTAGATTTGTAATTACAATTAAAATGTATGGTAAACATAAGGCCTAACATATCACAGTTTGTGTTTGCCATTTACTTACCTACCTATCCGTTTTGTTTTACCCTACCCAAAACTTCGTTTTGAGACTTTCTTTTTTCATTTTAAATGGACACACGGCAATCTTGAAGGTGCTATCAAGCATAACAATAATCATCACGATTTATTGATCAAGTATCATTTTTACTTTAAACCGGCTTGCATATAATTAAATATAATTTTGAGTTTACATTTCTTTCTTAGGTTTAAATATACCATTGGTGCGATATAATCAACAGTCAGTAATATGCAAACACAATTTGCTTCATACTATCTATTTTTGAATTAATATTAATGATTGCACAAATGCAGGTTATGTAGAAAAACTAACTGGACGCCGCGAGTTTTTAAAAAATCAAGATTGTCTCGATTTCTCTCTTTAAAGAAACAAACCAACCAAATAACGGCAAAATGACACTACAAAACCGTTTGTCAAACTTCATTCAGGTGTTTAGCTCATATGATAATGTTCTAGTGCCGAATAAAAGCGTAGTTTTATTCATGGTTTCTTAAAATGCCAGTGATTGAATATGCTGCATAATAATGCGTAACATTAATTCTGAGTTGGGGTTTGGCCTCGCTGGTTAAAGCCGTATATATTATTGTGTTTATAGGGTTTGGACTCTCAAAATATGAAAGTTATATATATACTTCGTCGTCAGTAGGTTTAGAAACGGTTTACATAAGTTGTAAAATGTGTCTGTTGTTGGCGGGATAGCTTCTTTACTGTAGTCTTTTATTTACATGGCAAAATATCAAACCAGGCACTGGCTTCACCAACAATTCCTTATTTTTTACTTAAATACTTCAACTGTAACAATTTCGTTTGGGTTTTTAAATCATTAAACTAAAAATACTTTTTAAAAAATCCAAGCACTTCCGAAACGGCGTAAAACATCGATATTTCTATATGACCTGCAAGGTTATTTCCCCTACTTAATTCGTCGCCATGTGTATTCATTTCGACGGACACTGAAGGTAAATTCGTTTATATACCACTGTAAATCGTTAGATACCAGAGTATTTTTTTAAGTCTGATTTTACAAACATATCATTAGCTCAATGAGACATTTTCCAACAGAAAAAAATGTAAATATTGTAACACACATGCTCAGATTTTTTGATTTTGTTTTCCGTATACTGTATGGAAATGAGTATGAATATTATGAATACAATATTTGGCATCTCAGTGTTTATATTTTTTAAAGGGAGCTTTCATTCATGAGACAAGTTCTTTCTTATATGCTGCCAAAATATCCACAGAAAAGTGACGTGTCAAATGACACCCAGGTCCTCTGGTCTCAAGATCAGTAAGATATCCACTGTGTCGCGTCAGCCGCCCTTATGCTAATTGAAAACAACCTATTTCTGTTAGTAATTTAATCAGTATCTTAATCCATAGATTTCAAATTGTCTTGTTTTGTGTTTGTTTTAAATCTATTTGGGTACTCAGTTATGGCAGTGTATTGACTGTTAAGGCCAAAAAAAAAACTGTGTTTCCGGTGACCCGACCGATCCTGTTTTTAAGGGGCCGACCCTAAAACGTTTTCACAGAGAAACGTTCAGTTGTTTCATCAACTTGTATGGGGTTTAAGAGATAAATACATGTAGAAACTCACAATATCTTGCTCAAAAAAAAAAAAGTAAACAAAAAAATGTCTATTTTTTTTAAAGCATGCAATAGGAAACATTCCTATATTTTTTTTGGCCGAATCCAAAACAGTTTAACACTTTCCAGTTTCGCGGATTGAAACACTTCACCGATGAAAGCAAAATAGTGAAATCTCAGACTGAATTTAACGGCTAACACGAGGTTCCTTCACCTTCTCCAAACCATAAGAGATTTCAGTCAACTTCGCTATATCTTCATTATTGGTCACCATTCACTACGAGAGTCATTAGTCATGTCACTAACGCGTTTTAACAATTATGTGCTCGTTGTGAGTGTTGATGTTTGGTACCAAATGAAAGAGAGTTTCAATACTATTCCATTGATGGTAAAATGATGCTGTATCTTTTGTAAGACGATAAAACACATCACTTATACATACTGAGGCATTTTCGTCCAGATTTTTTTCAGGTATGTTAATTGATACTTTTTTAAATGCTTGTTTCTCTTGAAGTACCTGTCTAAGACCTTTGAAATTTCTCATACATTACAAGTTATATCTGTGCATTACAAGATACAGAATTTAAGCATGGTATATGAAAAGGCATTTTCTTAGAAATTAACATTTTAAGCTAACGTGTAAAATAAATTTAATGATAAATGGACAGTGTTCTGAAATAGCGTTTTTGGATGATCAATATTTTCACTAAACATTGTACAAAATTCTACAATAATGTGTTGAATATGAAATTTAAACACTGCAAGACTAGGATTTGTAAAAAAAATGTGAAAACATATTAATACTATTAGAATAATTACGACATTTAAAAGATATTATAACATTTCCGTAAACAAAATGAAGAAAACCAATTAAGGGATATGCATTCACTCATATCTTGTTTGCAGCAAGACCTTTCCGAATTCTCGACAATAATTTTTATGGATTATGGGTGAATAAAAACAGATGGCGTACAAGAAAATTTAAAAGCATAGAATTATTCAAATATTTTTACAACGTTTTGTAACAAGGACATTTTCAGAGTTGTCAGTATCCAAAAGGTGTGATAGGGGTAATTCATGGGTATAAATAACCGGAAATTTTTCATTTTTGTTGTGGAATTTAAGACAACGAACCCAGTAGTACTATAAATACACTACTTTATCTCAGTGTAATATCCAGTTCAAAGGATATATGCCTAGTGACATAACTTTTTGAAGCACCCTCGTACTTAAAGTTGGTTCCCCTTTAATACATTTAGTTTCGTTAAAGGTGTCAATATGAACATTACTGGTGATATATTGTGTCAATATGAACATTACTGGTGGTATATTGTGGCAATATGAACATTACTGGTGATAAATTGTGGCAATATGAACATTACTGGTGGTATATTGTGGCAATGTGAACATTACTGGTGATATATTGTGTCAATATGAACATTACTGGTGAAATAGTGTGTCAAAATGAACATTACTGGTGGTATATTGTGGCAATATGAACATTACTGGTGACATATTGTGTCAATATGAACATTAATGGTGATATATTGCGTCAATATGAACATTACTGGTGGTATATTGTGGCAATATGAACATTACTGGTGATATATTGTGTCAATATGAACATTACTGGTGATATATTGTCAATATAAACATTACCTGTGATATATTGTGTCAATATGAACATTACTGGTGATATATTGTGTCAATATGAACATTACTGGCGATATATTGTGTCAATATGAACATTACTGGTGAAACATTACTGGTGATATATTGTGTCAATATGAACATTACTGGTGATATATTGTGTCAATATGAACATAACTTGTGATATATTGTGTCAATATGAACATTACTGGTGATATATTGTGTCAATATGAACATTACTTGTGATATATTGTGTCAATATGAACATTACTGGTGGTATATTATGTCAATATGAACATTACTGGTGATATATTGTGTCAATATGAACATTACTGGTGATATATTGTGTCAATACGAACATTACTGCTGATATATTATGTCAATATGAACAATACTTGTGATATATTGTGTCAATATGAACATTGCTGGTGATATATTGTGTCAATATGAACATGACTGGTGATATATTGTGTCAATATGAACATTACCTGTAATATATTGTGTCAGTATGAACATTTCTGGAGATTTATTTTCCCATGGCATAATAGAGCTTCTGTTAAAATTTGCTTTCAGGTTACTTAGCAAAAGCTTAGGTCACTGTTCATGTAAATAGAAAACAATAAATGCCCATGGACTCTATGTATCAATATGCAGTTTCAGGTTAAGTGCAACTTGGGACGTCATATAGAGCCCTGGTGCAACATTACTCCTCAAAATTTAAAAGCATGAAATTACAACGTTTTGTAACAAGGACATTTTCAGAGATGTCAGTATCCAAAAGGTGTGGTAGTGGGAGGTAATTCAGGGGTATAAATAACCGGAAATTTTCATTTTTGTTGTGGAATTTAAGACAACGAACCCAGTAGTACAATAAATCCACTACTTTATCTCAGTGTAGTATCCAGTTCAAAGGATATATGCCTAGTGACATAACTTTTTGAAGCACCCTCGTACTTATAAGTTCACAGTTTTACACAAGAGATCTTCACACAAAACCAAAATGCTACGCATGTTTGTGTATTGAGTTATTGGCATAGATAATTGGCAGTATATAACAATATATACATTGTGCTTTAAATAAAAAAACATGTGACAGATATACAATTGCAGCTTAATGAATATATTCTTTATATCAAGTGGAATTGAAGCTTGAAAATATGTTCATGTAACTGGGAATAAGGTCAATATAATTTTTACTGTAATATTAAATATAATGTTGGTTCCCGTTTAATACATTTAGTTTCGTTAAAGGTGTCAATATGAACATTACTGATGATATATTGTGTCAATATGAACATTACTGGTGGTATATTGTGGCAATATGAACATTACTGGTGGTATATTGTGGCAATATGAACATTACTGGTGATAAATTGTGGCAATATGAACATTACTGGTGGTATATTGTGGCAATATGAACATTACTGGTGATATATTGTGGCAATATGAACATTACTGGTGGTATATTGTGGCAATATGAACATTACTGGTGATATATTGTGTCAATATGAACATTACTGGTAATATATTGTGTCAATATGAACATTAGTGGTGATAAATCGTGGCAATATGAACATTACTGGTGGTATATTGTGGCAATATGAACATTACTGGTGATATATTGTGTCAATATGAACATTACTGGTGATATATTGTGTCAATATGAACATTACTGGTGGTATATTGTGGCAATATGAACATAACTGGTGATATATTGTGTCAATATGAACATTTCTGGTGGTATATTGTGGCGATATGAACATTACTGGTGATATATTGTGGCAAGATGAACATTACTTGTGATATATTGTGTCAATATGAACATTACTAGTGATATATTGTGTCAATATGAACATTACCTGTGATATATTGTGTCAATATGAACATTACTGGTGATATATTGTGTCAATATGAACATAACTGGTGATATATTGTGTCAATATGAACATTACTGGTGATATATTGTGTCAATATGAACCCTACTGGTGATATATTGTGTCAATATGAACATTACTTGTGATATATTTTGTCAATATGAACATTACTGGTGATATATTGTGGCAATATGAACATTACTGGTGATATATTGTGTCAATATGAACATTACTGGTGATATATTATGTCAATATGAACATTACCTGTGATATATTGTGTCAATATGAACATTACTGGTGATATATTGTGTTAATATGAACATTACTGGTAAAAAATATTTCTGGTGAAACATTACTGGTGATATATTGTGTCAATATGAACATTACTGGTGATAAAGTGTGTCAATATGAACATTACTTGTGATATATTGTGTCAATATGAACATTACTGGTGATATATTGTGTCAATATGAACATTATTGGTGGTATATTGTGGCAATATGAACATTACTGGTGATAAATCATGGCAATATGAACATTACTGGTGATATATTGTGGCAATATGAACATTACTTGTGATATATTGTGTCAATATGAACATTACTAGTGATATATTGTGTCAATATGAACATTACCTGTGATATATTGTGTCAATATGAACATTACTGGTGATATATTGTGTCAATATGAACATAACTGGTGATATATTGTGTCAATATGAACATTACTGGTGATATATTGTGTCAATATGAACCCTACTGGTGATATATTGTGTCAATATGAACATTACTTGTGATATATTTTGTCAATATGAACATTACTGGTGATATATTGTGGCAATATGAACATTACTGGTGATATATTGTGTCAATATGAACATTACTGGTGATATATTATGTCAATATGAACATTACCTGTGATATATTGTGTCAATATGAACATTACTGGTGATATATTGTGTTAATATGAACATTACTGGTAAAAAATATTTCTGGTGAAACATTACTGGTGATATATTGTGTCAATATGAACATTACTGGTGATAAAGTGTGTCAATATGAACATTACTTGTGATATATTGTGTCAATATGAACATTACTGGTGATATATTGTGTCAATATGAACATTATTGGTGGTATATTGTGGCAATATGAACATTACTGGTGATAAATCATGGCAATATGAACATTACTGGTGATATATTGTGGCAATATGAACATTACTGGTGATATATTGTGTCAATATGAACATTACTGGTGATGTATTGTGTCAATATGAACATTACTGGTGGTATATTGTGGCAATATAAACATTACTGGTGATATATTGTGTCAATATGAACATTACTGGTGATATATTGTGTCAATATGAACATTACTGGTGGTATATTGTGGCAATATGAACATTACTCGTGATATATTGTGGCAAGATGAACATTACTTGTGATATATTGTGTCAATATGAACATTACTGGTGATATATTGTGTCAATATGAACATTAACGATGATATATTGTGTCAATATGAACATTACCTGTGATATATTGTGTCAATATGAACATTACTGGTGATATATTGTGTCAATATGAACATAACTGGTGATATATTGTGTCAATATGAACATTACTGGTGGTATATTGTGGCAATATGAACATTACTGGTGATATATTGTGTCAGTATGAACATTACTGGTGATATATTGTGTCAATATGAACATTACTGGTGGTATATTGTGGCAATATGAACATTACTGGTGATATATTGTGGCAAGATGAACATTACTTGTGATATATTGTGTCAATATGAACATTACTGGTGATATATTGTGGCAATATGAACATTAACGGTGATTTATTGTGTCAATATGAACATTACCTGTGATATATTGTGTCAATATGAACATTACTGGTGATATATTGTGTCAATATGAACATTACTGGTGATATATTCTGTCAATACGAACGTTACTGGTGATATATTGTGTCAATACGAACATTTCTGGAGATATATTGTGTCAATATGAACATTAATTCTGAGTTGGGGTTTGGCCTCGCTGGTTAAAGCCGTATATATTATTGTGTTTATAGGATCTGGACTCTCAAAATATGTAAGTTATATATATACTTCGTCGTCAGTAGGTTTAGAAACGGTTTACATAAGTTGTAAAATGTGTCTGTTGTTGGCGGGATAGCTTCTTTACTGTAGTCTTTTATTTACATGGCAAAATATCAAACCAGGCACTGGCTTCACCAACAATTCCTTAATTTGTACTTAAATACTTCAACTGTTACAATTTCGTTTGAGTTTTTAAATCATTAAACTAAAAATACTTTTTAAAAAATCCAAGCACTTCCGAAACGTCGTAAAACATCAATATTTCTATATGACTTGCAAGGTTATTTCCCCTACTTAATTCGTCGCCATGTGTATTCATTTCGACGGACACTGGCTCTGAAGGTAAATTCGTTTATATACCATTGTAAATCGTTAGATATCAGAGTATTTTTTAAGTTTGATTTTACAATCATATCATTAGCTCAGTGAGACATTTTCCAACAGAAAAAATGTAAATATTGTAACACACATGCTCAGATTTTTTGATTTTGTTTTCCGTATACTGTATGAAAATGAGTATGAATACAATATTTGGCATCTTAGTGTTTATATTTTTTTAAAGGGAGCGTTCATTCATGAGACAAGTTCTTTCTCCCACTTTTCTGTGGATATGCTGCCAAAATATCCACAGAAAAGTGACGTGCATATCCACAGAAAAGTGACGTGTCAAATGACACCCAGGTCCTCTGGTCTGAAGACCAGTAAGATATCCACTGTGTCGCGTCAGCCCTTATGCTATTTAAAAACAACCAGTTTCTGTTAGTAATTTAATCAGTATCTTAATCCATCGATTTCAAATTGTCTTGTTTTGTGTTTGTTTTAAATATATTTGGGTACTCAGTTATGGCAGTGTAGTGACTGTTAAGGCCAAAAAAAATAACTGTGTTTCCGGTGACCCGACCGATCCTATTTTTAAGGGGCCGACCCTAAAACGTTTTCACAGAGAAACGTTCAGTTGTTTCATCAACTTGTATGGGGTTTAAGAGATAAATACATGTAGAATCTCACAATATCTTGCTCCAAAAAAAAAAAGTAAACAAAAAAAAGTCTATTTGTTTTAAAGCATGCAATAGGAAACATACCTATATTTTTTTTGGCCTAATCCAAAACAGTTTAACACTTTCCAGTTTCGCGGAGTAAAACACTTCACCGATGAAAGCAAAATAGTGAAATCTCAGACTGAATTTAACGGCTAAAACGAGGTTCCTTCACCTTCTCCAAACCATAAGAGATTTCAGTCAACTTCGCTATATCTTCATTATTGGTCACCATTCACTACGAGAGTCATTAGTCATGTCACTAACAATTATGTGCTCGTTGTGAGTGTTGATGTTTGGTACCAAATGAAAGAGAGTTTCAATACTATTCCATTGATGGTAAAATGATGCTGTATCTTTTGTGTGACGATAATACACATCACATATACATACTGAGGCATTTTCGTCCAGATTTTTTTCAGGTATGTTAATTGTTACTTTTTTAAATGCCTGTTTCTCTTGAAGTACCTGTCTAAGACCTTTGAAATTTCTCATACATTACCAGTTATATCTGTACATTACAAGATACAGAATTTAAGCATGGTATATGAAAAGGCATTTTCTTAGAAATTAACATTTTAAGCTAACGTGTAAAATTAATTTAATGATAAATGGACAGTGTTCTGAAATAGCGTTTTTGGATGATCAATATTTTCGCTTAACATTGTACAAAATTCTACAATAATGTGTTGAATATGAAATTTAAACACTGCAAGACTAGGATTTGTAAAAAAAATGTGAAAACATATTAATACTATGAGAATAATTACGACGTTTAAAAGATATAACATTTCCGTAAACAAAATGAAGAAAATCAATTAAGGGATATGCATTCACTCATATCTGGTTTGCAGCAAGACCTTTTCGAATTCTCGACAATAATTTTCATGGATTATGGGTGAATAAAAACAGATGGCGTACAAAAAAATTTAAAGCATAGAATTATTCAAATATTTTTACAACGTTTTGTAACAAGGACATGTTCAGAGTTGTCAGTATCCAAAAGGTGTGGTAGTGGTAATTCAGGGGTATAAATAACCGGAATTTTTTCATTTTTGTTGTGGAATTTAAGACAACGAACCAAGTAGTACTATAAATACACTACTTTATCTCAGTGTAATATCCAGTTCAAAGGATATATGCCTAGTGACATAACTTTTTGAAGCACCCTCGTACTTATAAGTTCACAGTTTAACACAAGAAATCTTCACACAAAACCAAAATGCTACGCATGTTTGTGTAATGAGTTATTGGCATAGATAATTGGAAGTATATAACAATATATACATTGTGCTTTAAACAAAAACACACGTGACGGATATACAGTTGCAGCTTAATGAATATATCCTTTATATCAAGTGGAATTGAAGCTTGAAAATATGTTCATGTAACTGGGAATAAGGTCAATATAATTTTTACTGTAATATTAAATATAATGTTGGTTCCCGTTTAATACATTTAGTTTCGTTAAAGGTGTCAATATGAACATTACTGATGATATATTGTGTCAATATGAACATTACTGGTGGTATATTGTGGCAATATGAACATTACTGGTGGTATATTGTGGCAATATGAACATTACTGGTGATAAATCGTGGCAATATGAACATTACTTGTTGTATATTGTGGCAATATGAACATTACTGGTGATATATTGTGTCAATATGAACATTACTGGTGGTATATTGTGGCAATATGAACATAACTGGTGGTATATTGTGTCAATATGAACATTACTGGTGATATATTGTGTCAATATGAACATTACTGGTGATATATTGTGTCAATATGAACATTACTTGTGATATATTGTGTCAATATGAACATTACTTGGGATAAATTGTGTCAATATGAACATTACTGGTGATATATTGTGTCAATATGAACATTACTGGTGATTTATTGTGTCAATATGAACATAACTTGTGATATATTGTGTCAATACGAACATTACTGGTGATATATTGTGTCAATATGAACATTACTTTTGATATATTGTGTCAATATGAACATTACTTTTGAGATATTGTGTCAATGAACATTACTGGTGATATATTGTGTCAATATGAACATTACTGATGATATATTGTATTAATATGAACATAACCTGTGATATATTGTTTCAGTATGAACCTTACTGGACATTTATTTTCCCATGGCATAATAGAGCTTCTGTTAATAATTTGCTTTCAGGTTACTTAGCAAAAGCTTAGGTCACTGTTCATGTAAATAGAAAAAAATAAGTGCTCATGGACTCTATGTATCAATATGCAGTTTCAGGTTAAGTGCAACTTGGGACGTCATATATAGCCCTGGTGCAACATTACTCCTCAAAATTTAAAAGCATAAAATTACAACGTTTTGTAACAAGAACATTTTCAGAGATGTCAGTATCCAAAAGGTGTGGTAGTGGGAGGTAATTCAGGGGTATAAATAACCGGAAATTTTTCTTTTTTGTTGTGGAATTTAAGACAACGAACCCAGTAGTACTATAAATACACTACTTTATCTCAGTGTAATATCCAGTTCAAAGGATATATGCCTAGTGACAGAACTTTTTGAAGCACCCTCGTACTTATAAGTTCACAGTTTTACACAAGAGATCTTCACACAAAACCAAATTGCTACGCATGTTTGTGTAATGAGTTATTGGCATAGATAATTGGCAATATATAACCATATATACATTGTGCTTTAAATAAAAAGACATGTGACAGATATACAGTTGCAGCTTAATGAATATATCCCTTATATCAAGTGAAATTGAAGCTTGAAAATATGTTCATGTAACTGGAAATAAGGTCAATATAATTTTTACTATAATATTAAATATAATGTTGGTTCCCGTTTAATACATTTAGTTTCGTTAAATGTGTCAATATGAACTTTACTGATGATATATTGTGTCAATATGAACATTACTGGTGGTATATTGTGGCAATATGAACATTACTGGTGGTATATTGTGGCAATATGAACATTACTGGTGATAAATCGTGTCAATATGAACATTACTGGTGGTATATTGTGGCAATATGAACATTACTGGTGATAATTCGTGGCAATTGAACATTACTGGTGGTATATTGTGGCAATATGAACATTACTGGTGATATATTGTGTCAATATGAACATTACTGGTGGTATATTGTGGCAATATGAACATTACTGGTGATATATTGTGTCAATATGAACATTACTGGTGATATATTGTGTCAATAAGAACATTACTGGTGGTATATTGTGGCAATATGAACATTACTGGTGATATATTGTGTCAATATGAACATTACTTGTGATATATTGTGTCAATATGAACATTACTGGTGATATATTGTGTCAATATGAACATTAACGGTGATATATTGTGTCAATATGAACATTACCTGTGATATATTGTGTCAATATGAACATTACTGGTGATATATTGTGTCAATATGAACATTACTGGTGATATTTTGTGTCAATATGAACATTACTGGTGATATATTGTGTCAATATAAACATTACTGGTGATATATTGTGTCAATATGAACATTACTGGTGATATATTGTGTCAATATGAACATTACCTGTCATATATTTGCTCAGTATGAACATTACTTGAGATTTATTTTCCCATGGCATAATAGAGCTTCTGTTAATAATTTGCTTTCAGGTTACTTAGCAAAAGCTTAGGTCACTTTTCATGTAAATAGAAAAGAATAAATGCTCATGGACTCTATGTATCAATATGCAGTTTCAGGTTAAATGCAACTTGGGACGTCATATAGAGCCCTGGTGCAACATTACTCCTCAAAATTTAAAAGCATAAAATTATTCAAGTAATTTTTAAAACGTTTTGTAACAAGGACATTTTCAGAGATGTCAGTATCCAAAAGGTGTGGTAGGGGGAGGTAATTCAGGGGTATAAATAACCGGAAATTTTTCATTTTTGTTGTGGAATTTAAGACAACAAACCCAGTAGTACTATAAATACACTACTTTATCTCAGTGTAATATCGAGTTCAAAGGATATATGCCTAGTGACAATACTTTTTTAAGCACCCTCGTACTTATAAGTTCACAGTTTTACACAAGAGATCTTCACACAAAACCAAAATGCTACGCATGTTTGTGTATTGAGTTATTGGCATAGATTATTGGCAGTATATAACAATGTATACATTGTGCTTTAAACAAAAACACACGTGTGACAGATATACAGTTGCAGCTTAATGAATATATCCCTTATATCAAGTGGAATTTAAGCTTGAAAATATGTTCATGTAACTGGGAATAAGGTCAATATAATTTTTAATAAAGGTGTCAATATAAACATTACTGGTGATATATTTTCACATGGCATAATAGAGCTTCAGTTAATAATTTGCTTTCAGGTTACTTAGCTAAATGTTAGGTCACTGTTACTGTAAATAGAAAACAATGAATGCTCATGGCTATGTATCATTGTACCATATCTGGTATTCCTTTGTTCTTGCTTATGATATAATTTCATAAACCTGAAGGTCTGAGCCTAAACCGTGATATAACTGCTGGTATATTTCAGACGTGCTATAAATGACACATTCCGCAGTTAAACCATCATGGTCTACTCAATTTTACGCTCGCGCAGTTGTAATGTTTACAACACAACCTGTCAATCAAAACGACTAAACCATTACCAAAACAACACTCCTTGACATTTTATTTGCCAATAATATACAAAGGCGATTGGCTGCAATAAGCAAAACATGGGTCATGCTCATGCCGCTTGATAATGCTATTTCTTGATTGGATCTACTGAAAACTGCAACGCCCTAAAACTTTTTGCATTTCTTCAGAGTTAATCTACAGCTACAGATAAGCGTGCAGTGCAAAATACGCAACTAGGTCTTGAACATTTACTTCATGGATGGGATGGATGGGATGAAAATTTAGCGTTTTCCAAAACTGTTCGGTGTATGCATTTCAACTGACAAAGGTTAGTCAATTTCGGGGGAAAAATAAAATTCATCGTTCCATTGGTAGTGATTAAAAGTAAAGAATACATTGAAGAAAACTTAAAATTTTTAGTATTGTTGTTTTGGGGCAAATTAATGATATTTGGAAATTATCAAAAATCTCGGACTATTTTTAATTAACAGAACAATGTAAATCAACATTTTGTTCTTTCATCTAATACAATTTCCAGTTCGGTGCAACATTGCTTACACATTATGTGTTACCGTTTCAAAATGGTATGTAGTCAATTTCACTGGTAAGCATACGGATAAATATTCTTGCGGTCCTTAAATTATTTCGAGTAGTATATATAAAATAGAAAGATGTTTTTTGCTAAACGTATCAAACTAACGTTTCACGCATTGTTTTAAAAGTTTAATCGGTAAATGTTGTTGTTACTTTAAATATAAAATTGATTTCCTGATGTTATTGGTCAATACTTTTGTCAATAATTTTTCAGGCATCCTGTTAAGACGACAATAATACAAGCCATGCCAGAAGAGAAACCGTTTCAGTGAAGGATTTACAGCATGTGATTTACAATTTCAAGTGATCTAAAATCACACAAGCGCATACATACAGGCGAGACACCAAATACATATAGTTGTAACGTGTGCGGTAAAGTATTTACCCAGTCAGCCACTTTTAAAGAGCATATACTCCGACATATCGGTGAGACACCATTTAAGTGTAGCGTATGTAGTATCGTGTGAAGTTAAAGTACACATGTGCATACATTCAGGCGAGACAGGTTAAATGAAGAGTGTGCAGTAAAGGATTTACCCAGTCGTTCAATTATGCACACATACAGGTGAGAAACCATTGACGTGTAATATGTGCAGTACAGGATTTTCAACTGCTGGTGAACTGAAAATGCCAACGCATATGCATACAGGCGAGACACCATTTAAGTGTAGCGTGTGCAGTAAAGGAGTGTCAACCTCAGATGATCTTAAGGTACACATGTGCATATATTCAGGAGAGAAACCATTTAAATGTAGTGCGTGTAGTAAAGGATTCGCACAATCGAGCCGTCTTAAAAGCCACATGTACACACATACTGGTGAGAAACCATTTAAGTGTAGCGCGTGTAGTAAAGGATTTTCAACCTTAGGTGATCGTAAGGTACACATGCGCATACATACAGGTGAGACTCCATATAAATGTAGTGTGTGTAGTAAAGCGTTTACCAGTTCAGGCCCTCTTAAACACCACCGGCGCACTCATACAGACGAGACACCATTTAAATGTAGTGTGTGTAGTAAAGGATTTACCCAGTCGTGCAATCTTAAAAGCCACATGAACACACATACTGGTGAGAAAGCATTTAAGTGTAACGTGTGTAGTAAAGGATTTTCAACCTCATGTGCTCGTAAGGTACACATGCACATACATACAGGTGAGACTCCATTTAAATGTAGCGTGTGTAGTAAAGGATTTATCCAGGCATGCCATCTTAGAAACCACATGTACACACATACTGGTGAGAAACCATTTAAGTGTAGCGTGTGTAGTAAACGATTTTCAAACTTAGGTGATCGTAAGGTACACATGCGTATACATACAGGTGAGACTCCATTTAAATGTGGTGTTTGTAGTAAAGGATTTATCCTGTCGGTCCATCTTAAAAGCCACATGTACACACATAGTGGTGAGAAACCATTTAAGTGTAGCGTGTGTAGTAAAGGATTTTCAAACTTAGGTGATCGTAAGGTACACATGCGCATACATACAGGTGAGACTCCATATAAATGTAGTGTGTGTAGTAAAGCGTTTACCAGTTTAGGCCATCTTAAACACCACAGGCGCACTCATACAGACGAGACACCATTTAAATGTAGTGTGTGTAGTAAAGGATTTACCCAGTCGTGCAATCTTAAAAGCCACATGTACACACATACTGGTGAGAAACCATTTATGTGTAGCGTGTGTAGTAAAGGATTTTCAACCTCAAGTGATCGTAATGTACACATGCGCAGACATACAGGTGAGACTCCATTTACATGTGGTGTGTGTAGTAAAGGATTTATCCAGTCGGGCCATCTTAAAAGGCACATGTACACACATACTGGTGAGAAACCATTTAAATGTAGCGTGTGTAGTAAAGGATTTTCAACCTCAGGTGATCATAAGGTACACCTGCGCATACATACAGGTGAGACTCCATTTAAATGTAGTGTGTGTAGTAAAGTGTTTACCAATTCAGGCAATCTTAAACGCCACATGCGCACACATACAGGCGAGAAACCATTTAAGTGTAGCAAATGTAGTAAAATATTTTCAACCTCAGGTGAAGTTAAAACGCACATGCACATACATACAGGTGAGACTCCATTTAAATGTAGTGTGTGTAATAAAGGATTTACCCAGTCGAGCAGTCTTAAAAGGCACATCAGCACACACACAGGCGAAACCATTTAATTGTAGCGTGTGCAGTAAAGGATGTAACAATTCAAGCAACCTGAAAATCTACATGCGCACACATATAGGCGAGAACCTATTTCAGTGTAGTGTGTGCAGTAAAGGATTTAAAACCTCGGGTGAAGTTAAAACACACATGTGAACATTCAGGTGAGATACCATTTAAATGTAGTGTGTGCAGTAAAGGATTTATCCAGGCATGCAATCTTAAAAGGCACATGTACACACATACAGACGAGAAACCATTTAAGTGTAACGTGTGCAGTAAAGGATATTCAACCTCGAGTAAAGTTAAAATACACATAAAGGATTTTCCCAGTCGAGCAGTCTTAAAAGGCACACACACAGGCGAGAAACCATTTAATTGTAATGTGTGCAGTAAAGGATTTAACAATTCAAGCAACCTGAAAATCCACATGCGCACACATACAGGCGAGAAACAATTTACGTGTAATGTGTGAAGTAAAATATTTTCAACTGCAGGGGAACTGAAAGTACACACATGGCCGCATACAGAGGAGAAACCATTTAAGTGATTTGCCCAGTCGTGCCATCTTAAAAGCCACATGCGCACACATACAGACGCGACACCATTTACGTCTTTCATGTGAAGTAAAATATTTTCAACTCAATGTGAACTGAAAATACACACATGGTCGCATATAGAGGAGAAACCATTTAAGTGTAACATGAGTAGTAAACGATTTTCAACTTCAGGTGAATTTAAAATACAAGTGCACATACATGCAGACGAGAAACCATGAATGTGTTGTATGTAGTAAACGATGTTCAACTTCATTTCATCTTAAAATACACATGCAGGTACGAAACCATTTAAATGTATCATTTGCAGTAAACTATTTACCCAGTCGTACCATTTTAAAAACCACAAGTGCACACATACATACGAGAAACAATTTAATTGTAGCGTGTGCAGTGTGCAGTAAAGCATTACCAATTCAGGCAATATTAAATATCACATGTGCACATGCAGGCGAAACACCATTTAAGTGTAGCGTGTGTTGTAATGGAATTTTAACTGCAGGTGAACTGAAAATACACACTCTTATGCATACAGGCGAGACATCATTTAACAATAGTCTGTGCAGTAGATGATTTACCCTGTCTGTCGATCTTAAAAGCCACATGCGCAAACATTCGATTGAGAATTCATTTAATTGTAGCATGTGTAGTAAAGGGTTTACCAAATCAGGCAATCTTAAAGCCATATATATTCAAACATACAGGCGAGACACTATTTACGTGTAGCATGTGTAGTAAAGGATTGTTCACTGTAGGTGAACTGAAGATACGCACGTGTATGCATACAGGCGAGACGCCATTTACGTGTAGCGTGTGCAGTAAAATATGTGCAGGTGCAGGTGAGGGTTATTCCATTCAAACATACATGGGACCCCAGGAACGCACTTTTGAAATTGAACACCTACCCATAGATGCAAAATTGAGTTTGCAACACCGAACTGTATAATTTTATTCAATAACTAAAATACACCCGTCCATAGATTTGTTTATGTTATAAACATATGGAACTACAGACAAATATGGCAATTATTTGTAGAAGGTCAGTGCTACCCAAGTGCTGTTCGGTGTCTGAAAATGCACCGAATGGCACCAGTGGTGGTCTTCCTCCTCCGTCAGTAAAACTGCCCAAATAAATAGGCTTATATCAGGAGCTGCTTTATCATTATCATAATCATTGGTGTAATATTTGAATAATTTAAGACTATGTAATCGTACTCAAAAGTTGAAATTGTTGAAATAATATGTTTTTAGCAGTTAATTAAGAAATTTCGAGTGTTTAAATTGTTTGGATTTCATGACATTTTTAATGAATATTATTATTATAATTCATATGCGTTGTGTTTTGCAATGCAAATTCTCCTGTCATACTTTTTATGCCCCCGAAAAATGTTCTTATGCCCCCGAAAATTGTTCGGGGGCATATAGTAATCGCACCATTTATCTGTCTGTCTGTCTGTCCGGATTCTGTCTGTCTGTCCGGATTCTGTCATTCCGCAGTTCGTGTCCGGACTGTACCTTCAAAACCCCTGCATGCATTTTTGATTAACTTGGCACAAGTGATCACCATAACAAGACGATGTGTCGCGCGCAAAACCCAGGTCCGTACCTCAAAGGCCAAGGTCACACTTTGAAGTTCATAGGTCAAAAACAGGTACGCAATTTCGTGTCCGGATCGTAACAACCACTGCAGAGATTTTTAAATAACTTGGCACAAGTGATCATCATTACAAGACGATATGTCGCGCGCAAAACCCAGGTCCGTACCTCAAAGGTCAAGGTCACACTTGCAGTTCATAGGTCAAAAACAGGGACGCAATTTCGTGTCTGGACCGTAATGGCACAACCCCTGCAGGGATTTTTTAATAATTTGGCACAAGTGATCACCATTACAAGACGATATGTCGCGCGCAAAATCCAGGTCTTCAAGGTTAAGGTCACACTTGGAGGTCAAAAGTCAAATTGTGTCCGGACAATAACTCTGGCATTCATGGACGGATTTTCAAATAACTTGGCACAAGTGCTCACCACAACAAGACGATGTGTCCCTCACAAAACACAGGTCTGTGGCCCCAAGATCAAGGTCACACTTATAGGCCAAAGGTCAAATCGTGTTCGGTCAATAACTTTTGCATGCCTGGACGGATTTTCAAATAAATTTGCACAAGTGCTCACCACAACCAAACGACGTATCCAGGTCCATGGCTCCAAGGTCAAGTTCATACTTAGAGGTCAAAGGACACTTCGGGGACATTTATCAATTACAGTGAAATTTCTTGTTTATGTATATTTTACTATCGGCTCATTTACCTCCGATTGGAGTTAGACACGTACATTCTTACTTTATTATGAAAATTGTATATTTTAATGTTGTATATTTTGATATGACGTAAATAAGTCAATAAATTTATAATTTTCCATTGCCAAAATGTTGAGATTTTGTCTTATGTCACTAGTTGATGAAGCTTGTGTTTAACTCGGGTTTTATCCTTAGGTTCTATATTAAAAAAAAAAAATATGTAAGAGTAAATAGATGATCATTTTCAATATTTGATTTTGAAAGCGACATATTGAATTAGTTTGCACAAATGTGCATGACATATGCTGTTTGTTTTTTTAAATAGTTACACTGTAAATACCTTAATTTTAGCAGTAAACTTGGTTGAACATCTAGCGTAAAGACCGAGTTTATCACCTACCCGAATTTAGAGGTGTGTAAGATTTCTGGCCACTGATTGGTCAGTTTATTTCAATGAATTAAGAATTAGTTCATTACGTCTCTGATTTATTACTACGCCTTACACAACAGATTAGAGTTTCCCCATTTTGTGACAAGCGAAGTCGGTAGCGACATCAGACATTTCGTACCCAGTGACCTCGATCGACGGTTCACCCGTGAGACGCAGCTGTCAATCAGTTTTGACACGGCTGGGGAAAATCGCGTGTAACTACCTACACGCGGTGTATAAAATGTACAAAGGACTCGACTTACTAGTATTGTTTGTGTACATCATGACCTCGCCATGTTTTGTGTGGCTTTTATGGCTTTTTATGTAAACAGCCAGATGAAATGTCAAAATCGTAAAAAGGGCTGGTAAGGTCAGAGAAGGCTCGAAAGTGGTGGTACATTTCCCCGGGGTACTTTAATCAGGACCCATTTATATTACATGTCTACCTACAGTGCCTGCTTAAATTAATGCTGCAAAAGCCCATAGTTCCTAAGATCTAAATATGTGTATTTTCATCATCCAGAAAGCTTATGACAGAAAATCGTGACAGTTGCGGTATTTTTACACTGAGAAAAAAGTCAAGACACACCGCTCCAATCCACCTTAATGTCGATGTTTTCCTCGCTACCCAAGTCTTTCGAAAAAATCATGTTTCATTTCACTACGCGACACGAACTGAAGTTATATGAATCTAAAACAATAACACGTACAAAGGACTCGACTTACTAGTATTGTTTGTGTACATCATGACCTCGCCATGTTTTGTGTGGCTTTTATGGCTTTTTATGTAAACAGCCAGATAAAATGGCAAAATCGTAAAAAGGGCTGGTAAGGTCAGAGAAGGCTCGAAAGTGGTGGTACATTTTCCCAGGGTACTTTAATCAGGACCCATTTATATTACATGTCTACCTACAGTGCCTGCTTAAATTAGCCTGGATGTGGTCAGTGGTAATAGTCATGTCATCCATGAAACCCCTATTGGATGGTAGACGGATATTTGCTTTTGGTCCTCTGGATTCTCTTTCAGCAGCCTTGATTATCCAGTTCATATCCATAACAAAGAGTATCACAGAGATGTGCAGCCTGTGACTATGCCTTTCTCTAGCTTCAACCATGATGTTGTAAACTTGTCCGTTGAGAACCTCAGATGAATGTTGCTGAAGTAACTCATGATCAGTTTGTTGGCATGCTCTGGGATGAGGTGATTTCTTAGTGCCACATCTATCAGCTGATGAGGTATGGAGCCATAGGCGTTGACAAGGTCCAGCCACGCAACTGTCATATATGTCGGGTTGATCCGTGCTTCATGTAGCAGTGGGGTTAGAGCACTGATGTGTTCGACACATCCTGAGAAACCTGGTATCCCTCCCTTCTGTACAGAGGTGTCCACATAGCCGTTGTCAATCAAGTATGATGTTATTCTCTTTGCCAAGACCGTAAAGAAGATCTACCCTTCAATACTCAATATGGATATAGTTCTAAACTGGTCGACTTTCTTGAAATGTCTTTCCTTTGGTGCAAAGCATCCTTCCTCCATACCAATTGAAGAAGGCGCCACAGTCTTCATAGTAACTATGGGCACTTCTTGTATATTTTATATGGGGCCAGAAGCTGAGCCGGATCGAGGTTGGTTCTTTCATGTCTAGAGACGTTCTGAGGAAATCTGTTGGCTTGATTCTCTCGCAGTTTCCCAGAGGTAGATCTCTTGTTGGGTCAGAATGGGTGTCTGCAAGAAACTGTTCCACCTCTTCTTGACTGCTCTCCAATCTTCCAGATTTCTCTTCACCAAGCAGTGACGTGGTAAATCTTTAGAGGTCGAATATGATGATCTAGTTCTTGCTTTTTCCTTTCTATTCTTTCTGGCTCTTTTAGCGGTTGTCGACACTTTCAGTCTTGATCGCAACTGTTTCAGCCCTACCTTTTGTATATCACTGGCTTTCTTGAACTGCTTTCTGATGGATCCAGCTCCTTTCGGATCTTACTTTCCTGCTCTCGCCTTTAGGTACTGGCATGTGATTTCCTCATCCACTTTTCATCCTTGCAAGGCCAAATCTTTCTTTCCCTACTCCGTATAGAATAGATGGTAGGGCTTGCAGTTTCCTTTCCAGTCCTCCTTGCAGTGCTGGCTGTAGGATATAGTCCAAGTCTTCATCGAACCTCTCCCACTCTTTATCTGCCATTGTTTGGCCATTCGATATTCTCCCTTCTCTCATTTGATGCTGGCTGACGTTTCTCGCTGGCTGGTCTGGATACCATCCTTTCCTTACTTGCCGCAGGGGACCCAGTCACCCATGCCGTCGGAAATCTGAGCTGTCCATCGCTATTGACCAGCGAGTTTTCAGCAGACACTTCTTGACCAATTCTTCCCTGGCTGTATGGCTGTGATGTTTGGTCCGGACTGACATAGATTATTCTGTACCCTGCTCTTCCATAGATTGATCTGCACCTGTCACTGAGTGGTTCCTGTCTGAGACGATACAGCAGCAAAGAGACTTCCAGTACTGTTGTTGGCAACCAGACTAGATGTCTCCGCCGTATTACCAAATGAATATGCACGTTGCTGTCGTATGTCACGTCTTTGGCACCCATTATTTGTCTGGTGGAACTTCAGTCCACCTGACTTCTTACATACTTTGCCGCAATGGCATACAGTAATCGCAGTTCTTCCTGTCAAAGTCCGTTGAACAAGCGTTTTCGTTTCCGATAAATCTGTCCGTTTGGGCCCATCATCCTCCCCCATCCCCTTCTATAAAGGATGCCATCGTAGGTACACACCATATGAGTTCTGATTCTCGCAGCTTTGTCTGAATCCAAACAACTAAAAAAAAAATCTCCATTTTTATATACTCCTAAAAATAACCAAATTGGCAAAACAATGCAATTCAACCATTATGTTGTTCTTATTTTTATACTGTTCTGTTATTATTGATATGAAAGATGTCATATTCAGTTATATCCGTATATACATAAAAATGTATACTTTATTATCAAAGGAAATTTAAAGAAGAATATTACGTCTCTGTTCAAAGCTATTACGGGTAACATTATTTTAGACATTGAAACGTATGGATGCATGACCAATGTTATATTATGCTATCCATTGATGTAGTCAATTACCACATACAAATAAAGTATACCAATGAAATTGATAATATAACGCCAGTAATCTCGAAATATGTTTACACTTTGATTGTTTAACTTGATCTGTCCTTTTTTTCCGGGAATTGTGCATCTCGATCTGTCATTTTTTCCGGAAGTTGTGCATGCGTGACCGATGACGTCAAAGTATATCCTTTGGAGGTTGATACTCTTCAATGGGGTCGTCTGCAATTTGGTCGTCTGCAATTTTTTCGGTCAGTAAAAATTCGAATGCACGAAGTTCGGGAGGAAAATAAAATGAATGAAATACCGTGATCGATTATACTTTTTGTTTTTTATTCAAAAATATTGGTTTCACGGTTCCGCTACAAACACTTACTTTTCTCGTTTGAAGACCGGTCGTAAGCATTAATTATCGGCAATTGCCGAAAACGAATTAATTTGTGATGCCTTTCAGACCTACATTAGTGAGACCAAACGTTTCAAGCGAAAACAGATTCTAACCAATCATTTTCAAACGTAAATACTGTTCTGAATCACTGTATTGGCAACTTGTCTACTACCTCATCTTCTTCGTTCATAACTTTCACACAGCTTACTCCTTTCCTCTTCTATTGTAATTATATTTTACAACGAACAAAACTATATCGGCATACATATATTTATATTTAGTTTGTTTATAATACTTCGTAAAATAATATGTAACTATTTAGCCATGTACAATTCTGTAACACATTGTATTGGGAAGGAATATGTTTAAATCAATTGCCGATCCCAATTGCGTGGATTAGCCATAATACCTACGGAACTGACAAATCGGTATGTTTGACTGTTATATAGCGCATTGCCCATCTACAGTCCTTGCTTATAAGGTTAAACAAAATATCGTAAAAAATCAAATCAGTCAGTCGGGTTGATTCGCTAGGACATAGTTTATGGAGTAATACAACAAACAGAATATTCAACAGTATTGTATTGATGTCTTCTGAAAAAAGGTAGCAATTTTGTGCTAAAAGTTTGTTATTGTTTTTTGTTTTTTTACATTGTGATGGAAATATTTTACATACCATTAGCGCCTTCAGTGATAGAAACGATATCTTTCGGACGATAGATATATCAGTACATTTGTCAGAAATCGATCTAAACAGGAAAAAAAAGCCATTTTGTTTTGGTGTTTCCTTAAACCGGAAGTAGGTTTGGCTAAAACTGTATCCATGATCTTGTAAGATTATTTTCTTCTTTTGTAATTTACTTTAATGTTTAATCTCGAAACGATGGTTTTAAAAAAACACACTTCTAACTTGAATTGAAACAGCGATTGGTTTGCTGACACAAGTAAATAAATGAAAGTAAAAAATGGTGATTAATTTTATTTTGATCAGTTATTTATATGATCATTATGAATGCCTAGTGTTGAATAGAAAAGATCAAGCAAATTACCATATATGCTTCAAAGAGTGTATTTGAAATATCTGTATGAAAACCCATTTAAAAGCAATATATACATGTTGTAACTATTGAAATACATAAAATGCTCGATCAAGTACAGCCGTAACCATTTCAGTCGATATATCGATATATCGTAATATATTTCCTAAGATATGATCGATACACTTCGCACCCTATCAAGGACAGTGTTACATATCAAACAAATGCTGCTGGTTATTCTTTATTATATTGTGTGCAAAAGGACACTGGTTCTACTTGGGTATCCGAGGTTTTCCTCCACCAATAAAGAAGGTCAGAAGGTTCTATGCACATTCTCCATATTTTATCTTTATGTAAATGGAGGATGACCCAGACATGTTCGTTCCTGCTTGGCGCCATATAACCTTTCTATTGCTGATGCGCCATAAAACCCAATTCAATTCCACCGTTAAATGGTTAAAATTATATGCTGAGAAATGGCGTATTGAGCACACTCGCCACCCAACCACCCACCCACCCCAACCCCACCCCCACCAATTTAATATTGTTTATACATTTTTATTAACGATTTTAAATGTATGCTCCATTTAATGTGATATTGTTTTGCTCCACTCGATGAGCCACAATTAAAACATATTCTGTTCACTCACAAACCGTACCTCCTTTTAAGAGAATGTGTATTGCTCCGCAAAAAGGAATCACCAAGTAATGGAGCTTGCACTCTGCACTTTAATATATGTCACAAAATAATCACAAGTAGAGCGTATTGGTCGTACAAAGCTCTTGTAAGCACCTGTCAGTCACACGCCTATCCAATGTTCAGTTGAAACCAATTCACAATGTTCATGATATATTCAGGTAACACGGAAAAGCGTGCACATTTTAAGTGCGGAAGGGCCGTATAATACGTTTAGTTTTGTGCTAATGCATGTAAAAGTATAGGTCTATATTTGCAAAGAGCAAAGTTGTTTAAGGGTCCGTTCGTGTAGATTTTAATACTGCGCATGTTGTCACATGTGTCACGGACTGAACGGGGGAAATAATGGTATGGGCGTAACGTTTGCTATAAAAATCCATTGTCTTCTAGTTTTGGCCGGGATTGATTTGTAGTTGCTTTGTTTGGAGCAGAAGTATTTATTTGATGAACTTTTATCGTACATTTGTATTCAGTGGGCGGCGCCACCTTGGTTGGCGGTTACGACATCCGGTTAGCTTTTATGTTTCGCAAACATTAACTTGAGACTAGCATATGATTTTGAAGTTACTTTATTAGATGTAATTATTGTAATTGATCATTAATTGTAAAACAATACTAATTTGATAGGTTGTATAATGGGTGCATTAGTTAACGTTGACGTATAACTCAGTGATTGTAATACACGATTGTTGACATTAGTTAACAATGAGATGAGTGACTAGTATAAATGTTCGACGCGTATACATGGAGTTGTCAGAATATACATCCATTGCTAGCCTACTCAATTAGATAATGATTTGTTGGTATGATGATAATTATGTAAGATTGGTGGGTTTATGAACCGAAATCTAAAACGTATGTATAATTACAGCCTAACCCGTCCGGTGCAGATAAACCGTCCGGTGCAGATTAGCCTTTAGAGTGTGTAAGCCCTTTAGGTGATTCGACACTAGAATCAACATATAACGTTACGAGCGGGGGAGACGGTCCCCGTACCTGTGTAACATGGCCAGGTTATAGAATCTACAACCCCCGGGACACGAGGTGGGCCCGTTATCAGTCGTCACTGGAGGAACATCATCCACAACCTCAGTGGAAGTTAATCATCATTTATATCGCGTCGTCAACCCTTATAGAAGGCATTTGATGACAATCACCCATTGGATTCGCGCATCATCATATTCATGAGCTCTCGCGCATCACAGTTATCGCGCTAGATCATAGATCAACGTTGTTATAACTTTAACAACACTTTAAGGTCGTATATTGTCAGTCGACACATTCAGTATTTGTGATAATACTAAGAACGTATTAAACGTTCATGAGAACAGTCTTTTCATATTTCATCTGTGTATTCACTTGTTTTGTTTTTTTGATAATTGTATATATATTTGACATATTTTAAAAGTTGCGTTAAACTTATGTAAATGTATTCACCGTCATTGATTCTTTCCTGAGTTAGCCCCAACCACTAGGGTCATATTGTTTTCAGAGTAGTGGGATTTTGGGCAACTACGGAGGGAAGGAATCAATAAGTGATATTTATTATGATATACTAAATCTCTACATATCATTTTAGAAATGTGGACCACCCTCTGATCCAGCAAGGCGACTGTAGACGATCACGGCCACAGCTTGGAAGACAAGTCAAGACGTGACAAGGGTAGGGTAAGTCCGAACTGTTGGCACGAGGTCGCAATGGTATACACGATTGGGTCTGAGGCACTTTTTGCTCCATAATTTGGGTGTTTGTTTTTACCTCCCTTGGTATACCGATAGTTTCCAGTGAGGTTGGCGAACAAGACGTTCTACTCATGTTGTGACACACGAGTATACATATATTGAAGTAAATATACATGTACAAGCTATACACATTTCTATGATCGTTTAAGGTTTATGTCCAATATCATATATAGATATTGTATGTAGTGCATATGTTTTGTGGAAGCTAGATACTATCTATACACAACCGTTAGTAGGTAGAGCTAGTAGAATTATTAGTGACTTATGGGTAAGGAGTTAGGGTATGCTGGAGAGGAGCTTAGAACCTTTGTTAGAGACTAACAGGCTAGGGAAAGGGAATTTAGACTTAAGGAAAGAGAATTAGCAAAGCAGGAAAGAGATGAAGAAAGTAGATTAGTTAAAGATAAATTAGAATTAGAAAGTAAATTAGCCACAGAGAAGCTAGAATTAGAAAGTAGATTAGCTACAGAGAAGCTAGAATTAGAAAGTAGATTAGCAAGGGAGAAGCAAGAGCAGAATAAAAAGCAGATAGAATTAGCAAGGCAGTTAGAACATGAGAGGTTCAAAACAGATGGTAGACTAGCTTAGGTTAAGATAAAGTTGGAGATGGAGAAATCAGAGTTTGATCATAAGTTAGCTTTAGAGTTGGAAGCAGCTAAGACATATAGTAAGGACAGAAAAATAGATATTCTGGGAAGAAACAATAGTGGTAACAACATAGGTAGACCTTTTATTCGTTGTCGTCACTGTAATGGGAATCATGCTTCACATGAGTGAAGGAAAGCGGTGAAAGTATCCGCTGTCGTAGACAACTTAAGTGAGAATAGTAAAGTAGACAACAATTTAGGTAGTCAGAACCAAGGTTTGAACAACCCATGGAATTTCGGTAGAGGTCAAAACCGAAGTAGAGGTAGAGGCAGAGGTAGTAGTCCGGTTATTATAACCGAGAGTAGTAGCTGTTGTGTTAGATCGGATGGCGTAATGGCGAAGATCGGAACGTGTCTATTTCCGTATACAAATCTTCCAACGGCAGATGGTAAAGTAAATGGCACGGACGTAATTGTAATGAGGGATACAGGTTGTACAGGGGTGGTAGTTAAGCGTAGTTTAGTTACGGATGACCAGTTGGTAGGTAAACAGTCGCCGTATATGTTGTTAAATAAGTCGGTAGAGTACGTGCCAATAGCGAGAATAGAGGTAGATACGGGACTACAGAGGCACTATTATGGACGACCCGATGTATGATTTATCGATAGGGAACATAGAAGGTTCAGTACTTCCGGTAGTGTCCGATTTTAGGAGTAGCATAAGTAATGCAGTAGAGACTAGGGCACAGGTTCAGAAACAAACTCAGGCTTATAGAGAATTAAAGGTTCCTGCAGCCGTAGGTGACATATCCAAAGCGGAGTTTATAGAAGCACAAACTCAAGACGAGTCATTAGGTCCTTGTAAAGTGAAGGCCAAGGATGGTGTAGTGAAGAAGTGTAAAGGGTCCGATAGTTCGAACTTTGTAAATAAGAATAGTTTATTATACAGAGTATTTAGAGATAGTGGTGGTAGACAGTTTCACCAATTAGTGGTACCTACCCAGTATAGAACGACAGTGCTTAAGGTAGCTCATGAGTCGATTATGGGAGGTCATTTATGCGTAAAGAAAACGTCAAATAGAGTATTGGCAGAATGTCATTGGCCAGGCGTTAGTGGAGATGTAGCTAGGTATTGTAGGACCTGCGATGTATGCCAAAAGACAGTACCAAAAGGTCGATTTACCAAAGTACATTTAGGTCAGATGCCACTGATAGATACACCATTGAAACGGGTAGCGGTAGACATAGTTGGACCAATTTTTCCAGTGTCGGATAGGAAAAATAGGTACATTTTAACCATGGTAGACTATGCAACTAGGTATCCGGAGGCAGTAGCATTGCCCTCAGTTGAAACTGAGAGAGTAGCTGAGGTATTAATTGATATGTTCAGTAGGCTAGGTGTACCAGAGGAAATGCTGACTGATTTTGGGTCACAGTTTACGTCAGAACTTACGGCTGAAGTTAGCAGGTTATTGTCTTTGCGTCAAATCACGACAACACCCTATCACCCTATGTGTAACGGGTTAGTCGAACTATTTAACGGGACCATAACGCAAATGTTACGGCGTATGTGTACAGAGAGACCCAAAGATTGGGACAAGTATCTCAATGCTTTACTGTTTGCATTTAGAGAGGTTCCACAAGAGAGTTTAGGATTTTCTCCGTTTGAATTATTGTACGGTATATCAGTTAGAGGTCCCATGAGGATTCTTAAAGAGATGTGGACAGGTGGAGTATATAGTGATGAGATTAAGACTACATATCAGTATGTTTTAGATCTGAAGGAGAAACTAGAGGAGCCTTGTAAGATACCTCAAAGTCACTTAGTTAAGGCAAGTACTAAGTAAAAAGCTAGAGCTAGGAAATTTAAGATAGATGACCAGGTGTTACTGTTACTCCCGACCGACAATAACAAGCGGTTATTACAATGGAAAGGTCCGTTTTAGGTTAGAGGGATAGTGAACACTATGGATTATAGTGGGTAGTTTACACTCGGAGTTCAGTGATGTCTTGTCCGAAAACCCGGGGCAGACATATGGAGTGCAACATGATATTGTACTCACATCAGGGGAACCAATTCGAATTAAGGAGTATCCCATTCCATTTCACTCCCGATCAATTGTTGATGAGGTGGTGAAAGACATATTGAAATTGGGTGTCATCGAACCTTCAAGCGCCCCTTTTCCATCCCCAGTCGTATTTAGTAAGAAGAAAGATGGGTCAATTCGATTCTGCATCGATTTTAGACAGCTCAATAAACGTACCATCTTTCCTGCAGAGACAATGCCTAATATTGAGGAGGTATTCTCTAAATGTGCGGGATATTCTTATTTCTTGAAGGGTACTGGCAAATCCCACTTTCAGACCAAGCTAAAGAGATGGCCTCTTTCGAAACTTCACAAGGACTTTTTAAGTTCAAGGTCATGCCCTTCGGTCTCGTAAACGCACCAACAACCTTTTGTAGGTTGATGAGGAAAGTCTTGAAGTATTTGTCCAACACGGACAGTTTTGTAGATGACTTCCTGCAGTTTACAACAACTTTTGAAGACCACATTAAGGCTCTACGTAATCCGTTGGAACGGCTATGCCGGTTTAAACTGACTGCAAAACCTAGCAAGTGTCACATAGGTTACGCAGATATAGAGTGTAAACCCAACCCCACGACAAGGTTAATGCAATTCAGGAAGCACCAAGACCCGGTTAGGTCATGTTTAGGGTTGGCGTGTTTTACAGGAAATTCATCCCAAACGTTTCGGCTATAGCTGCACCTTTGTCAGACTTGACAAAGAAAGGTCAACCAAATAGTATAACTTGGGGGGAAAGCCAGGAGCGAGCTTTTGTCTCTTTGAAGGGGAGTCTCAGAACGGATGCCTCCAATATAGGGGTGGGTGCAGTCCTACTGCAAGAGGAAAATGGATGTAGTCTCCGTGGCTTACGCAAGTCGGAAACTACTACCCCGGGAACGTAACTACTATGTTACCGGAAGGGAGTGTCTTGCAGTAGTATGGGGTGTCAGTAAATTCCATCGATATGTTTTTGGTAAGGAATTTGTCTTGGAGACTGACCACCAACCGTTAGCTTATATGAACAAAGCAAAGGTAGCTAACAGTAGGTTAATGAGGTGTGCACTGACTCTGCAGCCTTACCGGATGAAAATTAAAGCGATCCAAAGAAAGGTCAATATTGGGGCAGACTATTTAAGTCGGCGCACATAATGACAGGTCTAATACAATAGAAGAATACAATAGCAGTGTATGTTACGACAGTGTTGTGTACAATTGTGGAATATTGTTGAAATGTTAATGTTGCTTATTATGCAACCACGTCTTTTGCTAGGACTAATTAATGAGAGATAATTTTGTTGACTTTTAAAAAGTGTTGCACTTTCTTTAAGTGGGGAGATGTTGTCACAAAATAATCACGAGTAGAGCGTATTGGTCGTACACAGCTCTTGTAAGCACCTGTCAGTCACACGCTTATCCATTGTTCAGTTGAAACCAATTCACAATGTTCATGATATATACAAGTAACACGGAAAAGCGTGCACATTTTAAGTGGCCGCCAGAGGGCGTCCGGAAGGACCGTTTAATAAGTTTAGTTTTGTGCTAATGCATGTAAAAGTATAGGTCTATCTTTTCAAAGAACAAAGTTGTTTAAGGGTCCTTTCTTGTAGATTTTAATACTGCGCATGTTGTCACGTGTTTCACGGACTGAACGGGGGGAAATAATGATTTGGGCGTAACGTTTGCCATAAAATCCATTGTCTTCTAGTTTTGGCCGGGATTGCTTGATAGTTGCTTTGTTTGGAGCAGAAGATGGACGGCGAAATTCACAGGCAATATGTGGTCAGTATTTATTTTGAGAACTTTTATCGTACATTTGTATTCAGTGGGCGGCGCCATCTTGGTTGGCGGTTACGACATCCGGTTAGCTTTTGTGTTTCGCAAACATTAACTTGAGACTAGCATATGATTTTGAAGTTATTTTACTTGATGTAATTATTGTAATTGATCATTAATTGTAAAACAATATTAATTTGATAGCGTTGTATAATAGGTGCATTAGTTAACGTTGGCGTATAACTCAGTGATTGTAATACACGATTGTTGACATTAGTTAACAATGAGATGAGTGACTAGTATAAATGTTCGACGCGTATACATGGCGTTGTAGAATATACATCCATTGATACTCATCATAATTAGGAGTGGCTTGTATATATTTATTAGATAATGAATTGTTGGTGTGATGATAATTATATAAGATTGGTGAGTTTATGAACCGACATCTAAAACGTATGTATTATTACAGCCTAACCCGTCCGGTGCAGATAAACCGTCCGGTGCAGATAGAAGGCATTTGATGACAATCACCCATTGGATTCGCGTATTATCATATTCACGAGCTCTCGCGCATCACAGTTATCGCGCTAGATCGTAGATCAACATTGTTATAACGTTAACAAAACTTTAGGGTCGTATATAGTCAGTCGGCACATTCAGTATATGTGATAATACTAAGAACGTCTTAAACGTTCATGAGAACAGTCTTTTCATATTTCATCTGTGTATTCGCTTGTTTGTTTTTTGATAATTGTAAATATATTTAACATATTTTAAAAGTTGCATTAAACTTATGTAAATACATTCACCGTCATTGATTCTTTCCTGAGTTAGCCAATTAGGGTCATCTTGCGAAAATGGTCTGAAACTGAAATGGACAAACAGTCAGACTAAAATCAGAGTGGTGTAGCCAAAACGCTCGATTCAGGTAGGTTTTCGCTTCATAACTTTCTAAATATTTATCGAATTTTATTCAACTAAAGTGCACGTACCCTGCTAAATGAGCCCTTTCCTCCGCCGCAAAATGTCTTTGATTTATTTAGTACTTTCTGAGATTAGCCCTCCCAAAGTCTTGGAAATGAAAGAAATCTCCGAAAGTACTGAATGAACCAAATTGCATTTTGCGGCGGAGGAAAGAGCTTGCATTTTTAGGATATTGGCGCTTTATTTGAATAAAATTCGTTACATATTATGAAGATAAACCTGAAAAGCGATAAACATTCACGTGGTTTCGCCACCCTGAAAATACCAAAAATGACTAACAATAAGCACAATAAGCCATCATGCTTTTTGACAATCAAATTAAACTCTGGATATATTCAGATTCATGGAAACGTATTATTTATGTATCGAGTAAGCCAATAATGTTTTACCTTCATTTTCGTTAAGTTGCTTTTTTCGGTAATAGATAAAAGTAGAAGAACAATTTTACAAAGGCAAACAATAAAGTGTTCAACTTACATGCATTTTGCGTTTTACCTTTTCTTTCTAAAACAAACATGTATGCACAATTGAGACACATATTATAATGTATTAACGTGCTTTGTTTACATAAGCAATCGAATTAAATATGTTAAATACAAACGCCTAGATTACCACGTGACAAGATGGCAGATAGGACATAGAGACACACAAATATAAAATTATGCCTTAGATTCTCATCCAAAGAAGGTTATGATAATAGTGGGTGATACAGTGTTTACAAGGATTCGACGGTAGGAGTTACGCAAAAATTGGACAAATAATGAACATTTTCTGATCCTATCTTTCCAACATTAGTTGATATATTGCCATTGTTTACATCGAGTTAGTGCAGTTTTACACTATACCTGTGGGCGGTTTTTGCACGGACGACCTACGCTAATTTTTTATACTGTATAGTATACTGTTCAAAAAAGTTAGCGTATTACGTTGCTTTACGTTTAAAATTTGTACGATATATTTATATATATCATTATCGTTGTGTTTTACTTGTGTCGCTTATGTAGCGACGCAGCCAAACCATCTTTTATATTGAGAGTTTTGAACAACTTGAATAAGGGTGAAAGAATGATCTAAATCGGATGTTAAGACAGAAAATATCATCATTTGAAGCTTCTATTGAAACGGATATGGAAGCCGCCATTTTAAGAGCCATGACATCAAGTTCTTAATGACCATATATGGAATATTTATATATATATGAAAATTTACTGATTTATAGAGAACAAATGACAGCAAATGTATGAAAAATATGCATACTTAATGCCAATAATGCTTTATATGACCAGTAAAGAATTGTGCATGCATTTGCAGTGATTTCATTTGCTTTAAATTAGGGGGCGTCCGTTGCCGAGTGGTTAGGGTCTCTGACTTGCAATCACTTGCCCCTCACCGCTGCAGGTTCGATCCCTCGGGGGCCTAGGAATCTTCATGAAGAAGAATAAGCTTAAAGCTATGAACCTTCTATCAATAAATATAAAGAAATATGAGTTAAACCCGAAAACAGCTTTACAATTGTTTGATGCTTTTGTAGGTTCTATTCTTAATTACGGCAGTCAAGTGTGAGGTTTTACTAAATCTAAGGAAATTAAAAGAATTCACTTAAAGTATTGTAAACAAGTTCTTGGTGTAAAATTATCGACAAGTAATGCAAGGGTATACGGGGAATTGGGCCGTTATCCGTTATATATAAATAGACATGTTAGTATCATTAAATACTGGCTAAGAGCGGTCACTACTGATAACGTTATTATAAAACACGTGTATGAAAGCGCAAAATCTGACTGTGAAAAGGGATTAAAAAATTGGGTGTCAAAAGTCAAGTCAATACTAAATAGTAGTGGTTTCTTGTATGCATGGCTTGACCCAAGCTCATTAAATGCAATACATTTTGTACCCATATACAAACAACGAGTAATAGATAAGTATGTCCAAAACTGGTCAACCGACCTTGAAACGAATAGAGTGTTAACTCTTTACAAATATGTTAAACATCATTTTGAATATGACAATTATCTAGATGTATTGCATACCAGGTTCGATCGCAGTGTGGTAACCAGATTACGCTTGTCCTCTCATAGTTTAAGGATCGAGACAGGGAGGAATTCTCATGGAAGGTTAGAAAGACATGAACGGATATGTCAAATATGTAACAAATATGTAACACTAATGATATAGAGGACGAGTTCCATTTTGCGTTAATATGTCCTGTTTATAATACAATCAGAAGTAAATATATAAAACGATATTATAGCCATAGGCCTAGTATGTTTAAATTCATTGCTCTCCTTCAGTCAACAAACAAAAAAGATGTTATCAATTGCTCTATTGTACCGTATTAGATATTAGATTTTGATTCCTATATATATTTATTTTTTTCTCCATTTATATATTTCCTTTCTTTCTTCTTTTTTTTTCCATATTAATGCATAAATTAATGAACCTGTACTAATCTTGTTATTGTGGTCAAATTATGTTTGTAAAATGTATGTTTATATGATGAAAAAAAACTATGTAATAGTTTGTCAATAAAATTTCTGCTTCTTCATAATAATATGTTAAGTAATATGTAAGCCACGACAATTTCATTTAAATCCGACCATGGAAACATTTCTTTTTCGCTAATATTTCCTTAAAGAATATGAACAATTGTTACATATGCCACGTCATCTATGACGTTTTTCTCAATATTAAGTTGGAACAAATATAATGACATCATAATTTGATATTTTTAAAAAATGGCATTAATACTTTGGATATTTCAAGAACTGTATAAAAATGTATAGTTTAATGCACGTATGATGATGGTATAACTTGCAAAAGCATCCGATAATTTACGGAGAGGGGTATTTCAACCAGTTGCACCGACATCGCGCGTCACGTCATATCGTTGGTATTATTGTAGTGTTTTTATCAGATTTTGAGAGAGTAACTTGTGTGTGTTTTCCTTTACGAATTTCTTCTAATTAAATCATACATTCTTTTAGATGTTATACTGCGGAAAATAATTTTAATCAAATATTGCTTTTTGTACAAAGTAAAAGGTCAATCTCTATTCGATGTTTGGCCGCTGCTTATTCAGGCAGAGGGGTAAAATACCCCCCGAATCATGTTCATTGTGTCATTTTTGCCATAGTCAGTAAAGTTCTTCATCATCATCCCTGTATTGTTTCAGGTGCTACTTCAATGATGGTAAAAAATAATGATCGTGGCTCCAGCGAAAAATGGAGTGTTTACTAGAGAATTTGCAGCAACTTTGCAGGTCTGCAGGTGAGAAGGTTCTAAGCCCATTCTGCATATATTTATTTAGATGTAAATGGAGAGTGGGACTGGAATGTTTATTCGTGTTGGTTCCATATAACCTTTTTGTGTTGGTGTGCCGTAAAACCCCAATTCAGTTCAATTATGTTCGATGTTTTTATTCAATAAATGGCACATAGTAGCATTGTGTTATACTTATACCTAGGCGAGCCCTACACAATGTAAATAGTTAATATACAAATAGAGATAGAAAATTCACCCCATACTATTCATAAAAAACAATTTTCTTTACTTTTTTGCGGCAATTATTCATCCGTTTAAACCAATCTTATCTCACTGTTTTCAATTTAACTGGTTAAATTACATTTATATGTATTTTGTTGAATTTAACGATACTAGTCGTGATAATACTGACACCCCGAGCAAAAGGTAAGTTCGTATACAAATCGTAGTAACTAGAACTATGCCCCCTAGTGGTTTCCGTTGGGACCGGATTATGTCTCCTTGTGGTTTCCAGATCGGTTTGTCAGTAAACCTTGATAAACGAAGGAAATATACTGAGCAAAATAAATTAAGCACGACTTTTTAGGAACATGGATTAAACATATGAACATTGATATAATTGTTTAAAGATATTAACAATGCTTGGCAAGGATGTGATTTGTTTGGCATTAAAAACCGCAAAATGTGTTCAGAAACGATTGTTATTCTCAAACAAAAACAAAATTACCTCACATTTTATTGAAATGAGAACAATTTTCAATAACCTTTAAAGGTATTTCCCCATCATATTTGCCTTGTTTTTATCACCGACATTGTTTACAAATGACTTAGTAGCATTATTGTTTGTCATATTTGTCACCTTATCATCAATACATGACTTTGTATATCATCCATGGAAATGACATGCATTTTATTTGCTAAATTTGTTTTACTCATTATATGCATGGTGGCTAGTTGGGGCAAGTTTGTCCCCCACAAGCCACCATAGAAATGGCATGTAACCAGGTAATGCTAACAACTGACAAATGACACATGCGTGTGTTGTAATCTTTTTATTAGGCACGAACTAGAAGGTTTACAACAGCATGTGTGAAATGTTTAGACAGACAGACAGACAGACAGACAGGCAGGCAGGCAGGCAGACAGAGACAGACAGACAGACAGACACAGATATTTTATTGATTTAAACTTTTACAGTTTCTCATCATTGTATACATACATAATTTGTAATACATAGTTATAATCACATGACAGGCTACACAGATTTCTACACACTGACTTTATATAGGTCAATTGTCAATACATATACTCCTTAATTAATCACAGCTCATATCAATCACACATTTTAATCAATAATCCAAGGATATCAAAAAACAAAACGAATTATATATAAAATAACAATTTATGTGAGGATGTACTTGAATGTTTTAAGAAATAATATTTGGAATAGAACATCTGACAGTAAACGCCTCTGACAAATATTTACTTAAATTAAAAAGTTCTTTCTTCATTGAAGATTGTAGCAGTGTTATAAATTTAAACATATTTGGCTTTTGTATGCAATATTTTCTAATATATTCCTTTCTAATATCATTATAAGCTGTACAAATTAAGACAAAGTGAAATTCGTCTTCAATTTCAGTTGAATTACATATTTGACAAACTCTTTCATTTCTTTCAATCCTATGTCTTGCATAACGACCTGCTCATGATCGGACAACCGAACGTGGGAACACGTGGTTGTCCTGTTCGTAAAGTAGTTGTCCCGGACAACCGCTAATTTTGCAGACTTTACAGCAATGTGGATTAATTATCTTGCGCAGAGATAAATAACATACCCATGTTCATACTCCGATTTTGCCAAACAAATGGTATTGTGTGTATTGGCAAATTCACATATTTATCAAATTGGAAACGTAAGATCCCAACACTACAACAATATACACGTGTACACTCACTACGCATGAACCGGCGGATATAACCATCCAACATTGGCATTGGCCCCTAGGTACATCCCCACTCATGGGGACACAGCCCCTGGGTAATAACTAGGAAACTGTTGAGATCCATCAGACGGGATTTTGTATGGGACTCACAGGTCATGCACTGGGGTTATACTTTAGGGGTAGGGCGGTGTAAGTTATTTATTTCTCACTGAAAAAGTTCATGTTGAACATCAAATTGAAAGTTATTCAGAGAAGTGTTTTCAGCAATTTACCTGTATGGATTTTGGTGTGTAGATATCTTATTTTGTATTCCTCTAAGGGGGTCGTGTGTTTACAGGAAAACGTGATTTGTGTTAGAAATGTCATCCGTAAATGTAATGGTGGTGTGAAATATGAGCAATATGGCAAGACAGTTAGTGGGTGGCCCTACTATCTCTGTGTTTACATGCTTAAATACCGTCATCGTGCGTAATATGTTTTCACGAATATTACATCCATGGATAGTAATAGGGCGTTTTGACCCTGTTTTTGTGTCTCGACGAGATGATGTTGGTTTTGGGTCATGACCAACCAACTCAGAAATCGCTCAGTATAGTGTCCCGGCTTTCCAGGTATGTGTATTTTGGGGACCAGCTACAAACGGTCTGCTCCCTACGCTAATATAACCTATAATTTAGTAGATATAACTGGCTGCGATGACCCAGTGTAGAGCTCGTTAGACTTTGAATCCGAAGACCAATGAGTTTATTTGATGTGTTCTTACGCATGACCCTCGCCTTAGCCGTGCCCGTTTCCATGGGACACAAACCGGGCAAACCAAGTGTATCGGAATGTGACCCACTGAGTACGATACTATCAATAGGAATCTATTTAATATCAATATTAAGGTGCAGTATCCGAATTATTATGCATTTGACTTATTCCTCTCTCTATATAGCATAAAATGTGTTGACTAGCCATTAAAATTCAGTTCACTTTATAAGACATATTTGTTAGAAATACAAAAATAATGAAGTGGCGTTTAAAATAACTAAAATACGCCCTCACAGGTATCGGTGATTCTATTAAACGTAGGTAAAATAACATGTAATCATTAATATTGCATGCATATTACTAAATACGTAACACTTACAAAGCATGAATTTCACATAATTTTTAGTAAAAACAGATGTCTCTCCCCAGTCCACCAAAAATTAGTTGACTGGAACACGACGACGATATGCATTACTACGTTTGGTACAGATTATCCTTGCCAAGTTTCACTAAAATCCAGCAAGGGGTTCAGGAAAACTAGTCCGACCAAAGTTTCTGTATAAAGGGCATACCTCCGCCAAATACATTTCAACCGAAGCATGGCGATGACATGTGCATGTAGGCTGGACACCGATCATCCCTATAAAGTCTCGCTTAAATTAGGCCAGTGGTGCAGGAAAACTAGTCCCTATAAAGTATCGCTTAAATCAGGCCAGTGGTTCAGGAGAACTAGTCCGGACACGTTTATGTATCAGGGGCCGTAACTGAGCCAAAAATCATTTGATAGGAACACAGCAAGATACACAGCAACTAAGCTTGAATTACTGATCATCCCTGCCAAGTTCCACTGAAATCCGGCCACGGGTTCAGGATAACTAGTCCTGACAAATCATGTGTATTAAAACCTTTAAAGGGCCATGACTCTGCCAAAAATCATTCAAAGAACATAACTATGACATGCGCAAATAGACTTGGTAATGATAATCCCTGTGAAGTGTCGTTGAAATCCGGCCAGGAGATTAGGAGAACTAGTCTGGACAATGTTTGTGTATTCAAACCTTTAAAGGGCCATAACTCTGCCAAAATTTCCACCGAAACATGGCGACCTTACGCGCAACTAGTCTTAGTAGTGTATTTTCAGTTCACCTGCAGTTAAACATATTTTACTTCTGTACAGTGGTCAGTTACAATTTAAATTTAGTTTGGACTATGAACATTGGATTTACCTGAAATGTTCCAATTTGATTAACTACACATTTTATTTTACACTATATATTGTTGAAGCCATGGCCAGCTTATTCCAATAAATATAAACTAGTAACATTTTGTTTTATTTGTAACCCATCTTAAATAATTTACTTCACACGCTACACGTAAATGGTTTACTGCACACGCTACACTTCAATGACTTCTCACCCAAATGTATGCGCATGTGGCTTTTAAGATAGACAGTGTAAAAATTAAACCTTTACTACACGCACTACACTTAAATGGTGCTGCCTGCATGCATATGCGTGTGTATTTTCAGTTCACCTGCAGTTAAAAATTCTTTACTACACATGCTACACTTAAATGGTTTCTCGCCTGGATGTGTGCGCATGTGGCAGTTAAGACTGCCTGAATTGGTAAAGCCTCTACTGCACACGTTACAATTAAATGGTTTCTCGCCTGTATATGTGAGCATGCGGCTTTTAAGATGACACATCTGGATAAATCCTTTACTGCATACACTGCATTTAAGTGGTGTCTCACCTGAATGTATGCACATGTGTATTTTAACTTCAGCTAAGGTTGAAAATCCTTTACTGCACACGTTACACTTAAATGGTTTCTCGCCTGTATGTGTGCGCATATGGCGTTTAAGATTGCATGACTTGGTAAATCCTTTACTGCACATATTACATTTAAAAGGTGTCTCACCTGAATGTATGAACATGTGAATTTTAACTTCACCCGAGGTTGAAAATCCCTTACTGCACACAGGGCAATTAAATGGTTTCTCGCCTGTATGTGTGCGCATGTGGCTTTTAAGAAGGCATGACTGGGTAAATCCTTTACTACACATGCTACATTCAAATGGAGTCTCACCCGTATGTATGCGCATGTGCACCTTAAGATCCCACGAGGCTGAAAATCCTTTACTACACACGCTACATTTATATGGTTTCTCGCCTGTATGTGAACGCATGTGGCTTTTAAGATGGCATGACTGGGTAAATCCTTTACTACACACGCTACATTTATATGATTTCTCGCCTGTATGTGAACGCATGTGGCATTTAAGATGGCATGCCTGGGTACATCCTTTACTACACACACTACATGTATATGGTTTCTCGCCTGTATGTGAACGAATGTCGCTTTTAAGATGGCATGCCTGGGTAAATCCTTTACTTCACACGCTACATTTATATGGTTTCTCGTCTGTATGTGAACGCATGTGGCTTTTAAGATGGCATGACTGGGTAAATCCTTTACTACACACGCGTCATTTATATGGTTTCTCGCCTGAATGTGAACGCATGTGGCTTTTAAGATGGCATGCCTGGGTAAATCCTTTACTGCACACACTACATTTAAATGGTATCTCACCTGAATGTATGCACATGTGTATTTTAACTTCACCCTAGGCTGAAAATCCTTTATTGCACACGTTACACTTAAATGGTTTCTCACCTGTACGAGTTCGTATGTGGCTTTTAAGATTGCATGACTGTGTAAATCCTTTACCATACACACTACACTTAAATGGTTTGTCGCCGATGCGTCTTTAAAAACGGCTGCTGAGTAAATTACCGCACACACTACAACTATATGTATATGGTGTCTCGCCTGTACGAGTATGTGTGTGAGTGTGTGATTTTAGACCACTTGAAATTGTAAATCCAATGCTGTAAATCCTGCAGTGAAACGGTTTCTGTTCTGTGTATTATAATCCATCTGTATTTTCAAATGACATGGCTTGTATTAGTGTCGTCTTATCATGATGCCTGAAAAAATAATTGTACGTAATAATATAACGTCAGGTAATCAATTTTATATTCCAAGTAACAGCACCATTGACCGACTAAACTTTGAAAACAATGCATTCGTGAAAGGTTAGTTTGATACCTTTAGCAAAACATATTCTTTTTATAATACTAACATTGCACCAGGGCACTATATGACGTCCCAGGTTGCACTTAACCTGTAACTGAAGCTGCATATTGATACAAACAGTCCATGAAAATTCACTGTTGTCTATTTACAAAAACAGTGACCTAACCATTTAGCTACATTTATTATGTCACGTGTGATTTTATTTAAAGCACAATGTATACATTATTATAGATATATATATAAAATAATATATATAATTATCTATGAAAATAACTAAGGTGACTACTCAGGTAATTTTACTTTTGCAGTTCAATGTTGTGTTCATGAAACAGTGTTGCTATATTTTAAGTTCAGCCTGTACAATGCAGGGTTAGAATGAGTAAATACCGAAACATGCGTAGAAGTGTGGTTTTGTGTGAAGCTTTCTGGTGTAAAACAGTGAAGTAATAAGTATAATCCGAGCCTTCTCTGACCTAAAAAGCTTTTATTTTCTTTGTTTGTGGCTTTTTAGGGTCAGAGGAACTCCTATAGTGAAAACGGGGGATCACTGAAAAAAACATAGTCCTATGTATTTCGTACTTTCAACGGTGTCAGCGGCTTCGGCTCGATTTTAAAGGGACACTTGACAAGCTTGAAGTGTTTGAAAAGGGTGTCTCGATGTATATATCCAGTATCATTTTTACTTTTAACAGGTTACATTGAAATAAATAATATTTTAAAGATGAATGGCCACCCTTTTTGTAGAATTATCAATTAACAAATTTAACTCTTAAGCATCATATGAACATTTCTTGAGAGTCTCGGAGAGAAACATATATTGAAAACGCTACTACGTTGTATGTTAAAATAAGTATTGTTTGCATGACGTAGATATATATATTGTTTTGTATTAAATTTCAATTCAAATAAACATAAACATGTTCATGAAACAAAACATGCCCGGAGAACTTTAAGTATTCACTGCTTCGTCTTATTCTACTATAAGTTTTAATAAATTATTGGTGCAAAAATATCAAAATTTAATAATATCCAAAAGCAATATGCTTAATGCTATTCTTATAATTAATGATTGAACAAAAGCAAGTTATTCAGAAAACTGGCGGGACTCCGAGAGATTTCAAAAACTCAAGATTGCCGTGTGTCCTTTTAAGATAATTTAGCCTAACAATCCACCAATTAAGGTTTATTATACCAAGGTGCAATTATCGACTGTAATGAGACAACAACAAAAAACAATTTATGTTTCGAAGTATAGTTTTGTTGACTATATCCACCATAAATATTGTCCTTTTGCATATTAATTTAGTTCCCGTGATATTCTCGCGCGCGGTGAATGCATTTATATTCCCCTCATTAAATAACTCCACTATCAACTGACAACATGGAGGGATTGTAGGAGTGGAACAAGCTCCTCTCGGGGCAAAATTATGATTTAACATGTATATAATACTAAATAAACAAGTGGGTGTTGTTCAGAGATTGCGAGTGCCAAAAGGAAAACTTGGTCGCAGTTTTGAAATCGTCTGAATTGTGCGGGAAATATTTATCATCGCACCGGTCACGATCACGTAACTCTTGACCTGAATAATAACAAATGTAGGGAATTTAATATTTTTAACTTCGTCTGAAAAGGGGTGACCGTTACAACTTTAAAAAAAATAATATAACAATATTTAGGTTCAGATAGGTAAAAATATATATTGATAATCACTTTAGATGCTTAAAATGCTAAGACCATGCCTAATTTCTTAGATATATTGACTTAAAACCTCTCCCTGTGACCGTACACAGTCAGATGAACTATCAAATTCGTAAAATTGGTTGGTAAGGTTCGAGAAGGCTTGGATTGTAATAAGTAGTGAATGGTGACCAATAATGAAGATATAGCAAAATTGACTGACATCTCGTATGTCTTCGAGAAGGTGAAGGAACCTCGTTTTCGGGGTAAAATTCAATCTGAGATTCCGCTATTTTGTTTTCATCAGTAAAGTTTTTCGCTCCTTGAAACTGGAAAATATCTAACTGTTTTTGGATTAACATAACGGAGTACCCAAATGTATTTAAAACAAACACAAAACAAGACAATTTGAAAGCAATGGAACAATATCCTGATCACGCCCGGGAAACGCACCGTCAGCATTGCTTTATCAATACCGAGAGTTTAAGGAGGAGGAGGATTTCCGTTACTGCAGTCGAGCCATCAAAATTGCCGGAATTGAGATAGGTCTTCAACATTGTGCACGATTGCTTTTGTAATTTGTTTTCAAAGACCAAAGAATGTCATGTGCTAGCCAATAGACCAAAGCAACTATTCCCAGATATTTGGGCATCGACGTCTATGAATGTTTGAGAAATTCTTTCATCTAAATGCTATTTTTTAATTGTCAGACCTTTACATTTATATTGTGCATTTCCCAGTTATCGCAAAAAAAATACATGGCAATACAGGCGTGCCACCTACACTGCAGGCGTGCATGAAATAAGAACAAACTCAATGTGGACTCGTCAATTATTTAAGCATCAGTCGAATTCATTTAAACATATGTCTAGTTCAACTGAAAAGAGTTCTGATTCAGTTGAAGAGAGGTTGTGTAACCTTTTTTTTTTCAAAGTCGAGAATGTCTTGCGCTAGCCAATGGACCAAAGCGACCGTTCACAGAATATGGACATCGACACGCTCACTACTTACCTCACCTTCCCTGAAATGTCGTTACACATGTCCAATAACTCGGACTTTTGGCAGAGTTATGCCCCTTTCCACAAAACGGTAACCTGCAACGTAATCCACAGCGGGACACCAAATCGCTATGTAAAGGTACGTCAAATGTGTAAAATAATTGCAATTGTTCGCATCTTATTCTTTCTGAAAAAACTGATCCAGGGCTTGAATCATGAATATTTAATACACTTCGAAGTGCTATACACTGTGCTAGCCGAACTAGCAGTTTTAATTGAAAATATTCTGGTCATATTATAATAATACTTACTGGAACGCCAACATAAAATAATGATATCTCAATTGAAACTCTCTTCAGACAGTTAATCCTTGGTCTGATTCAATTAAAGAGAGGTCTAATTCAAATAAAGAGAGGTTCAATTGAATTAGGACACTCTTCAATTGAATTGAACCTCTTTTCAAATGAGTTAGACCGATGTTCAATTGTAATTGAATTTGACCGTGGTCTTATTCAACTGAGGAGATGCTCGTTTTAATTACAGACAAGTCGCATTCAGTTGAAGGGAGGTCTTATTCTAAGTCGTAAGAATAATAAAATCAAATAATCGAAGCTCCCTACACGTTTGGTGCGAAGTTTGAACCGATTGGACATTCGCAAGGTCAGTTTTAGAAAACAGACGAAGAACATGGTTTTAAATGACACAGTAATGAATGCAATGGATAAGTATTAAAAAACACGACTCTTTTCTGTTTAATGAACTAGCTGAACAAGTTAATTTGTTTTCAAGTCAAACTCCATGCTCATGTAAATATACAGTACGTACACAGTGTTCCGACGTCTATAACAGTCAGTAACAAAACATCTAAGATTGCTATATATCGTTGACGTTGCTTCAACACAAATTAATTTTACCAGATCATGTTGTGCGAATGCCTTCATAGGCGTCATTACAACGCTGTGACGACCAATTTCTAACATGTGTTGGTATCTTCTGCGCAAAAACAACAACGACAGGAATAAAACCAAAGCGATTCGAAACATATCGTGGGAGAAAACCTCTTTTCAAAGCGCGGTAATTGCTGCATTGATCCTCGAACACATTCAATAATGATTTAATTTGGCGTTCTTATTAGAGTTGTTTAAGTGCCAAACTGAAAGGCCATTCATGTTTTTCTTCAGATAAGTTATGATATTTAGATGTTACCGGGTGTTTTTTAATGCGCATTTAAACAATAATTCTAATACCATGATAGTAAAACATAAATAGGCATCTCTGAAAATGACGAATATGTCCACCTTGAGTTAGTTCTTATTTCATAGCACGCCAACAGTGTAGGTTGCACGCCTGTATTGCCGTGATTGTTTTGCGATAATACCATATTTGAATCTGGAAATTCGCATATGTACCTCATATACCTATATCTATGCTGCGAATAGTCGCTTTGATCAATTGGCTAGCACATGACATTCTTCGATTTTTGAAGAAAAAAAGCTATAAATACAAAAACAATCTTGCACAATGTGGAACACCTACCTCAATTCCGGCAATTTTGATCGCTCGTCTGCATTAACGGAAATCCTCCGCCTTAAACTCCCCCACCACCACCACCCCACCCCTATTTAACATGTATGGAAGAAAGGGTTTGTATATTAAATTGTCTTCTTTATTTATGCCCATTATAATACAAAAGTTGGTTTTACTTACTTTTTATACCTCGGATATCTGCATTACTAAGCCTACGTTACCGTAATTTACGTTACCTCGTTTTATTACGTTTATTAACGTAAGACATTAAGAACATTAATGATGTTACATTTGAAAATTATTCCAAGCCTTACAGATATCACAAACATACGTGCCCATGATGTTAATAATGTTTGGCATTTTGTAATGTCCGTTACATTGTGTGTTTTTAAATCATTTTCTATTTTCCGCATGTTAAAAGAAATTAGAACAAATCTTCCGATACACTATTAAAGTTTTATTGCAACATTCCTTTAGACATAATTGATTGTAATAACTCATTTTGAACATTATTTAAGCTTTTTAAACTACAAAATTTCGTTTAACTTGATGTTTATGCCTTTGAAACCTGCATTATTAAGCCTATGTTACCGTAATTTACGTTACCTTGTTGAATGAAGGTGTTTGGTTTAAGAAATTTAGAAAATAAGTATTTTATATCCGAAAATTATTTTAAACATCTTAGTTATAACAGACATACGTATCCATGATGTGAACAATGTTTGGTTCTTGTATTGTTCGTTACATTGTGTCGTGTTTAAAACAATTAATAATAATTGTCCGTGTGTTACTAGAAATCTAGAAAATTTGGCCAATTAGCTGATAAAGATGCTAATACACTATTCCTCTAAACATCATTGATGGTAACTACAGTGTTTGAACAGACATGAAATTATGTCAAGCTAATATGTGTTACCTCATGTATTAAACGTTACGTACGTTACCAGTTACGTTTGCATCATATTATTTAAATACCACATCTAAGTATCAGATAAAAACATGGATATATATCTTTATTTTCCTTTATTACATCATTTGAGCTCATATTTCCTCTATAAATTGTCATCACCTTCTTTAAACTCAATATCAATCAGTTTGCTGGCTGCCATATCTTCCCACCCATTATAACTTCCTTCTTCAGTGTCAGGCTCTTTGAACATGATGTCAACCAACTATTGAGACGCAATACCACCAATAGTCCAGTCAAATTCAATAACTTTATCTTCTCTCATTTGTTTCTGCGTCTGGTTAATATTGGTCAGTATGGTGCCACAAAAGCGAAAACGTATTTGACAACTGTGAAAGAGGTTTGCCATATATGCAGCACACTATCCTCTCCGTGATCTCCGTACTTTTTTTGAAGATCATCCGAACATTCATGCTGTTGTTCGAGCAATGCAAATTGACACAAACTCTCTGTGCTTCTTAATCATCTTCAATGGACCACCTTGCCTCTCCCAACAAAGTAACCAATGCAGTGTGGGTAGTAAAGATCAAATATCAGTCCCCTTAACCTCTACAATTTGTTTCACATTCAACATCTTTTTTAATCATTCCAGTGCCAAACGTCACATATGGTTGTATTACTGAAACAAATTTTGAAAGCAGGATCAGTATGTCTGTGTCAGGAGAATGCACCACGATTGTTTCTGATGTTGGTGAGGATTGATTCATTCTGATGTTTGCTTCCTCCTATGATGAAACAGATCTTCCTGACCATCAGCAAAGACAATTTTTTCCCCAGACAGAGTAGGTTTCATGACCTTGGAGGTTTGGTGCATATCTTTCCGTTTTTCAACGACCGAAAGTGCGATTAATGAATTGTGCCGTATTGTCGCGATTACACATGTAACTCTTCAAATCACAATAAGTCTTCGTTTTCGGCACTGACAACAGGAAAGTTTGGGTTTCACCTCGCCTCTTGCACACAAATACTCGATAGATCTGTCACAAACACGACTCAATGTGCTTTGGTAACTATGTCAAACATCATCTCTGCTAAATCGTCAAACGTACCAGGAACTGAGGGCTGATTGTGAGGTGTTGCGTTACCGTCACACATATTCACATATTCGCTGTGTAGCTGGCTCAACTGATACTTCTAAGCAGTGGAGCAATTTGGCTTCAATTTAAGATATGTCTTATACCTGATTACTAAGGGAACCAATTAACTAAATATAGTGTGTTACAGATCGAGTCGACGTGTCAATTAACAAGTCATTGAAAAATAGGTCATGGTCTTCTCAGCCTGATGCTGTATTATATCATTATCTACATCTCTCTATGCTGAAATACGGACGTTCGGAGGTTTAGCTCATAGTTATTGATATCAACTCGGAAGTGAGTTTGTGAAACCAATGATATATTCTGTGGCTTTTCTAAAGGTCTCACTACACAGTTAGCTCCCTTGAAAGCCACGGTAGGGTAAAACTTGCGCCATAAAAAGTAGTAGTGTGTTGTTCGGTTTTGAATATTTTTAATAATTGCTGACAGATATATATGTATTGCTGTTGCAGGTGAGATGAACACAGTCTGAAATTGGATGTGCAGCTATTAGACGACACTGGCACCAGAATATGACAGTTTTATGGGGCTTGAAGCAGTGTAGGAATTCTGGTACAAACTCTGGAGTAAAAGCCCAGAATAGTACAAAGGACGCCACCACTCCAATTTAAAAAAAAACACCTGGTCAACGTACCATATTTTGTACATTTTTGTGTGGGCAAATGATTGTGTTTCATAAATAAGTGAATTTTAGCTTGGAAACTTTAGGTTCGAAATGGCCCAGTAAAATTTATTCATATAGGCCAACATAGTAAAAGTGTACTGTGTTGTGAGACCTAAAGTATTTCTCATTGTTCTTTGTTTGACACTCAGGTGGTCTTTAAATATACTGGAATGTGTCTGGCGTAGTTCCAATGGTCATACTCAAAGAACATTGGACATAGGCGTTAGAGTGAAGATGTCTGGCGTAGTTCCAATGGTCATAAACAAAGAACATTGGACATAGGCGTTAGAGTGAAGATAAATGCATTTCCAGGTCATTTTCCTTTGTGCCTGTCTTTGATATGAGTTAGTATTATTAGTATTGTGTTGTCCAAAAACTACTAATCAGAATAAGGCAAGATTGACTTACATTGGATGGGGACAAAATATTATTATTCTTTGGGGTTTGTCTCAAAAGCAGGATACATTGTATGGGAAGATGCCATAACTAGTAAAACAACATTGTCAATAACGGATAAGCTCCCAGTAGTTTATTGTGCAATTACTATTTTTCTGATTTATGAGCAATTTTAAAATATTTATTTATTATATATTTATTTTATTTATAGACATTATATTTATTTATTTACTTATACTAATGAATTATATTACTTTTTTTTTAAAAAAATCATAGTTAAAAGTACAATACTAGCACCTTTATTTCTGGAAACGTCAAATATTACTTGTAACGTAATTTTCGTGTTTATTTTACATACCGTATCATCTATATATACATACACATTTTATTTGTTTATTTATTATTCTTTTAAATATTCATTTAATGAATAACATTTTATTATTAACATAGTAAGTGTTTCAGTCAAGAACTAGAGCCTTTATTTCTGAAAACATTCAATATGTATGACAAATAACTTTAAATGGTAACGCAAATTTCGTGTCAATGTCACGTAACGTAAACTACATTGTCTTTTGGAAAAAAAAAATCTTCGTTAGATTTTGGTTTTTAACATGTTTGATAAATAATATAAAATATACATACCGTTTTGTTGCATATATTTTTTTTTTGGAGTATTACATTTTCAAAACATGATAATGGTAACGTATTTCAAATGGATGTCACGCCCTTATATCCCCACTCTCATTCATTTGTAGCAAAAGCATACCCTTTCAGGAAAATATATCCTTAAAAATTCCCCCAGAGTGGGGATGGCCTCTTTTGGTAACTTACGAGCTAGTTATTAACTTTATTTATGATTTTTTGGTTACGAACAAGTGTAACGTAAACTACAGTATATTTTCATATTTGCATTATGTTGAAAAGGCTGTCTAAATTAAACAATTCATAAATAACATAAATATAGGTAGTATTTGTTGTTCATATGCACATGTTTTACTCATATTCAAATTTATAGAAGGTGTTCTTGAATAGTTATGGTAACGTATTTGTCACATGCGTTACACACAAACGCCCCAACGCTCAGATGGCACACATGTCACATTTTGAAGCCTTTTGTATGAACTTTAGAAAAGCATACCCTACAAAATTCCAACTGGGGGTGGGTATGAGGGAGGGGGTTCTAGAGACAGCTCAAGGACTACAATGTTGGCGGCGCGATTCCCTGGCGTGCTGATTAACTTACTAACAGAAGTCCGAGAATCTGCTAAAACGCTATATTGGTTGTTTTCAATTAGCATAAGGGTTGACGCGATATATCTTACTGGTCTTGGGACCGGAGGACACGAGTCCAATGTTCACCGGCGTCACTGAGTTTCGCTGGTGTATTACTGGGCATTATTACACATGTAACTATATATAGTAACAAACACAGTATCACAATTAGGCACACCTACCCAGTTAATAATCTCTAATTACAGTTCCGCTTAGACTATGATGCGGTATGTTGTATCCTAGCAGATGCAATCAAAATGTGATTTTAAATTCATAATTAGATCATCATGAAACAACGTCCTGTCTTCATGTGAAGATAAATAGCCATTTAAACAACGTCCTGTCTTAATGTGAAGATGAATAGTCAATTATACAACGTCCTGTCTTCATTTGAAGATAAAGAGACAATTATACAACGTCCTGTCTTCATGTGAATATAAATAGCCATGTATACAACGTCCTGTCTTCATGTGAAGATAAATAGCCAATTATACAACGTCCTGTCTTCATGTGAAGATAAATAGCCAAGTATACAAGTCAACGTCCTGTCTTTATGTGAAGATAAAGAGCCAATTATACAACGTCCTATCTTCATGTCATGTGAAGATAAAGAGCCAATTATACAACGTCCTGTCTTCATGTGACGATAAATAGCCAATTATACAACGTCCTGTCTTCATGTGAAGATAAATAGCCAATTATACAACGTCCTGTCTTCATGTGAAGATAAATAGCCAATTATACTTTTATTCACTACCCTGTACTAGTGCATAAAATACACTTTTACGAACGGTGAGACGATTGTTGAAATGCACCGTCCTCCGACGTGCGTTTGACTTTTTATGTGCGGACTTTCCGCAGAGATAATTTGAAAAACGGTATCTGGTTACAAAAATAATTTATTTATTAAAAAAAAATCATTTTAGCGATTATAGATCTATATTTAATATGCACACCGGTTACTTGTTAACGAACATGTATTCCGTTGAGAACATTACAAAATCTGTGCGTACATTTAATAAAGCGATTACACCCAAGCCAAAACAGGTTGAATGTTTTCAACATCTTCTCGAAGGTGGTGACGTTATTGCCAATTTGCCTGTTGGTTATGGCAAGAGTTTGCTGTACCAAGCATTACTAGTGTATCGCCATTTTGTAATCACATGGCCTCAGCTATCGTCACGTGATTTGTTTGGTGGCAGGGATTATTGGCTACAATATCACTGCGTGGAGGTTGACACAGTCTACACGGTTTTTGGTCAAACGGAGTTAGACGTCACATGTGTTTGATTTACATATATAGTTTATATTACTACCATATCATCCCTTATTTTTTAATAGTTTTATCTTTATATATTTACATTAAGTTTTAATTACTACTTATTTTTTTCATTTTAAACTTTCGATGGTTTTTGCGCACAATATGACCTATGTATGTGTCGACGTGCCGTAAAACACCATTCATTCATTCATTCTATATGTGTCCGTATGTAAAAAAGCACACCAGACGTCAAGTAAATGCGATCTTATACCACGATACTGCTGTTATAACATTCACATTTGTTGTGTCAGAAAACCTCTCATGGAGCTAATGTTATTGTTTGTAAAATCGGACTTTAAAGAAACATTCGTGTAGCAGGTATCTAACGATTAACAGTGATATAAATAATATTAACAAAGATATCTTCAGTGTCAGTTTTCGTCAAAATGAATACAAATGGCGATGAACTAAGTAAGGGAAATGACCTTGCAAGTAATGTAGAAATATATCGATCTTTTACGCCATTTTGGAACTGTTAACTAAATTTGAAATTCCAAATCGGACGAGATGTTTTTCTTTAAAAAGTATTTTTATTTCAATGAATTTAAAAACGATATCGTTACATTTTTTTAAAAATATTTAAGCAAATCTAAAGAAATTGTTGGTGTAGCCATCTCTTGTTTGATCTTTTTAACAAGAGGTCAAGGACCGTGGAGCTCTACTGATAGGTTTTGATAGCTAGTGAAGTTTCATGAAAATCCGTCAAGTAGTTTCAGAGTAGTCGCTACACGTTTTACTATACAAACTCTATGTAAACAAAGATGTTTAATGTCGATTCAAAATAATTGTTGACAAGGGTTAACATCATGTCATGCTGATCATTTTAGAATTGAATTGAATTGGGGTGTAAGGCGCACCAACACATGAAAGGCTATGTGGTTTGATGAACATGCCAGGCTCATCCTCCATGTACATCGAGATAAAATATGGAAAATGGGCCTAAAACCTTCTCACCCTGAACTGCAGAGTTGCTGCAAATTCTATCGTAGAAACTCCATTTACGCTGGAGCCATGTTTATTGTTTTTCTGCCACTGCTCTTTTGATGTGAGCGAGATGGCACTTCTTTGCCCCGTGACCAAACAAACGGGACCCCCGGGAACCACACGGGGCTGATCATTTTAGAACAAGTTCCACATCCTTGTAGTTTTCAAGAAGTAGTCGCTACAAACTTTTTTTTAAAAAATCTACTTTTAGCCGTTGCAGTCATCTTGAATTTCTGGCCGACCTTACATTTTGCTAGGATCAACTAGACATCATTCAAGAGCAACATTCCTGTGAAGTTTCATGAAAATCCGTCGAGTTAGTTTCAGAGAAGTAGTCGCTACACATTGTTACTATACAAACTCTGTTATAAACAAAATGGCCACTGACGGCCATGTTTAATGTCGAATCACAGTAATTTTCGACAAGGATCAACATCATGTCATGCTGATCATTTTAGAAAAGGTCCCATATTAATATCACTTCCTGTTTTTGTAATATTGTTGTGGAGAAGTCAAGAATTACACATGGGTTCCATTCATTGTTTATTATAGAAGAGGCAAGTCTATAGCAGAAGCATTCTGATTGGTCAATATCAAGTACATCAAGGGAAATAACTTCTAAGTACAAGTAGTTACTTTAAAGGGGGCTTTAGCATTCAAGTAATGACTAATACTGTTACATCTCTCTTCTTAGAAAACGAAGTAATACAATTTTAATAAACTGAGTTTAACACATTGAGTAAGCATTAGAAATTGTAACTGTTGAAGAATGACCAATCAGATAAAACAAATGTCATGATAAACAGAATGTAATATAATACAACAGTAATGATAAATCTTTAAGAATATATTATTGTGCATTTCTAACACTTTAGCTGAACTGCCACTTTGTACACTGTTCAGATATCACTGTTGATTCTGATGATAAAATCATGAATTTCACGTTTTTTAACTGTTTTTTTTAAACACTGATTTTCTTTGTTTACATCAATAATTTTTGTAGGTTTGACAGTTCGTCCAGATCTAGTGATGTAAGGGGTGTTATCGGGTTTATCCAGTGGGAAGCTTTCCTGCTCTGGGGCAGTGGACTTGACGGGTAAACTTTGGTTAGGATTTAACATCGATTTTTGATTGGTGTCATTGACTAGAGTTACTGGGTTTGACTGACTAGACTTTTCGGAGTTTCGGAATTTAATAAGGCCTTCTAGGATAGTAAATGTTTTTTTTTTGTGTTTTTTTACAAATGTGGCGATTCCTTCTGTAGGTGCCACCATCTTCCGTGAAAACAACATATGATCTGTCGTTAACTTTACTTAAGATCATAGCAGGCTTCCACAGTCCATGTTTCTGTATGCGGACTGCTTCGCCTATTTTTAGAGGCTTGAGGGTTTTGGATGATCGGTCATAATATCGTTTTCTCTTTTGCTAAGATTGGAGTATCTTAGCACGAATGGGTGCAGGGTTCACAACTTTTGATTCAAGTTGTATTGATGTTGAGGGTAAAACTGAGCGCAATCGTCTTCTCGTTAACAGTTGGGAGGGTGACTGGCCGCACTTTATAGGCAGTCTATAGTCAGGAGGGATGAGTATTCTCTGACCTTTCAGAATAATACCATCCACATAGGTCATTTCGTCTCGATAGTTCCAGAAGTCTGTGACTTGGGAAGGACAGTCTTTTCGGTTGTCAGGCCAACCATCAAGAATGATCTTCTTCAGTACCTGAATCTGGGGATCAGACTCCGTACCGTGCCTAATAGCATTCATTTTCTGGTCACTGATCGGGATGTTTGACATGACAGTATCAACTTGTACGTCCATCCTTCTGATAGGAGCGGATATATGTCGGGTAACGATTTGCGTGACAGGATGTCAGCAAGCAGTATGTCCTTGCCAGAAACATGGGTCAGTTCAATGTCATACTTTTGGAGTTGGAGTAGCATACGCTGTAAGCGTGGTGGAGCTACATGTAATGTTTTTTTCATATTAGAGACTAGGGGCTTGTGGTCAGACTGTACTTTGATTCTTTTTCCATATACGTACTGGTGAAAACGTTTACAGCCGAAAAGTACAGCAAAAAGCTCCTTTTGAGCGTAGTTGACTTCGCATGGCGTTAACGATTTAGATGCGTAAGCCACCGGGCGATCGTTTTGTAGAATATTTGCACCAAGACCGTGCTTTGATGCATCTACTTGTAGGGTTATTTCCTGGTTTGCGTTAAAATATGCAAGTACATGACCAGGGTGTTGAGTAATAACCTCTTTAATCCTCTTAAATGCATTAGTTTGGGGGTAGTCACAGGAGAACTCAACGTCCTTAAGGGGCTAGTCAACTCAGCCAAGTTTGGCGCAAATTTGGCAAGATAGGTAATCATGCCTAATACAGTCTCTAGTTCATTCCGGTTTGTCTGTGGTGTCATGTCATTGATCGAAGCAACTTTTGCAGGATCTGGTATCAGTCCATCAGCCGACAGAGCATGGCCGAAGTAATGCACTTCTGTCAAACCGATGTCAAGCTTTTCATGATTAAGCTTAATGCCTTTGTCTCGGCACCGTCTGAGGACTTATTCAAGATTTGTATCCTGTTCTCTTTTGTCACGGCCATAGAAAAGTATGTCATCTACAATGGCAGACACACCACTAAGGCCTTCGAAACTCTCGTCTATTTCCAAAGGGAAGTCGCAAGAATCTGTACCGTCCATGGGGAGTGTTAAATGTCGGGATGAATGAGGACTCCGGTTTGAGTTTAATTCCCCAGTACCCTGACCGGGCATCAAGTTTTGAGAAAACTTTTGAGTTTGCAACTTTTGCAGGATCTGGTATCAGTCCATCAGCCGACAGAACATGGCCGAAGTAATGCACTTCTGTCAAACCGATGTCAAGCTTTTCATGATTAAGCTTAATGCCTTTGTCTCGGCACCGTCTGAGGACTTATTCAAGATTTGTATCATGTTCTCTTTTGTCACGGCCATAGAAAAGTATGTCGTCTACAATGGCAGACACACCACTAAGGCCTTCGAAACTCTCGTCTATTTCCAAAGGGAAGTCGCAAGAATCTGTACCGTCCATGGGGAGTGTTAAATGTCAGGATGAATGAGGACTCCGGTTTGAGTTTAATTCCCCAGTACCCTGACCGGGCATCAAGTTTTGAGAAAACTTTTGAGTTTGCAAGGTCGGACAGTATGTCGTCTAGAGCTTTTATGGGATAGTGTGGTCTTTTGATGCAGTCGTTTAAGTCTTTGGGGTCTAAGCATATACGTAAACTACCGTTCGACATTTCAACAATGACTAGACTATTAACCCAGTCAGTAGGCTCTGAGACTTTAACTATGATTTCGCTGCGTTCCATTCGGTCAAGTTCCGATTTAAGCCTGTCGCGAAGAGCAACTGGCACTCTTCGTGGTGCATGTACAACGGGTTTAGCATTTTCATTTAAGTGAATTTCGCATTCACCGGGAAGCAAACCAATACCACTAAAAATGTCTCTGTATTCTGACAGGATAGACTTTTTGTCATGTGGCGTGCTGGGCTCAGGGTCAGAGTCGACAGCATATACAAGCTTGATCAGATTGAGCGATAGACTGGTATCAAGACCTATAATTGGAGTAGAGGAAGTTTCTACAACAAAGAACTCATGGTGCACATGCGCATCGTGAAAGGAACACGGCAGTGTGATGCACCTTGTAACCATAAGAGGCTTTCCATCATAAGCAGTCAATTGTTTTTTGGCTGGGGTCAATGGAACATGAATGTTTAATGACATAAATGTCTTCAAGGGAAAAATGTTGACCTGTGATCCAGTGTCAATTTTCATTTTTACCTGTTTAGCATGAGGCCCAATTTGCAAAGTGGCAAAGGCCTGGCTGCGTGACTGATCATAACTGATCGCGTCAACGTAGAAATCAGTCGTACTCTTGGTCTGAACTAGGGTCAAGATCTGGACTACCTGTTACCTGGTGAACATGTTTGCCCTTATAATTCCTGTGATGTGAATTATCCATAGTCTTTTGCCTGCACACTGTTGCAAAATTAATCATTTTTTCACAGTAATTGCATGTTTGACAATGAGCTGGGCATTGGTCTTTAGAAGCATGTGAATAGCCACAATTGTCACAGTTTGGTTTCTCCTGTCTGTAACTAGACTTGCTGTGATGGGAGCGTCCTGGACCGCGTCTTTCTGTAGAGAGTCTTCCTGTCGGTCGTGTGTGTCGTTTAATTGCAAGAATGTCCAGTGGATCTGATCCATGGCTCATCTCTTTCATCTGAGCTTGGCTCATTTCATATGTCTGGGCTATGTCGATGCATTTGTCTAATGTTAAACCAGTCCCTTCATTAGTCAGTTCCTCCCTGATTTTTGGTGATCTGATACCAAATACAATGTGGTCACGAACCATCTGATCTTGCATGGCTGCAGGGTAGCCACAGTCTTTCACCAATAACTTGAGATCAGTGACGAATTGTTCAAATTTTTCATCGGATTGAGTTCTGGATTTGAACCGATATCGTGCGTAAATCTCATTTGACTTGGGTTTGCAGTACAACTCGAAGTTGTCGTAATATGACTTCAAGAGTTTTTTGTTGTCGGCTGTGAGATCGCAAGTGGACAATACTTGTCTCCCTTTGTCCCCTACCCAAAGCATCAGGTAGTTGCATTTTTCTTTCTCTGATTTTGCTTTCAGAGGGCCACCAAACATGAACTCTGTGTGTGCCTTAAATTGGTTGAAGGCATTCGGTAAATCTCGAGATGACCAATCCATGCGTGGTGTTGACGAATGTGGTAATTCCATATATTACCTATTTGTCTGTGATTTGTATAGGAAATACTGGGAATAGAAAAGCTATATCGTTTGCTCTACTGGGAAATATCTCCCAGTGGGATATATCATTTCCCAGTACGGAACATTGCTCGGCGGGAATGCCAAATGACGTTCCGATTGTTTTACGAGCGTCGTCGTCAGATTCCTCCACTAGGAAATAACGATTGCGGAAATTAACGAAGAGTTCCGTTTCCACTTGTCTTGTTTGTATGACGTAACGTCGTCTTGAATGACGTAACGTCGTCTTGGCGTTCTCGTACAAACTGCTGTAAAAAGGCGTGAATCATTAGAAATATTAATAAAATATCATTTCAAATTACGTAATATGTAGTTTAATAACCAGTGTTTTTGAGATACTGAAAATATCTCCCTCGGTAGAGAAATGGCCCCGATATTAGAACTCGTGCTCAGCACTCGTTCTTATATCGGGGCAATTTCTCTACCTCGGGAGATACCCATATCTCAAAAACACTGGTTATTAAACTCTATTTCCAGCATCAATATCCAACAAATGAGTTAATGTCCTTAACTGATTTTGTCCAAAAAACAATAACAAGTATCCAATGTATGATGTGACACAAGGATGACGTTGGTTGATTCAGATTTCTGACACCATGTAATATTGTTGCGGAGAAGTCAAGAATTACACATGGGTTCCATTCATTGTTTATTGTAGAAGAGGCAAGTCTATAGCAGAAGCATTCTGATTGGTCAATATCAAGTGCATCAAGGGAGATCACTTCTAAGTACAAGTAGGTACTGTAAAGGGGGCTTTAGCATTCAAGTAATGACTAATGACTACGACTGTTACAGTTTTCAAGAATGTTATAGTTCTTGGGAACGCCGACAGTGGTTTTAGAAAGAATAATTCAGCAAAGTTTTGTCTTCGATAATTTCATGTATTGTTTTATTTTCGTCCTTGGCACAAGCGGCCCAAACCTCCAACAAGAGAAGCAACATAACATTTTGTCTAGTACGGCCAAATGAATGCGAGTTTCCGTGACTCATATCGAGAGAGATATAACATCCCTCCGTCAAAAATTAAAATTGTAGTGCAATTTTATCATGAGTCACAGAATCTCCATCGCCATAAAGAGTCTACTAGACAAATTACAATGATTGCTATTTTATTATGCTTAACAATGTGAAATAAGTGGTTAATACAAGAACTTTTCTTACTCAATACAGCATTTTACACACAATCAGTTTAAATGAGCTCAGTTAGTTTTAAAACAATATGTGGCAAGTTACTATAGCTCCCGTCAGTAAGAACTAGAAAGTCAAAATCACACACACACACTCACAAAATTTATCTGTGGCCATCAGATAGAAATCAGTCATACATCATATATACATGACTTTAGCTATATTTAACAAAGAAAACAAGTAAACTCTCATATTGGAAATAAAATATTCTGATGCATCATAAAAGTAAATTAACGAGTATAACACTGTTTACCTCGGCACCTCGAGTGATTTAACAAATGGTTGCAACCTATCCTCGTAACACAATAAACTCTCGACTTCATGCAAAACTAACAATAAGAATTTCAGTGTAGCGAAGTGAGCAGACAAACATTTGATTCTAATCATAATACAGTTTGACATATTTCTGTTACTGATTGTATAAACAATATATAAATCACTGTGTCCTACTGTCATCATTGCTTACACTGTTAGTCAATATTTGAACTATTCCGAATGATTACCATGATCAGGAAAACATTATACTAAACTACGGAGTACATTTTACATGTATATAAAATTCAACACAAAAGACTAGAAAATATGAAATGGCAAAATGATTATGCACATTTAATAGCATATGAACTCTCAGTAACAATCTTTGTCAGTAACAATCTTTGTAAAATATAAGGGAAGTGACTTGGGATTACTTCCCGGTATCTATGAGTAAGGATTATTTCCCTTCAAGAAGGATAAAAATATCGGACAGGGAAAGCAGCATTCAAGGACGACAGTCAACCACAAAACACAAAAACAAACAAGCAAACAGACAAACGAAAAGGCAAAAGTAATAAAAAATACAAACGACATCACAAACACAAAAGGGTTGACAATAGGCCTACCGCCTTGGAACGGTCAGTGGCAAAGTAGGCCACTGGGGGTTTAAACCGGTTCTAGGGTGCACCAAACCTCACACTTACCCTACTGTCATCCCATTAAAACAGGACAGTGTAAATAAAGAAATCCCCGCCATGATCTAATCTCTAACCAACAAGGCAGCATCAATAGGCAATATAAGTAAAACACAAATATGCTCGTGTAAATATAATACAAAAAAAATAGCTAGAAAGCCACAATGAAGGTACTCAATGACTTGGCAGAAGCCAGAGCAGTAAGAGAATACACCATTAAGGGCACGACAAGAAAGATCATGGACAAACATCAAATGCACACAAAGGTCAACTCTGAACATGTTGTAGAAGAAAAGCAAAAAATGTTGTTTTTTAATTCCCACTAACAAGCAAGCAGAGTAGTAATATGTTAAAAGAAACATCTTACACAACACCACTATATGGATATAGTTATGGAGGTCTATATTGAAACTGAATTAATCTATATCCATTGTTAAACACATTGTGCCTTCTATGTAGAGCCCCTCCCAAAACGTGAGAGATGATACAATGGTATCTTATCTGCAACTTTCAGTTTGGAGTAGTAAATTGTAAATAGAATAAAGTATACTGGATATGAGATTATAACACTATTCAATAAGAGATAAACACCGACTGTTAGCACACACACAATTGTAATTTACCAAAATAATACATGTTAATGAATGTAATACCATATACAAAATCTGCCTATGACATAACTACTTGATTTCATCTTGCACTTGTAAGTTTTGAAAGCTGTACGCTGAACTACTAGACCACTGCTTAAATAGGCATTAAGTAATAACAAGAGCGCGCACACAAACTCATCAAGCGCTAGATTTGGTTGATTTGAGGCGGAGTATTAGTTTCATATTGATAACATACAGTATTACACCAGGCAATGTTAATTTACACGTGCGACAATATGGACTACATATTTATTGATCCATCTTAGTTATTTTGCCTCATAATATATGGTAGTTAGTATACTATTTTCTCAAGTAGAGTTGTAGTTCAGTGGATAGAGCACCAAATTTGAAATCAAAAGATCGTGTGTTCAAGCCCCGAAAGAAGCTACTTTTTTTTTCTGTAAAAATTACTGTTACCTGTGTATAGGTACGATGTGCACTGGTCGATGTATATACAGTAAATGAGTTCCTGCGCTATTTTTGCTCGCTTAAATACCCGATTTCAACATGAGCTGGTGAACATGAAGTTACAAATAAAGACACGCCCACAAAGAAGAAATCGATTGATATAGGGACTCTGTAGGTATAAGGACACATTTCGCAAAGCTACTTGGTCATTGAAAAATCATGGGAAGCTTGAATATTTACAGCCAGCACGCTTCATGGCTGATCAACTCAGGTATATAAACTGAGGCCTGCTCTTAGTTTTTTATTTGTATAGCATTGCTATATTGAGGGTAAGAATAGCTTAACAACACTTTGTAATTTACTTTAATCATGTTAATGAAGAAATATATGTTCATAATTTAGCTTTTGAATACAAAACTTATCTGGTATTTCTTAATTGTTTTTAGACCAAAAATCAGAACACAACAAAATAAATATACAACATTCTTTAATGTGTTATTATGTGTATTGGTCACAAATGCTTTATTGGGTGGGCCTCATAATCTGACGAATGTAAAGGAATTACTTAAATACCATATTATTCTAGTTAAGTGTATTAAATAAATATGTAAAAAAGGAACGAATCACTGCCTGTGTGCGCGCGCGCGCGTTTGTGTGTGCGTAAGTGCGTGTGTGTGTGCACACAGTAAAATATTTAGTCCCAATTATTTACATAGCATATGGGCAAACAAAATATGTTTTAATTGTGGCCCAGTGAGAGGAACAAAACAACAACATATTAAAAGAAGCATACATTTAAAATCATTAAAGGGAATGTAGCGACACAGCCAAACCATCTTTATGATTGAGAGTTCTGAAGAACTGGAGTAACGGTGAAAGAATTATCAAAATCAAATGATAAACAAAGAAGATATGATCATTTGAAGTTTCTGTTGGAACGGATATGGAAGCGGCCATTTTGAGAGCTATGACAGCACTGTTCTAAATCACCATAAATGGAATATTGATAAATATGAAAATTTACTGATTTATAGGAGAAAATGACAGCAACTGTATGAAAAATATGTAATACATAATGGCAATAATGCTTTATATGACCAGTAAAAAAATGCATTCGTTTGCAGTGATTTTCTTTGTTTTAAATGATATTTATCAATATTCCATATATGGTAATATGGAACTATGACGTCATAGTTCTAAAAATGGCGGTTCCCATATTCGTTTTAATGGTCATTTATTGTTTGTTTATCATCCGATTTTGATAATTCTTTCACCTTTTCCCAAGTTTTTCAGAACTCCCAATAATAGAGTTGTTTGACTGTGCCGCTACATTCCCTTTTATTTAATATACAGGTATAAGCAGTATTAAATTGGTGGGGAGAGATGCGCATGTGTTTAATACGCCATTTATCAGTACATCATTTTAAAGAGACCATGTATGGCAACCATACAATGGTGGAATTGAAATGGGTTTTACGGCACACCAACACTAGAAAGGTATATGGCGCCAAACAGAAACATATCCGGTTCATCCTCCATTTACATAGAGATAACTATGGGGAATGAGCCTTTAACGCTTGTCAGTCAAAACGTCCCATAGTCAAAACGTCCCCAACTTTGGCCAAACAGTACTCTTTCTGTATTTACAAATAGTCAAAATGTACAACAAATGTCTCCTATTAAACAATTGCCAATGTTAATATAGATATAAAAATCGAACAGGAAAAGCAGCATTCAAGGCCGAAACATAGAAACAAAGAACAAATTTAAAGATGAATAAAAGGCCAAATAAGACCTCACAAACACAAAAGAGTTGACAATAGAGTTACCGCCTTATAACGGTCAGTGGCAAAACATGCTGCTTATGGTGTTTCAACCAGGTTCTAGGGCGCACCAAACCTTACACTTACCCTACTGTCAACCCAATAAAACGGGACAGTGTAAATAAAGAAATCCCCACCATAAAAACTACTCTCTTACAAACAAGGCAGCATTAATAGGCAATATAAGTAAAATACAAAGACGCTCGTGTATATATAAATACAAAAAAACAATAGCCTAGAAAGCAACAAAGAAGGTACTCAATGACTTGGCAGAAGCCAGAGCAACAAGAGAATAAGTAACTTACGGTTTTTAGATTTATACTGAGCAAAAATAGAAACGTCCCCAACTTAACCCATAGATTTAGACACAATGGAATTATATTTTATTTAATCTTATATGCCAATACCTTTGTTAAAGGCCAGTACTGTCATGCAAACAATTTTCTTTGTATCAAACTTGAGGACAAACTTTTTCCCCTTGGTTTGATTTAAATAGCATTTCCGGGTCTTGTGCTTAAAACTTTGAGTTAACACAGTTTTGTTATAATGAAATAAACAGAGAATGACCTCATCACCACAAAAATAGAGAAAAGATGCTGATCTTTTCACTCATTTTTGAGCCATATTTTCAGATTACCTCCCTTTATAATAAACAAGAGGTCAATGACCTTGAAGCTCTACTGATTGATTTTGATTTCAGGAAGTAGTAGCTACATTCTTTATTATTTTTAGCCGTGGCGGCCATCTTGAATTTCCGGCCTACCTGAAATTTTGCTAGGATCAATAAGACATCAAGAGCAACATTCCTGTGAAGTTTCATGAAAATCCGTCAAGTAGTTTCACAGGAATAGTCGCTACAAGTTTTCATTATATAACTCTATGTAAACAAAGATGGCCGCTGACAGCCATGTTTAACGTCGAATCAAAATAATGTTTGACTCTGATAACCATCATGTCATGCTGATCATTTTACAAAAAGTCCCATATCAATATCACTTATAGTTTTCAAGACGTAGTCGCTACAAACTTCTTTTTTAAAAAATCTAATTTTAGCTGTGGTGGCCATCTTGAATTTCTGGCCGATCTGAAATTTTGCTAGGATCAATTAAACATTAAGAGCAACATTCCTGTAAAGTTTCATGAAAATCTGCCAAGTAGTTTCAAAGGATTAGTCGCTACAAGTTTTTACTATATAACTGTATGTAAACAAATATGGCCGCTGGCAGCCATGTTTAACGTTGAATCAAAACAATTTTTGACAACGACCAACATCATGTCATGCTGATCATTTTACAAAAAGTCCAATATCAATTTCACGTATAGTTTTCAAGTAGTAGTCGCTACAAACTTGTATTTTGAAAATCTATTTTAGCCATGGCAGCCATATTGAATTTCCGGGCGACCTGAAATTTTGCTAGGATCAATTAGACATCAAGAGCAACATTCCTGTGAAGTTTCATGAAAATCCGTCAAGTAGTTTCAGAGGAGTAGTCGCTACAAGTTTTCATCATATAACTCTATGTAAACAAAGATGGCCACTGGCAGCCATGTTTAAAGTCAAATCAAAATAATGTTTGACTCTGATAACCATCATGTCATGCTGATCATTTTCCAAAAAGTCCCATATCAATATCACTTATAGTTTTCAAGACGTAGTCGCTACAAACTTCTTTTTTAAAAATATATTTTTAGCTGTGGCGGCCATCTTGAATTTCTGGCCGATCTGAAATTTTGCTAGGATCAATTAGACATTAAGAGCAACATTCCTGTAAAGTTTCATGAAAATCTGTCAAGTAGTTTCAAAGGAGAGGTCGCTACAAGTTTTTACTATATAACTGTATGTAAACAAAGATGGCCGCTGGCAGCCATGTTTAACGTTGAATCAAAACGATTTTTGACAAGGACCAACATCATGTCATGCTGATCATTTTAGAAAAAGTCCCATATCAATATCACTTATAGTTTTCATGTAGAAGTCGCTACAAACTTGTTTTTTAAAAACCTATTTTTAGATCTGGCGGCCATCTTGGATTTCACATCAACATGAATTTTTGCTAGGATCAACTAGACTTCATGGGCAACATTTCTGTAAAGTTTCATGAAAATCCATCAAGTAGTTTCAGAGAAGAAGTCGCTACAAAAAAAAGTTTACGGACAGACAGACGGACGGACAGACAGACAGACGGACAGACGGACGACGGACGCCGCACCACGGCATAAGCTCTGCTGATCTCTGATCAGTAGAGCTAAAAATATAGTGAATTCGCAATTAGAATAAAACATGTTTTATCAGCAACAGACAAACTTTGGTTTTTGATGATTATTAATAGTGATCAGAATGATTGAGTGATAAGTATAAAATGATAAAATTGTATCTAGATTGGTGTACAATGTGTATCAAAGTCAACTCTATGCAAATCACAGTTAAAAAGTGGGACGTTTCTTTTTTTGCTGAATATAGTCGGCACAAACTTGTATTTAAGCTGTGGCACCCGTCTTGAATTACCGACCAACCTGATTTTTCCTTGGGACTAACTGGACATCAAGACCGTAACATAAATGGAATGATCCATATTCATCAAAATAGCAGGTGTGTGATCAGGTCACAGGTCATGTTATAAAATTCCTCCTGAGAATTAGGTTACTATCTCACCAATACAAGTAGATCTGCTCTTGACTCAGTAGTTATATTTGGAAAGTCTTTTTCTGAGAGCCTAAAATACAAAGGATACTTAATCCTAACCCCTCTATAAATGTGTAATGGACTGTCCTTTCTTTGAATTTGGACCAATCCATTTATAGTATGAATGGGTTTTTCGGTCAAACGTCTTATGAGCACCCAGACAGTACAAACCCTGATCAGCCTGCAAGATGTCGTGCCAGTCATTTTGGTAAAGGTTCCAATGCAATATCACTTATGGTTTTTGAAAAGTAGTCGCCTTAAAGTCGCATATTTTAAATCTATTTTTAGCAGTGGCGGTCATCTTAAATTTCCTACAAAACTGTATGTTTGCTAGGTTCAACTAGATCAAGAGCAACATTCATGTCAACTTTCATGAAATTCCATCAAGTAGTCTCAGAGGAGTAGTCGCCACAAGTTTTCTATGTAACTCTATGTAAACAAAGATGGCCGATGGCGTACATGTTTGACATCCAATCAAAATGAACTTTGGTTAGGACCAACTAAATGTCGTGTCAGTCTTTTTGGTAAAGGTTTCAAATCAATATAACTGGTTTTTGAGAAGTAGTCGCCACAAAATCGCATTTTAAAAATATATTTTAAGCCGTGGCGGCCATCTTTATATTCCGGCCGACCTGATTTTTGCTAGGATCAACTAGACATCAAGAGCAACATTTCTGTGGTTTCATGAAAATCCGTCAAGTAGTTTGAGAGGAGTAGTCGCCACAAACAAAAACTTTTCAAACGGACGGACGATGCACCACGGCATAAGCTCGAGCTTAAAACATATGAAAGCAGACAAGCAGTAATAAAATGCATATTTAAAGGGACACACGACAATCTTCAAGAATTTAAAAGTAATCATAAACTAGTCAAATAGTAATTAAAGGCACATACCTAATAACTGTGTTAAAGGCACAGACCTAATAACTGTGTTAAAGGCTCATAGCTAATAACTGTGTTAAAGGCACATACCTAATAACTGTGTTAAAGGCACATACCTAATAACTGTGTTAAAGGCACAGACCTAATAACAGTGTCGAAGCCAGATACATAATAACTGTGTTAAAGGCACATACCTAATAAGTATGTCAATTGATTGAATTGGATTTTATAGTCGCACCAACAGCCAAGGTCATATGGCGACTTTCCAGCTTCCATTGGTGGAGGAAGATCCCAGGTGCACCTCCGGGCAATTTTCGTGCACGGGCGGGCACCTGGGTAGAACCACCGACGTTCCGCAAGCCAGCAATAAGTATGTCAAAGGCACAAACCTAAAAACTGTGTTAAAGGCACAGACCTAATAACAGTGTCAAAGCCACATACATAATAACTGTGTTAAAGGCACAGACCTAATAACTGTGTTAAAGGCACAGACCTGATAACTGAGTTAAAGGCACAGACCTGATAACTGTGTTAAAGGCACAGACTTGATAACTGTGTTAAAGGCCTCATCAGGTTTGTTGCTAGAATAATTTAACATTTAAAAACACTCCAATTCATGATAAATCAATGCCAAATCAATCGAACTATTGTTAGCATAGGATTGTTGTGGTCTAACATTTGAATTCACCATAGACTGTCGGTACTTTCAGTACATATTATCCAATATATTTATGGGCAGTTTTACTTGCGGATGAAGATCACCAGTTAACTAGTGAAGGAAGACCACCGGGTGTCCTTCAGTCCATTTTCAGACACCAAACAGCACTTGGGTAGAACCATCATGGACCAAATATGACCCGAATATACGTGGTGTGAAAACGTAGTGGGGACAATTATTTCCTTTTATTTTTTATACAAATATAACGGAACCACTGACATTCTACAAATAACTGTCATATTTGTCTGTAGTTCTGTGTTGCAAACTCAACTGGCATCTATGGGTGGGTGTTCAATTTTAAAAGTTCGTTCCTGGGGTCCCATGTATGTTTTAATGGAATAGCTCTCATCTGCAGTTGAAAAGTCTTTACTGCACATGGTATCTCGCCTGTATGCAAACGCATGTGTATTTTCAGTTCACATAGTTTAAAATCCTTTACTACACACGCTACACTTAAATGGTGTCTGGCCTGCATGTGTGCACATGTGGCATTTAAGAGTGCCTGAAATTATAAATCCGTTACTGCACACGCTACAATAAAATGTTTTTTTCCTTGTATGTGTGCGCATGTGGCCTTTAAGGTGGTACGACTTCGTAAATACTTAACTACACATACTACATTTAAATGGTGTCTCACCAGAATGCATTCACATGTGTATTTTAACTTTGCCTGAGGGCGAAAATCCATTGCCATACACGTTACACTTAAATGGTTTCTCGCCTGAATGTGTGCGCATGTGGCTTTTCAGATTGAATGACTGGGTAAACCGTTTACTAATGCGCTTGTGTGTTTTAAGTTCAAATGAAGTTGAAAATAGTTTACATTCGCTACACTTCAATGGTTTCTCACCTGTATGTGTGCACATGTGGCCTTTAAGTTTGCCTGAATTGGTAAATCATTTACTGCAATCGCTACAATTAAAAGGTGTCTCGCCTGTACGCATATGCATGTGTATTTTCAGTTCACCAGCTGTTAAGAATTCTTTACTGCAAACGCATCACTTAAATGATGTCTCGCCTCTGTGCGTGCACATGTGGTGTTCAACATTGTATGAATTTGTAAATCCTTTACTGCTCACGCTACATTTTTAAATGGTGTCTCACCAGTATGTATGCGCATGTGTACTTTAACAGCGCTCGAGGCCGAAAATCGTCTACTGCACACACTACACTTAAATGGTTTCTCGCCAGTATGTGTGTGCATGTGGTTTTTAAGATGGCTCAACTGGGTAAATCTTTTACTACACACACTGCATTTAAATGGTTTCTCACCTGTATGTATGTGCATGACGTGTGTTTTAACTGCACTCGAGCTTGCAAATCCTTTACGGCACATGTTACAATTAAATGGTTTCTCGCCTGTATGTGTGCGCATATGCAGTTTAAGATTGCCTGAAGTGGTAAATCCGTTACTGCACACACTACACTTAAATGGTCTCTCACCTGTATGAGTGTTCTTGTGCAATTTAAGTTTATATGCAGTTGAAAATCGTTGACCACATACGCTACACTTAAATGGTTTCTCGCCAGTATGTGTGCGCATGTGGCTTTTAAGATTGCCCGACTGGGTAAATCCTTTAATACACACGGTACATTTAAATGGTGTCTCGCCTGTATGTATGCGCCTGTGTATCTTAAGAGCACCTGAGGTTGACAATCCTTTACTACACACGCTACACTTAAATGGTGTCTCGCTTGTATGCATATGCATGTGTATTTTCAGCTCACCTGCAGTTAAAATACCTGTACTGCACATGCTACACGTAAATGGTTTCTCATCTGTATGTATGCATACGTCACTTTTAAGACTGCGCGACTGGGTAAATCCTTTATGGCACAAGTTACACTTAAATGGTTTCTTGCCTGTATGTGTGCGCATGTAGCATTTAATATTGCCTGAATTGGTAAACACTTTACTACACACACTACATTTTAATGGAGTCTCACCTGTATGTATGCGCATGTGTACCTTAAGAGCACCTGAGGTTGACAATCCTTTACTACACACGCTACACTTAAATGGTTTCTCGCTTGTATGCATATGCGTGTGCATTTTCAGCTCACCTGCAGTAGAAAATCCTGTACTGCACATGCTACACGTAAATGGTTTCTCACTTGTATGCATATGTAACTTTTAAGACTGCACGACTTTTTAAATCCTTTACTGCTTGCGCTACATTTAAACTGTGTCTCGTCTGAATGTATGCACACGTGTACTTTAACTTCACTCGAGGATGAAAATCCTTTACCGTACACACTGCAATAATGGTTTCTCGCCGGTATGTTGGAATTAGTGTTCTTCAAAAGTGGCTGACCGGGTAAATACTTTACCGCACACGCTACACATATATGTATTTAGTGTCTCGCCTGGATGTATGTGTGATTTTAGACCATTTGAAATTGTAAATCCAGTGCTGCAAATCCTGCACTGAAAGGGTTTCTGTTCTGTGTATTCTATACATCTATATGTTATGGTGACATGGCTTGTCGTCTTAACCTGATGCCTGAAAAAAATAATTGAACAATAACGTCAGGAAATCAATTTTATATTTAAAGTAACAGCGACACTGACAAATTAAACTTTGAAAACAATGCATTCGTCTAACGTTAGTTTAATACCTTTAGCAAAATACATATTACTATATATTTTTAATATAAACATTGTACTTAACTGAAACTAAATCTGCATACTGATACATATAGTTTATCACAGACATATTAATAAATGTAGGTCTGTGAGTATATTAACATGATGCCTTTAAAATAATTGACCAATAACGTCAGGAAATCAATATTCAAAGTAACAGCACCATTGACAGACTAAATTTGGAAACAATGCATTCGTGAAAGGTTAGTTTGATACCTTTAGCACAATACATTCTTTTTTTAATAGTAACATTGCACCAGGGCACTATATGACGTCCCAGGTTGCTCTTAACTTGTAACTAAAGATGCATACTGATACATACAGTCCATGAAAATTCATTGTTGTCTATTTACAAAAACAGTGACCTATTAAACCCTTTAGCTAAGTAATCTGAAAGCAACTCATTAACAGAAGCTCTATTATGCCAAGGGGAAAATATATCTCCCGTAATGTTCATATTGACTCCTTTAACGAAACTAAAGTTAATAATCAGGAACTAAAAATTATATTTAATATTATAGTAAATAATACATTGACCTTATTCCCAGTTACATGCACATATTTTCAAGCTTAATTCCTCTTGATAGAAGGGATATGTTCATTGTATTTAAAACGCAATGTATACTTTATTCAGCCAATTATCTATTCAGCCAGTTATCTATGCCAATAACTCGGGTGACCACTCAGGAAATTTTACTTTTGCAATGTGGAGTTAATGAAACATTGTTTCTATATTTCAAACTCAGCTTGTACAATGCAGGATACAGAAACATGCGTAGAAGTTTGGTTTTGTGTTAAGATTTCTTGTGTAAAACAGTGAACTAATAAGTATAATCCGAGCCTTCTCTGACCCAAAAAGCTTTTTTTTATTTAGTTTTGTGTGGCTTTTTAGTGTCAGATAAACTCCTATAGTGAAAACAGGGGGATTACTGAAAAAACACAGTCATGCATTTTCACCGGTGTCTGCGGCTTCGGGTCTGTTTTTTAATATGATTTAGCCCAACAATCGATCAATAATTAGTAATGTTTTATTATACCAAGTTGCAATGATAAAACTGCACACAGAAAATGATATATAGGGTCCTATAGAAACCACAGCGTCCGAACACAATGGCATTGTAGGTCCGCACTGTACTGCAAACAAGGACTAGAAACTACAATGAAAGAGACAAAAAACAACAGAAAGGGTGGTGAAGACAGAAAAATACAAAAAAAGCACAAAAAACATGTGGGCCTGTAGACGCTCTACTGGTATGATGTAATTCAAAGACATAAGCATGATAGAGGTCAACCCAAGAAACATGTTTCCTATATATATAACTCTATGTGATACTTTGGGTTATCGTGGCGGCCATTTTAAACATTGACGATAACGAAAAACACAAACTTGATAGAGGCCAACAACAGGAACATGTATATGATATTTAACTAGAATGGAATAAGTGGTAATATGTCGTTTGATAAATGTCCTTAAATTTGACCTAAGTTTAGCCATGGTGGCCATCATGGATGACTGGAGGCCCCAAAAACACAATATGAGGGGGACTAACCCAAAGATCATTGTGATTAAGTTTCATCAAAATCCTTCAAGCGGTTTCAGAGAAGATGTCATTTTTAACGTTTTCCTATATAACTCTATGTTAACTTTGGAAGAATGGAATACGTGGTTTCGTAGGATGTCGTTTGAAATTTCCTTAAATTTGACCTAATTTTATCCATGGTGGCCATCTTGGATGACTGGCGGCCGCAAAAAAGAAATTTGAGGGGGACTATCCTAAAGATCATAGCAATTTCATCAACATCCTTCAAGCAGTTTCAAAGAATATGTCATTGTAAGCCTTTTCCTATATAACTCTAAGTAAACTTTGAGTTGCCGTGGCGGTCATTTTGATAATTCGACGATAACGAAAAACACAAACTTGATAGAGGCCAACCCAAGGAACATGTTTATGGTATTTCACATAATGGAATAAGTGGTTTCGGAGGACATGTTTCGGAGACAGACGGACGACGGACGAAAAGTGATCGCATAAGCTCGGCTGGCCTTTCGCCAGTAGAGCTAAAAATGTCAACAAATGATATTTAAAAAGTCTGACTATGGCCTATTTTATGCTACTTCCTGTTGTTCTAGTTTTGCTGAAATCTGAACCTGCATCATTTTTCAGAGCATGAGTCTGCGAGTAGTCTCAAATTAAAGAGGATTATATCCTGTGTGTAGTGATACCTTTTATTCTTTCTGCCTTAAATACAAGAAGGGAAACAGAACGCAATTTTGAAATCGTCTGCATTTTGCGGGAAATATTTATCATCGCACCGATCACGATTACGTGACTCTTGACCTCAATAATAACAAATGTAGGGAATTTAATATTTTCTTCGTCTGAACAAGGTTGACCGTTACAACTTTAAAAAGTTGATATAACACTATTTAGGTTCAGATAGGTAAAAAAATATATTGATACTCACTTTAGATGCTTGAAATGTTAATTCAATGCATACTTTCTTAGAAATATCGACTTAAAACCAAGAGGATAGTTCCTCTCCCGTGAGATCCCTGTGTTTTTGCTATAGCAACCACTCTGACCGTACACAGCCTGATGAAATATCAAAATCGTAAAACGTTTTCGCGGTAAAACTCAGTCGGAGATTACGCCATTTTGTTTTCATCGGTGAAGAGTTTCGCTCCGTGAAACTGGAAAATATTTAACTGTTTTGGATTAACAATCGTCATACATTAGTTTACTGCCATAACTGAGAACGCAAATGTATTTAAAACAACACAAAACAAGACAATTTGAAAGCTATAGAACAATATACTGATCACGCTCGGGAATCGCACCGCCAGCATTGCTTTAGCAATACCGAGAGTTTAATTAAGACGGAGGATTTCCGTTAATGCAGGCGAGCCATCAACATTGTCAGAATTGAGGGGGGGGGTACATTTATCTTGTGAATTTCCCAGCCATAGATAATAGATATAGATATGTGACGTACATATGCGAATTTATAGACACATATATGGTAAACTGAAGAGTTATTGGAAACAAATGCCGGCAATACAGGCGTGCAACCTATATTGCAGGCGAAATAAGAACACACTCAATGTGGACTGTTCAATTATTTAAGCATCTATTTCTATTTACAGGTTCTATTTAATTGAACTTTTTTTTGTCAAAGTCGAGAATGTCTTGCCCATATAGTAAAGTCCTTGAGCGGGGGTATTTGTTAGCATTTGGCTTACAGTTGTAGTTTCTTACAGTCTCTGCTAACGATAAGATAACATATGTGGTGCAAATGATATTATCATAAATTAGGCATAAGGTAGAAAACAATTGTCACAAAGATTTCATAAATTATTAACCATGTTATTTGTGGGGCTTTTGTTGTAACTGATAGCTAATGAATGAATGGTGTTTTACGGCACGTCGACACAAAAATAGGTCATACTGTGCGCAAAAACTGATGAAAGATGAATAAATGAAGTGTTAAATATGCAGAAAAAAATGCAGAATTGGGAAACCAATGTGATTTGTCTTACCTAATTGTTATAAATATAATAATGAAGTTTTCTATTAGGGGATATGATACTTTTGCTGGGGTATAATAGTCAAATCAACAAGAAAAGTGGAAATTACACGAAAACCAGGTTTTCCGAGCAGAAACCATTTTTGTATTTTTAGTAACAGTGACCTCTAACTTGACATCAGTGACCCCAAATGCAATCCTACGTTTCCTTTACATATAAGGTACCTACACAGCAAGTTTCATTCCAATATCGCATTCATTATTTAAGCTATTGAGCGGAAAATTCGAATCGTTTTTGCAACAGTGACCTTGACCTTGAACCCAAATGCAATCCCAAACTTCCTTTCCATATAAGCTAACTGCCATGCAAGTTTCATCGCCATACCTCATTCCTAACGAAAGTTATTGAGTGGACACCGTTTTTCTAGTTTTAGTAACAGTGACCTTGACCCCAGTGATCCCAAATATAATCCCGTGCTTCCATTCCATATAAGCTACCTACCCTGCAAGTTTCATCGCAATACCTCATTCCTAACGAAAGTTATTGAGCAGACACCGTTTTTCTATTTTTAGTAATAGTGACATTGACCTTGACCCAGTGGCCACAATTGCAATAATAAGCTTCCTCTCCATATAAGCTAGTTTCATCGCAAGTTTCATCGCAATATCTCATTCCTAACAGAAGACACCGTCTTTCTATTTTTAGTAACAGTGTCCTTGACCTTAACCCCAGTGACCCCAAATGCAATCCTAACTTTGCTTTCCATATAAGCTACCTACCCTTTAAGTTTCATTGTAATATACTTCATTCCTAATAAAAAACATTGAGCGGACATCGTTTTTCTATTTTAATAACAGTGACCTTGACCCCAGTGACCACAACTGCAATCCTAAGCTTCCTATCTATATAAGCTACCTACTCTGTAAGTTTCATCGCAATAGCACATTCCTAACTAAAGTGACCTTGACCTTGACTCCAGTGACCCCAAGAGTGCAGTATAAATCGCATATGAGAAAAATATGCTATACATGTTTTGTTCCAGAGCCATTTATCTTAACTACGCATGTGCAAGAAGTGTTAGGGCGTTGCAGTTTTTCGTAAAAATAACAGCTCGATCCAATCAAGAAATAGCATTATCACGCGGCATGAGCATGACCCATGTTTTAATTATTGCAGCCAATTGCCTGTGTATATTATTGGGAAAATCCAATGTCAAGGAGTGCTGTTTTGATAATGGGTAGTCATGTTTTACATATTTGATTAGACAGGTCGTGTGTAAACATCACAACCACGCGTGTGTAAAATTGGGTAGACCGTGGTATAACTGCCGAATCTGTCATTTATAGCATGGCTGAAATATACCGGCATTTATAGCACGGTTTAGGCTCAGACCTTCGTGTTTATGAAAATCATATCATAAGCAAGAACAAAGGAAAACCATTAGAGATATGGTACAAGCTATCTATCCTGCAAGTTGCATCGCAATAACTCATTCCTAACAGAAGTTCTTGAGCGGACACCGTTTTTCAATTTTTAGTAATGGTGACAGTGGCCTTGACCCCAGTGACCCCAAAATGCAATCCCAAGCTTCCTTTCCGTATAAGCTACCTACCTTGCAAGTTTCATCGCAATATCTCATTCTTAACAAAATTCACTGAGCGGACACCGTTTTTCTATCTTTAGTAACAGTGACCTTGACCCTGACCCAGTGACCCCAAATGAAATCCCAAGCTTCTTTCGATATAAGCTACCTACCCTGCAAGTTTCAACGCAATACCTCATTCCTAACAAAAGTTATTGATCGGACAACATTGCGTCTACGGACGGACAGACGGCCGGACGGACAAGTCGAATCCAGTATATCCCTCCTACAAACTTCGTCTGTGTGTGTGGGATGGGGGGAAAATAATAAAATAAAATAATCAAAGCTCCCTACACATTTGGTGCGAAGTTTGAACCGACTTGAAACTCGCAAGGTCAATTTAGAAAAGAGATGAAGAACAATGTTTTAAATGACCCAGTAATGAATGCAATGAATAAGTATTAAAAAACAAAAACACGACCCTTTTCTGTTTAATGACCTAGCTGGAACAAGCTAATTTATTTTCAAGTCAAACTTCATGCTCGTGTAACTATGGAGTACGTACACAGTGTTCCGACGTCTAAAATAGTCAGGAACAATATGTCTAAGATTACTATATATCAAGCCCAGTAATTGACGTCATCAGCAGGTGCACGAGATGATCATCCGTAACAAAATTTGTCTCGATTCGGTAAGTAAACACACGCATTTCAGCTCTAATTCTCAGTCCATAAAGATATAATTATGCCTAAAGTATCGCAATCATTGGTAAAAAGACTCGGTTAATATTCACTTCTGCTAATACTTAGCGAATTGAGAGCAGAATCAACGAAAGTTATTTTAGCGAGATGATTCTCAGCGGAGTTTTGTCATTTTTAACTTTCTTTGATTCTGCTCTCAGTTCGCTAAGTATTGCTGATGTGGTCATTGTCGTATCGGGTACTACAGAAAGATACCCGGGGTACATTTATGTATACAGAAACGTACCCGAAAATCTCTGAATTCCAGAACGGCCCCCAAATATACAGAAACGTACCCGAACAAACAAGATCTCATTGGCGGAATTGAAACAATTTAGAACTTGATAAAACAACTGCTTAAACAATAGTTTATCACTAACTATTGCGCTATTGTTCTTAAAACATATTTAGGCTGCTATAGTTAGTAATAAAATACAAAACATACTGTCGTAAAACCGGAAGTTGTAAATCATCAATCCCCGCGTAAAAAAGTAAACAAATATGCAGCTCGTCATTCAAGAAGAGTTGGTCAAATAGTTAGACCAACTGCATTCCTTTGAGGCGCAGGCAACTGCTAGCGGCTTTTAAAAAATAACAGAATGCGTTACGGCCGCGTTTTACGACATTGTATTTTGTCTCGGGTACATTTATGTATATTTGGGGGCCTTTCTGGATTTCGATGATTTTCGGGTATATTTATGTATACATAAATGTACCCCGGGTGCCTTTCTGTAGTACCCGGTACGACAATGACCCCATCAGCCTAAGTATTAGCAGAAGTGAACATCAACTGAGTCTTTTTAGCATTGATTGCGATAAGTTAGGCAAATTAAATTATATCTTCATGGACTGAGAATTAGAGCTGAAATGTGTGTGTTTACTTACCGAGTTGAGACAAATCTTCGTTACGGATGATCATCTCGTGCACCTGCTCATAACGTCGATTACTGGGCTTGTATATCGTTGACGTTGCTATTTTACCAGATTATGTTATGCAAATGTCTTCATAGGCGTCATTACAACGTCATTACAACGCTTTGAAGACTAATTTCTGACATATGTTGTTATCTTCTGTGTAATTGTAATTTAAAAAACATACATTAGTTTAAATCTAGATAATATACATTGTTTGAATGGGAAACACAGGTGTCAGTGCTGTGACGTCGTACAAGAAACGTATATATAGTCTGAAATATTGTCCACAAGGCTTTTTGTCAAACGCAATTAGACCGAAGACGTCACGGGGTGCATCTATAAATGTCCGTATGTAAAGCACCCAAGACGTCAACTAAATCAGGGCTGTATATGATGCCATTTACGTCCCAGAGTAAATGTATTATAGGTATGTGGACGTGGTAAATGAGACAACACCCTGTACGACATTCCACTATACTACTGTTATAATATTCACATTTGTTGTGTCAGAAAACCTCTCATGGAGCTAATGTTATTATATTTGTAAAATCGGACTTTAAATAAACATTCCTGTAGCAGGTATCTAACGATTTACAGTGATTTATTAACAAATTTACCTTCAGTGCCAGTTTTGTCGAAATGAATACAAATGGCGACGATTTAAGTAGGGGAAATAACCTTGCCAGTAATGTAGAAATATATCCATCTTTTACGCCATTTTGGAAGTGTTTGCTAAATTTTGAATTCCAAATCGGACGAGATGGGTTTTTTTTAAAGTATTTTTATTTCAACGAATTAAAAGCCCAAACGATATCGTTACATTTTTTTTTTTAATTAAGCAAAACTAAAGGAATTGTTGGTGTTTGATCTGTTTAAAAACTAATTAAAGGGACACAAGGCAATCCTGATTTTTTAAAAACCCAAGAAGTATACGGATGCTCTACTGGCTAAAACGGCTATTATATCAAGGCAGGGAAAGCCCTGATCAAGGGTTGTCGACATAAAATTCCCATAAGTAGTTTTTTTAAAACATTGCAAAAACAACAGGGATATGATGGCCTTAGATCGCTCACCTGGTAATCATGGGCAATAAGTCTGCTGTGTCTAGTCTGGCATGGCCATTTTTTAATTTGTCCCACTTTATTCTATGAATGAAATTTCATAAAAATGGGTGTGTGGGGTGGGGTTTATATTAACATTCTAAACAAATATGGTAAAGATCAGATAAAAAATGAAGTAACTACAGATTTAACAAAGGAAAATACAATATAGCATTTTTCAACAAATCTAGGGCCATAACCTGTCGTTACTAACTAGATCTAGCTGGTTTTCGAACTTGTCAAAATTTTATTGATATACCATGCTTTGCACAACTAGACATCATACTGAGACTTCCTGCCAAATTTTGTAGAATTCCAACAAGCCGTTTAGGAGGAGTAGCGCCGACAAGAAATTTAAAGTAAAAATGTCAAAGTGCCATAACTCCGTCATTAATCAGCAAACTGGAACAAAAGCGTGATATGCACAACTAGACATCTTACCGATGCTTCCTGCCAAGTTTCGTTGAAATCCAACAAGGTGTTTAGGAGGAGTAGCGCCGACAATAAATTAATAAAAGAAATGTCAAGGGGCCGTAACTCCATCAAAAATCAACGAACCGGAAAAAAAATACAATAGGCACAGCAATGCTTCCTGCTAACACAGCATTAACACCAAAAAAAAATTAATAATAATAATAATGATGAAATAAGAAAATAAAAAAAATAATAATAAAAAAATATATATATACATATATATCTATTTAAAAAAAATACTAACAATAAAAAAAAAAGGCAAAACATCTGGTAAAGTTTGGTAAAGATCAGATGAAATATGAAAGCACTATCGGATTAACGAGGCAAAATATAGCATGTTTAACTAAATCAAGGGCCATAACTCCACTGTTATTGGTCCGATCTGGTTGGTTTTCGAACTCATGCGACCTTTCATTGATATTAACAATCGCGTAAAGTTTGGTAACGATCGGATGAAAAATGAAGGCTTTTGGCCAGTAGAGCTAAAAATCATCAGCTTCAAAAAGTAGGTCAAGGTCATAGATCAAATCCAAGCATCAAAAAAAAGATGAACTACCGAAGACACAACTATGTCAAAACAGATAATGTTTTCTTCCAAAGATTAAGCGATAAATTAGGTTTAAAACATCTAGTGCATAATTATACATACATTACACTAAACACAATCATGAGTCCAGATTCTATTGTGTCCATACAGGTGGGTGTCCTATCGTTTAAAATATGGCGGATGGTCTTGTTCTCATTTATTTGACTCATATAGTGATTTGTACTTCATATCTGTGGTATGGTAAGAATGACCTCATTATAGAATTTACATCCGGATTTGTTTGTATTAGTTTTATGACATAATTATGGACCAGTGGTACGATTCACCGGAACACAACAGCCCAGAACAGAGATGAAACACCAGGATGTACTGGAACTGCCTTTTCAGTGAAAAGCAAAAATGAGATTTACACTACAGAAGGGCTGCATCACACTGAACATCTTCAAGAAAAGAGTCATCTATCCTTTGTTTATATTTAAATGGTTGTCTGTGACTGATAGTTGCATTATTCTGTCAGGCATTTACAACCAGCATTGGATGGTGACACTAGCATCTTTTACGAGTAGCCCATTGGGTCACACACAGTTTGGATTTCTTCAAACCCATACACTGAAGTGAATGCAACTTGCCCTCTTGTACAGACGGTTCTTATTCAAGGTAAGATCAGGACAGATAGACTGTGGTGTTATAATTAACACAATTATCCCCATCTCTCATCTATTTGTGAGTCATATTTAGTGTTATCGGCTAAATACACAGGTCACAGTTTGCATATATTTAGTAATAAATAATAACATAGAAATATCAACATTTCTGGCAAAATAAAAAAAATGTAAAAAAGCAATTGGAACAATGTATGTATATGTATAAAGTTAACAATCTTTTAGTTTAGTTATATCACGACAGTGTATACTTGAAGCAGTGAGGTAAATGCTAAATTTGGCAGTTCAGTTTCTTTCAAGCTAGTCTAAAACGTTTTAATCTAATTATACTGAGTTGCAAAATAAAGTGTATACAGCTCAGTTGTGTCCGATGTCTATCGTTATCTGTATATAGGAAACCTATCGGTCCGATATAGGCTTGCTGACTGGGTTTGTGTGTTCTTTTTATGATTTGCTGAAAAGATGTAGAGCCGATTAATTCTCAATATTTCCAATGTTTGAGTTTTTTGTTTGTATGGCCTGCTAAATTGATTGTTCAATGCATTAATCTGAATGAATTTAGCACATTTCTTCTAATGTCTTATTATTATTTCTCGGGCCAACGTCAGGCCGACGTAATTTGTATCAGTTGATACCATATATCGGGCCGCTGTCGGTCCGATATAACACGCCATCAATCCATAAAGGAAGGTAATGACATGTCATTTTGAATATTGTATATGTATTGTTAATGTGAACAGATATTCCTCGCAAATGTCATTTTTTACATTGCAAAATGATGCTACCTACATTCACAAGAGTTTTATTTATTGCTAATGAATATTTTTCCAATCGAGCTAATTGAAATAAGCAACAACAAAAAGATATATATAAGATAGTCAGTATTCATTAAATCGATTTGATAAAAAAAATCAGACGGAGGTAAACGCCGATAACCTTGTATGTTGCGAAACATATACATGTATTTTGGATTGGTATTCCGATGCTCTAACTACATACTGACACTGTGTTAACTGGATGGTGACAATGGAACGAATTTGATGTTTATCTGGCATAATGGGCCCACTTTGGGTCGAAACTATATCGGATACATATTGGATAGATAACTAACCGATATTGAACCGATGATGGATAGTAAACTAAAACGATGTCTGACCGATGATGGATAGTAAACTAAAACGATATCTAACCGATATTGGACCGATGTGCAGCCGACAAGATGTCGGTCCGACCTGAAGCCGATGGGCACGCCGATCTCGGGCCGATATCGTTTGCGATACTGGTACGATATAAAAAATATCGGGCCGATGAAGGCTAGATATAATAGGATTGCTGGCTGGGTCCTCACCCCCTGGATTTGTTCATTTAAAAATACCTCCTCCCACCCCCTCCCACCCCCCCCCCCCCCACCCCCACCCCCACACATCGACCGACCCACACAACACACACCTGTGTGTACTACGGTGTGGTATTCCAGTGTGGCAGCACTATAGACTGTAGATAGATACATTACACTAAACACAATCATAAGTCCGGATTCTATTGTGCCCATACAGGTGGGTGTCCGATCGTTAAAAATATGGCGGATGGTGTGGTTCTCATTTATTTGACTCAGATAGTGATTTGTAAGTCATATCTGTGGTATGGTAAAAATGACCTCATTATAGAATTTAAAAATCGGAATTGTTTGTATTTGTTTTATGACATAATTATGGACCAGTGGTACGATTCACCGGAACATACCAGAACAGAGATGAAACACCAGGATGTACTGGAACTGCTTTTTCAGTGAAAAGCAAAAATGAGATTTACACTACAGAAGGGCTGCATCAAACTGAACATCTTCAAGAAAAGAGTCATCTATCCTTTGTTTATTAAATGGTTGTCTGTGACTGATAGTTGCATTATTCTGTCAGGCATTTACAACCAGCATTGGATGGTGACACTAGCATCTTTTAGGAGTGGCCCATTGTGTCACACACAGATTGGATTTCTTCAAACCCATGCACTGAAGTGAATGCAACTTCCATTCTTGTACAGACGGTTCTTATTCAAGGTAAAATCAGGACAGATGGACTGTGGTGTTAATATTAAAACAATTATCCCCATATCTCATCTAGTTGTGAATCATATTTAGTGTTATCGGCTAAATACACAGGTCACAGTTTGCATATATTTAGTAATAAATAATAACATAGAAAATATCAACGTTTCTGGTAAAATAAAAAAATGTAAAAAAGCAATTGGAACAATGTATGTATATGTATAAAGTTAACAATCTTTCAGTTTAGTTTTATCAGGACAGTGTATACTTGAAGCAGTGAGGTAAATGCTGAATTTGGCAGTTTAGTTTCTTTCAAGCTAGTCTAAAACGTTTTAATCTAAATATACTGAGTTGCAAAAGAACGTGCATACAGCTCAGTTGTGAAAGAAAGTGTGCAATGAATTTTTTTTAGAATAAAATGTATAAATTCCAAAATTAATATACGTCATGTTTGGTACCAAAATTGTTATCATTCTGTTGCCAATATCATGTTGTCATTTGTTTTTCAATAGACCCTTCTTAATATTGCCTCATGAATATTCATAACAGTTTCCAGAACGAGGCTGAGTTGGCAAACATCTCTGTAGCAGAAGCCAGCGTCCTCAGAGATAATGGCTACTTCATACAGTGACAGAGATATTTCTCTTTCCAAATATTTCTTTTGCATTTGTTGAAAATTATATCAAAGATACCAAACAGATAAATCCATCAGCAAAGGCTATATAACTATTATAGTGAAGGATATATTCAAATCTCAAAGGTAAGAAACCATTCATTATACTGATCACATTAATCTAGGTTACTAGTACAATTTAGTGGTGAGAATCACGATTCAGTTACAACCAATTAATCTTCATTCTGCAAGCACTACTTTTATTAGGTCTGCAAGGCCAGTGCTATAATATAAAGCATTTATTACACATCCAAATTATAGGAAATGCTATACAATGTTCTGTTGATAACAAATAACAAATAGTTCAATTCTTGGCCCTAAATTCCTGATTTTATCAAATTAGATACCCCTATCAGTGTTTTTTTAGCAGTATGACTTGGTTCAAGAGTATCAGGGAAATGTTTCAGATCCCAAAGAAAAACCTAAAAGCCATATCAATTATCAATAAGTATATATATTTATTGTTTTTCAAATAAACAAAAAATCTAGATTTTAAAAACAAATTTAAAGCCAAACGATAATACACAAGTTAAATGACGACAATAACATTAACAGTTCTTGTATTGCGAACATGAACAGTTCTTGTATTGCGAACATTAACAGTTCTTGTATTGCGAAAATCATAACAAATTGCATCTAGAATATGACACTTATTGACATTTATTATTATAAAAAAAAAATCTTTCATTTTCAGATAAACTTCCTTGTAAGAGAAGCAAATGAGCCGTCCATATCATTGGCAATTGCACATGCGTTATTGGATTGTCAGGAGCATGTGGACATATTGTTGAGGGCCCTATATCAATTGGCCAACTATATGAAATTGGGCCTGAAGGCACTGCCTGAACATATTGCCAAAACATCCCAACCCCAAACGTGGCACACACCTAGAGGGGAAAAGATTCATGACAAAGCCGTCCAAGATCTTGAGTTAAGTGGTCAGGGTCATTGGGCGGAAGTATTAAATCCACCTTGTACAACCCAGTAAGAGATAGTGGGATCCACTGGAAAGATCATATCCAAACATTGAAATATGTGGACAAAAGAATGCTAATTCTGCCAGCTATCCGCCAGAATATATTGGACACAGTTGATACAAAGTTCGGAAAAGCTACTTTTGTAGCTTGAGTATGACTGTGAATTAAATTCAAGAGATGAGGGTTGCTGTGTTTTAAGCTCTGTACAGTCTATTATTACCCTTGTTCGCGGATAGACGTTTTTAAAGCACTCTGACATATGATGTTGTATTACATCAGATGATAGCCATATTGGGATAGAACCTAAAACAACATACAAAAACATTGCCCATGTAACAATTTTTCTACTAACAGATGTTCTCAAACATTAAAACTAACACTTAAATCTTGTTGAAACAAGCCAGGACGGAATCTACTAAAGAACATAACATTTCACCTATAAGAAGCATATTTCGCTTTCTGCCATCAAGACTCGTTGTGTTTGATGATAATATGCACTTTGCATATTACTTGCAGAAGGCTGATATTGAAAAAAAAATAAAAAGCGCAATATGTGGGAAATCCAGAGTAAAAATTGATCATAGCATCATCAACCAAATCTTTCTAAATCTAGCTTTTTTTTTCAGCGAGGCACATTGTTCTGTTTTGTCCTTCAGTTGATCATCCAGATCTGTTATCTTTTTTTTTCGAGTCTTCTTCTTCTAACACTGCAACTCTGTCTATCGCCAACTTTGAACAACGTCCATTTCTTCCTCATCACCAGAGTCGTAATCCAAACTGAAAAGTATAGGATGTGAAACTGAATAATGGCTAATGGGGATTACTAGTAGAAAGTATCATATATAACATCAACAATTTCAGGGCTTTTTTAAAATGATGTTTATGGTAAAAATGAAATATATTAGCAAAGAACACTTCTCTAACCTTTTATTGTCATTAGCTTCATTCGCCAGCATATTTCTGTTTTTCCTTCTTTCATCACATTTTGCACCAGTCCACAAGAAGACAGTTGGAAATGCACCTTTCTTTAGATTTTTTTCACAGGACCCCATGATCTGTAATCTTGCTTTTTAAAATGTCTTGAACAGACAATAGTGGAGTTTGTAATCTGGAATAGTCAATAGTAAAATAGTTTACTAAATGTTTGAAATTATTTTGGAGTACTACGGTAAATGCATGAACACACATTTGCCTACATTTATGTGTCCGAATAAATATTGAAATGTATGTTATGGTTTGTGCCTGTTTTACAATTTAAGCATGTTTATTATTCAGTGAACTTGCTATTTAAAGTTTTCAATATATATTCATGACAAATATTGTGTAAAAAGTATATGTTTTTTTATTATCCATGCATGTTCAATATATTACAGTTTAATTTAATTTGTACATAGAGTTACCAGAAAGTTTTCTCCTGTATCTCTTCTAATTTTCACTATATATTTCTTCTTTTGATCTTTGTCTTTTGGAATTCTATGAAAATGTAAATCTTGCTGATATCTACCATCCCCATTACATCCTTGGACACAACAATGTTGATTACTCCTACCTAATCTACTGCCTGTTTCTACTGTAGTAGCCATTACTGCTGAGTGTGTTTGCCAATACAGCCTCGTTCTAATATTCATGCATACATTTTGAGAGTGGCCTATAGGTTGATTCATTAAGGACTGTTGCTTGATAGAAGGGATATGGGTTTGTGACTGAGTATATATACTTGAATTCATTATTATCATAATCAAAAACCGTTTTGAACATATTTTTTGCCTGTTTTAATCAGTGCCCCCTCAGTATGAACAATACGGTAAATGCAATTTGCCCCTTTCAAATTGTACATAGCATTTTATGATTTATTCATCGTTCTTATTATTATTGACGCCCGAGGAGGATGGAAGGGGTACATCTTCCTTTGTTCCCTGAAAATATGAGTCAGTGTTCCCTTGTTCCCCACAACTATTTTGCTTTGTTCCCCAAAATTATTTGTCCAATGTTCCCCTGTTCTCTAAAAGTATTTTTAATGTTTAAAAGATTTGCTAATGTTCCCAAAAATTCATTCTGGCCTACAGTAATTTTAGTTGCAACACTGTTTGTGATGTTATTTTAAATTTTAAAACTAGATGTTAGAATTTTATTTCCTGTAAAGTAGCTGTAGGTTCGATCCCTCAGAGGCCTAGGAATCTTTATGTGAGGAAGCTATCCAGCTGGCTTGTGGAACGTCGGTGGTTCTACCCAGGTGCCCGCCCGTGCACGAAAATTGCCCGGAGGGGCACCTGGGGTCTTCCTCCACCAGTGGAAGCTGGAAAGTCGCCATATGACCTTAGCTGTTGGTGCGACTATAAAATCCAATTCAATTCAATTCAATTCCTGTAAAGTAATGTTCAATTGTTCCCTAAAAATATGTGTCAATGTTCTCGTTTTCCCTGAAAATAACAGCCATTTTTCCCTTGTTCACCAAATATAAATGGCCATTTCCCCCCCCCCCCCCCCCCCCCCCCCCCCCAAAACCCTGAGAGGACCTCATTAATGAGTTGCTTTCAATTTGACAATTTATTTGTATTGTTCTTTCATTGAGTTTTATCTGTTTAAATTTACTTTCACAGTTTCTGTGCTCGCCTCAAGGTTTTACCTTAGTTCATATTATTCTATTGTATGACACACGTGTAATACAACCTGGAACGACTTTGGTTGGTTGAGTTAAACCTGTAACACTACGCAAGTTTATTAACTGAAACTATTTTATTTATTGCAACTTCACCCAGATCTGAGTCATAAACTTATTATTTGTGACAGCTTATAAAAATAATGCACGTTATACAAAACATTGTTGTTGGTTTGTTAAAAAGTTGGCGTAAACTGCTATTTGTAAAGAGGTAAAACACGAACTTTTGTATACGCAACGTTATGTGTGAGACGCGACTTTACGACGTCACATATTTTATGACGTTTTGGCGCTAAAGTGTGTCTGAGGTCGTGGCGCTTCTATGTCCATCTGAATTAATTGTTACTAAATTGATTGCAATGTTATGTGATAAAAAGGATCTTAAACTCGCTATGAATTATTTTTAATTTAAACTCGCCAAAAGGCTCGTTAAAATTAAAATAATTCATAACTCGTTTCATAAATCTTATATGAAATGGGAACACGTTTAAGATCCTCTATATATTTCGCATCGCCTTGCTTATTCTAACGTGGCAAACGACGTTACAGTGATATATCGCTGATTCTAATACACCCGCACTATATAGCCTAGTTTCAAATATCTCGTTATATTGAACGATATATCACTGTAATTTTTGCAACGTTAGGAGAATAAGCATTGCGCATTTCGCATTCCGCATTGTAACGTATGCAACGTTAGGAGAGCAAGCAAAGCAATGCGAAAGATTTCAGATGTGTGCGTTATTTTCACATTTTAGGGGTATTAGAATAGAAATAGAACATCGTTTACGGTGAATTATCTATAATATATCACGGTTTGTCGTTTAATTGTAAGCAATAATTTCACTCGACCTTCGGGCTCGTGAAATTATTGTTCACAATTGAACTCCAAACCGTGATATATTAAACGATAATTCACAGTAAACGATGTTCTATTTCTTAAATATAACGAGAATGACCTCATCACCATAAAAACAGACAAACTTTGGGTTTTGATGATTATTAATATTGATCAGAATGATTGAGTGATAATATAAAATAATGAAATTATATCTAGATTGGTGTACAAAGTGTAACAAAGTCAACCCTATGCAAATCACAGCTTAAAAGAGGGACGTTTCTATTTGTGTTGAGTATGTATTGGTTTTAGAAATAGTTTTAATTTCCATTTTTTTATTAAAGAATAACATACATATTTGATGTTTTTGACATACTTATGTATGGAGTGAAATTTGTAGACATACAAATTTGTAGACATACATTCAAGACATATTTTTAAACTTCTATTTTTCATCCTATATTCATAGATTATTTACCAAGGTGGAGTAATAACTAATCATCAAACCTTGTTCCGAAAAAGATTTAAGAAACTGGAATATTAATTATTTAAAATCGAATGTTGCCTATATATACGATATATTTTCAGTCTTTAATATCTAAGGAGGCTTTTGGAAGATTAGAGAGATGGCGCCAGAATGGTATCCCGTTACTATTAAGAGCATTAACATAAAAGAGGAATTTGGGTCCTCGCAAACTAGATAGGTAATTCAGATGCATTATTTCAGCACCTTGGGGCCGTCTTATTCAACATCTTACGATACTTTTAATAGTAATTCTAATACACCCGCACTATATAGCCTAGGTTAAAATATCTCGTTATATTTCAATATAACAAAACTGTGTTAACTCAAATTTTTCTCCACAAGACCCGGAAATGCTGTTTAACCCAAATCAAGGGGAATAAGTTTGCCTACAAGTTTGATTCAAAGAAAATTGTTTTCATCACAGTGCCGGCCTTTAACAAAGATATTGGCATATAAGATTAAATAAATAAATAAATATAATTTTATTGTGTCTAAATCTATGGGTAAAGTTGGGGTCATTTCTATTTTTGTATAGTATGATAAATGATAGAAACGTTAGTAAGGTAAGATAAAATTAATAACCAAAACCACACCTACAATAAATCATTTGTTATTCTGTATTAGTGGTTATGGTAGCAAAGGAAAGAAAAATACCGTGCATAAAGCAAATCATTAAGGGATACCGCCCAAAAGGAGAAACGGTAATGCGTTTATGCTTTATGCTCCGTATGTTCGCTGGTCGTTTTTTTATGTCTATCTTTTTTATGTCTATCTTTATTATGTCTATCTTTATTTTAAAAATGCATTCAAATGTAGATTGGATTACTTCTATTAAACATTGGAGAAGAGGTGATAATAAAAATATGGTAATTTTTCAGTGAGGTCATTTCTAACAAGATTCTCATGTTCAACTCCTTGGAGAAAAACAGTTAAAAGACAAGCTTTTTTTCAAGTCCCGATAAACACAAGGCTTAATTATATGCTGAGCGCTTATAATAAAAACTCCTTTGGCAATAGATGATTGTATAATACGCCGAAGTCTGATACATGGCCAACGAACATAATTATAGGTAGTACATGCTATATAAAAGCATGCATAAACAGTTGGTTAAAGAAAGGCTTTACTAAGTTGACAGCACTAGTTCAACTGCATTGTAAAACCAAACATGTGCATGTGATTCATGCATAGAGAAAATAGAAAATAGAAAAAACGTTTATGAAAAGGTCTATTCTATATGTACAATGTATAGTCTAGTACACACCCACTTTAATACTCACCTTATAGTCTGCCAACTATTTTCGAAAGGAAAGCATTAAACTTATCCACAGATGTATATGTTTATAGGTACAAACATACGATAATAGCGTAATGTCAACAACATAACTTTGTTTTGTGTTTAACGTCATTTTCCAACACATTTTAAGACTTTAGAACTTTGTGCACAGGATTAAACAAGAAATCAGCGGATTCACTAACGGGAGAAATAAAAGATAAATGATGATTAAATGAAAGTTTGTAAACATTTCAATAACTAAAAAATATGGAGTTAACAGTTTGCTGTTATATGACATTTAAGTGCATTTGATTTTTAAAAAAAGCCATTCTAACCAAAAAAAGAAAGAAAAGAAAGAATCATCAGCCCCAAAAAGTAGTGTCTAAAAAGATTCACTACCCAAGACACAAATATGTCAAATTAGAATGTTTTGTCTTCCAAAGATTAAGCTATACACTAGGTTTAATTATAACCATGACTTTATATGAATATCATGTTCATTACTACCATGATCAATGTATACCAAATTACTACCATGGTCACTTTAAACCACTTTATACAAGACATTTACTACCACCATTGCCAATTATACCACATTTATAACTACCATGACTACTGTATACCACATGTATTACTACTATGATATAGGTACATCACATTTATTACAACCATGAATACTATCACTGTATTCTACAACTCATATCAACTGAGATTTCGATAAACTTCTGAGCAGAAGTTGTGGATGTAGCCAGATTGTGGTTAAACATGTCCATGCTGAATCCAGTGGCTGATGAAGTAGATCTACGAGACAGACGACTGAAACTTTCAAAAAAAGGTGTTTTAATTGCGATTGCTACGTAGAGTGTAAATTAAACAGGACATTCAACAACAACAACAAAACTTATTACAAATTGGAATGTTTACCTCTGTTTTAGGCATTCAGTTAGCTTTCTAGTTAAATAATAGAGGTATTTTTATTGACATTAATTGAAAATAAAACAGAAAAATAATTAATAATAATGCAAAAATAATTTAGCCAATCATAATCGCCGTTACATCTGCACTCAGATTTGCCAGCTTTGCACAGAACCGGCGACCGATTGCTGGAGAAACCGGTTTTAAATCAACTCTTTTCAACTTGTCTGGTGTCTAAAGGAACAGGGTGCGTTGCTCATATAGTTAATTTTTACTTTGCAAAGTTTTGGTCAAAATGCCATCTGCTGACTTATGTTTTAGTGCTATATTTGAACATGCTGATGTGGCAGGCAGCATGCCAAGGGAGACAACTCCGTCTGATTGTTTTCGTGGCATGTTTCGAAATTTGTGTATGCTTATTAAATCCCTATCTGGCTGTTTGTTAACAAAAACTACAAACAATACCATTAAGGACGAATTGGTCTTCACTCTTGTCATAAAAAAAGAATATCTTCTCATTTAGAAATATATGCTCAAAGTCTCAGTCATAATTTGTTGCTGTGATTCCAGAAATCTTAACACATTGGACACACAATCTAATCAGGGCCCTATATGTTGGGGATATACAGTACTAACGTCTACATTGCAAGCAGACAATAAATATCCATGCTTCTCGTATTGTGTGATTAGTTTAATACACAGTTATTAATATCTACCGAGTTTTTTTTTACCTTTTTAATAAACCTTCTCTTCTCTCACCGCTGCGGGTTTGAATCCCTCTGGGAGCTCAACTTGTAAGTGAGGAATTGTCGATTCTTACAGGTGGCGAGAGGTGTACAGCGCTGGTTCAACCCAGGAAAAGTGGGTGGTCAGCCTCAACCACAAAAAATAAATAATTAAATGGCAGGCAACTAAATAATATTCATAACAGTGAAAATCTCTAACTGTTTACGTGACATCAGTTACGTTATGCGACTGTAACACGTTTGCACTGCAAATATTGGGACACATTTAACCAAATTTTAGGAAGTAAAATTTCATAAATATACAAGGTGTCCAGTGATTTTTCTAGGCCCAATTATTATTTTTTTTTAATTCTTATATTAAATGTAGCCCTATTTGACAATGTATTTGTTTCAGACTTGTATAAGAGCTTGATTTTGAAACTATTCCAAATATTTTTAGTGCCTTACTATGTAATCTAGTAGGATTATTTTATTCCCAGATTTGTAGATTTCATGCACATTTTTCCCAATTCAAAAGGCCCCTCCCTGATCCCACTTACAAAAATGCAGAAAAATTCCTGGTGTGTGAACGCTGGGCTTTTTTTCGGAAATTGGGGAATGGGTCCAGGCCCTTCGATAGGGTGAAAAAGGCGTGCTTTTCGAGTTAACGGGGAAAAAATAATGTGATTTCGAGATATAGGGGGAATAGTGTAATGTGTATTCGGCAGAAATTGAAGATTTGGGTATGCAAAAGAGGTACATTTTAGATAAACTGTCATTTAGATAAAGCAGCAGCCCACACGGGCATGAAAATGAAGGGTAAAATCTTCTTGACGAAAACATTTCTTGAAAAATACTCACGGCCGTCGATTTCCGGTTACCGGACGCATTCCCCCCTCCAAAAAGTATGTTTTTTCCCCCATTTCAGACTCGAAATTCCCCCCTGAAAAAAAAATACAAAATTCTGGTGCGTAAAATATTGAGTAAGAACTGTATTTAATACAAAAAAAACTTGTATAGACTATTTAAAACAATGATTATAATCAAAATTATGGCCACAAAATAATTCCCCCTTTCCTGTAAAAGCACGCTAAAATTCCCCCACCCAAGGGTATGGGTCGCAGTCCCCCAAAACAGATCCACGGCCCTGATACTCATTCAATTTAGTCTACCCAATTAAAACCAAAACTATCTGCTGTAGGGTAACAATTTTTTAAGATCATCCGCCTATTGAAATGGTGGACTGAACAGAGTCAGCTCAACTTTCTGAAGGGGATTACAACTAAAGATTCCAAAAGCACACAAAGAACCATCCATATATAAATGCAGCTTTATTTCACGGTTTTCTAGGTGAGCGTGTGGACTGAATATAGGCCCTGGCTTCGATATGCGGAGGACAAATGTGCTATGTTTTGTGAATTGTGTTTGGGAGCGAATGAAAGCACGTAATTTTCTTCACCCACGGGTTGTGAAAATCTGAGGTTAGATGCTATTAAGAGTCGCGAATGAGCAAGACCCATACAAAGGTAGCCCTAAGATACTTAGTAAAAGATGTGAAAGAATCTGAACTGCTGAATGTGTAACTCAGCTGAAGAAAGTAGAGTATGGACAGCTCTCAGTTAAACTCAGAAATGCTCATTATATAACCACAAACCCGTCACTGACCATGCAGGGCCTTCCCCAGCCATTTATGGCGTAGCGGCGCCGCGATCCCTTAACTTTTAGACATGCCGCGATCCTTAATCTGACCGCGACCCTTTAAAACCGTGCCGTGATCCCTTAAAAGTGGGTCAAAACATTCATTTCCCAGTGTTAATTAATGACATATCTGATCAAATAACGCCTTGAGGCATAAACTCCTGACAAGCATACGTCCTTAGCTCCTGATTGGAGTGTTTTCATAAGGATTAGAGAGGCAGAGGTGTTAATTACCTCCGCGATAAGGGTCTAATTCAAGAATTCAACCATGCGTACATGACCTGTAAACGTATTACGTCATCAAATGTGAAAACAATTTACTTATGTTATATTTTATTGTAGCGTTGAATTAACGTGCCTCCATCCATTTTATCGCCTTTTAAATAGATAATGATGAGAAAATAATCTCACAAACGCAAATTATTCGATAATCACATAAAATTATAAGAATCTCGGGTTGCAGATTATAAATTTAGGTTAATTCCGGTTTTGAATTTGCTTCCGTGTATCAACTAAAACGATTAATTATGATTAATTATGAATAAAGACAGCAATTTTATAACTTTTAAATAAACTTATAACCTTTATAACCATTTCCTACCCTTTTTTTTCGAAAACGCTAATGGCTTGATGCCGTTAACATGACTTATCCGGATAGTCCTTATTTCGGATGTTTAAAAAACACACGACACTGCATTTTCAAGTGTTTTTTTTTTTTAATGTTATTCACTTAAAAATAATATAATTACTCCTGCTTAACTTCACCACATCTATAATGAAATGTTTACAAGATAAAAAAAATCTAGAACAGCAAAGGAAACGATGTATAAAGTTGAGTGTTATCATCTTTTTTCAAAAAACAAACCAACAAAAAAACAGTAAAAAAATCTACATTTACTATCTAAAGCAGACTGGTAGATATATTTAAAACATGTTTTAAATGTGTCAGGTGTATGCCAAAACCTGTATTTTACTTCAAAACATGAAAAAAAAATCTACATGCAGCAGGGGACCTCCTCCCGCATCCACCCTACACCCTCGTGCGTTAAATGCCACTATACCTTAAAAAAAATCTGGGGAAGGCCCTGCCATGTATCCTTTGTGCATTAGATAACATGAAAGGTGATGTTTGATTATCATAATTATATGAATGACAAGAGTGCTTCCCTATTTGTTAGCTCTTTTGACCAGATTTTTTTCTTGTGAAGATCTGCTACTGTCAAAACACCTTCATATGTTGAAGGCAGTGACATAGTGCTGGAAAAAAGTGACTTTTTAATGGGGATAGTAACATTTCTGTCGGGCTTGTAATGCAAAATTGTCCATGTTACTAGCCCTTCGGCTTGTACGTTCAATTCCATCCTAATTTCTTTTGACTGTATTTCAGCATCAAGATGAAGTCTTCATCAGGAACGTTTGGTACACAGTGGTTTTTGAAGATGAACCCGGACAAGCAGGACACCCTGATCAAGATGATGGTGCTCTGTATTGCTGCCGTTCTTTGTAAGTTATTCCTTCAGGGCCCTCCCTTCACTTTGGGGGAATGGGGCCAGTGCCCTCTGTGGGTGAGGGGGATTTTGTGTTGTTTTCAATATCAAGGGGGAATTTCTAAGAAACACAAATTAGTGTTGTTTTTTATTATTTAAGTGGTACCAAGAATTTACCATTCCAAATTGCAAAATGTATGCTGTTTTCCTGTATTAGAGATAAAAAACTTCTAACAATTTTATTTATTTATTTTTCACAGGAAAAGGGGTAAATATGTACATTTAGGGGAGGGGAATAGGGCCGAATTTAAAAAACGGTCAAACGACGGCCCTGTCCTTTGGCAAGACTTTTGATTTTAAGTCTGAAATGTGTGTTCATTCTGATTAGGCCAAATAGTATGTGTGGATCAGGCCTAATATTCATCAAACTTTCGAGCACAAGAATCGGACTCAAAACCTCATTTTTTTTAATTTCAAATAAAAGTAATTTTACCTCGATATATTGCGATAAATCATTGTTCAGAACAAGTTGAATTTTTTTTTTAATAAAAAGTGTTAAAATAATATGTGTAGATCAGGCGTAATATTCATCAAACTTTTGAGCACAGGAATCGGACTCGGACTCAAAATCTCTTTTTTTTAATTTCAAATATTAAAAAACAATTTTACAAGCAAATTACTATATTTACTTACAGAAACGAGTAATTTCAAAGGTAATTTAACAGAAAATGTCCGAAAATCACAATTCTTACCCATATTTTTGTGTTGAAAGCGTTTTCAAAAAAAAGGGGAGTCTGAGTCTAATTTTGGTGCTCAAAAATTTGATGAATTTAGTCCCTGGTTACTGGACTGACCATAGAATTTTGGACCATTTTCGTCGAGCCTAATTAGTTTATAATTTTAAACGTTTTAGATGGATTGCTACAGGTGTAAATAATGACATTTTCACATTCAGCTAGATGCAGGATTGTAATAATGTATAATTATACTTACTTATATCCACCTATTTAACTAGGTTAGATAACTTATGATGTTCAGTGAATAAATGTAGACTGAGACCTAGTGGGTTTCTTTTATTTCTTGAACAGTTTAAATAGCAAGTGCTAATATTTTCTACTTGCAATCTGCAAAAAAAAATAGTCTGAAAGCAAGTAAATAAGTGTTAAATTTGAACCCTGATTTTAAGGCTGAAATGTGTTTACATTCTGACCAAATGTAAAAAAGGGTGTAGTTCCGGTAATCTGCTTGACCGTAGATTTTTGTGCCATTTTCGCTGACCCTCATTCTTTTTAGCTCGACTTTTTTCGAAGAAAAAAAGAGTTTTTCTCATCACTTGATCATCGTCTGCGTCCCGGTTAAAATTTGTATGTTAGCTTGTATTTCCGAAACTGCTTCAGCAGTGCTTTTTTTCTACATTTTGGGAACATAACCCATACGCTCAAAATTGGAAATTTTAGCGCGATTTTTCATAAAATTGGGAAACAAAACAGTCAACATTTATTTCAGAATTGTATCTTTCATACTGTTTACAGTATAACAAGATCAACAGAGGCATTTAAAGCATTTCATATTCAATAGGTACTTGTCACATTTTTACTACTTTTCAGTGTTTTTTCAATTGGGAATTTTCTTCTCAAAATTGGGGGGAAATGATGTTTTGTCATTGGGAATATGACCCAATAACGGCTATAAAAACAGCCAAAAAAAAAGCCCTGTTCACGCATGTATTATATTTGGCTAAAGTAAATGTAAGCTTGTGTGCACACAACAAATAATCAATTGATCATTTATAGTGACACTGGACATGTGGAATTGAATTGGATTTTATTGTCGCATCAACAGCTACGGTCATATGGCGACTTCCAGCTTCCGCTGGTGGAGAATTGTCCGGAGGGGCACCTGGGTAGAACCACCGATGTTCCCCAAGCCAGCTGGATAGCAAATGATATTGAAAGTAAACTTGTGGTGAATTTATTGTGGTAATCCTTATAGCTGCTTGTGTTATCAATCCGAGAGCTTAGTTGTTAATTCATGATTGATCGTGTCTGAAAAATTACCATTTTTTGGTAACAAAATGTTTGTACCTTTATGAAGTTAATATTAAATTGATGATTGTTGTACGCATAACCTTCAAACATCTCTGTTTTGTTTTTTGTCACTAACACGTATTTTTTCCATCCTTTTTAAGCATTCTCCACTCGTCTGTTCTCCGTGTTGAGATTTGAGAGCGTTATTCACGAATTTGATCCATACTTCAACTACCGTACGACACGCTTCCTGACAGAGGAAGGTTTCTACAGCTTCCATAACTGGTTTGATGACAGGGCCTGGTACCCACTAGGGCGTATCATTGGTGGAACCATCTATCCAGGTAGAAATGGGAACTATTTTGTCACTGCAGGGCCTTTTCACCAGTTTTGGGGAAGGGGCCAAAAGGCCCTAAATTGGGGCGATAATTAATGAATGGGGAATGAAATTTCCAGAGGTAAGTTTAAAAAATGAAGAAAACTGCATGATTTGGGTGGCCTCTGCAAAAAAAGGTAACAAGCCCTGCAATGTTGTATTACTAGTCTATCATTTCAGTTCAGTTGCCATTCTAGTTAAAGAACATCGTTCAAATAAAAACAGAATATTCACTTCTTTTCCTAACTAGCTTGCCTTCTATCATGCCTATACAATATTTGAAATATAAAAGCTTTACAACAGATTAACGAAAGAAGTTATTAAAATATTTTTTCATTCGAAGTATTACATTGCGTATATCTCAATTCAATTGCCTTTCCATATGTATAGTAACAACATTGAGACGAGAAACAGAAGGCAAAAACATATCTTTATATAAGCTGAAGTCTTGAAAATGTTTTGCGAGTACCGTCTGCTCATTATCACAGTTTAGAGGTAGCTTATTTTCCAATTGTAACTTATTTGGAATATAATTTCAAGCATTTAGATGGGTTATTAAACCAATTTTTTTTGACAGGTCTCATGTTGACATCAGCCGTTCTGTACCACTTTGCTTGGTTCCTCAACATCACGATTGAAATTAGAAACGTCTGTGTGTTCCTGGCTCCACTGTTCTCTAGTCTGACTGTAATGGTTACCTACCAACTGACCAAAGAACTCAAGGTATGTGTGCAAACGTTCTATCCAATAGATTGCTATATGGTTCTATGACGTGCTTAAAGAAAGGACTCCCATACAAGGTATGGCTTAATTTTGCCTTATACAGAGACCTAGATAAGGTGCATATCTGCATAAAATATCCCTGAAAATATTTTTTAAAAAACCGGCACAGTTCATAATTTTCATGCGTAACACATATGCATTGAAAATATGATTTACGCCCGACAGGTCAGAATATGACTAATGGCTGTGTTCACAGATACTAAAATATTTCATTCATAATTTCTCTCCACAATCGATCTAAACATTACACAATACATGACCCCATTTGAATTTGGCCATTTTGAAACAAGAAGCCGTAATCCTGTTACGTCATACATTGCAGAAGTCTTTTGTGTATATACCGTGTTGTAAGTCTCTGTTTTTGGGAGTAAATAATTCCGTGATTAACCGTCAATTTTAGTAAAGTTAAGATTCTATCCAAGTTAAAATTTGAGGAGTGATCACTCCAGGGGTCTAAAAGATTATCCGGTGCTCTGCTTATAACTTTTGGCAGAAATTATTAACCCACTAAGGTCGGTTATGAGAATACAAATTAGAAAAGTTCCAATGAATTTTTTGTCAAATCTGAAGTATCGTTCAAAACCTGTTGACCAAATCTACACCGTCATGGACCATATCTACACCGTCATGGACCAATTTTCAGGATGCTAGTGCCGGTCTGCTAGCCGCTGCATTGATCTCCATCGTCCCGGGATACATCTCGCGTTCCGTGGCCGGGTCGTACGATAACGAGGGTATCGCCATCTTCTGTATGCTGTTAACCTACATGTTGTGGATCAAGTCCGTGAAGACGGGCTCCATCTTCTGGGGATCCCTGTGTGCTCTGGCATACTTCTACATGGTGAGTGAAAAAAATGAATTTGGGGATATAGGAAAAGGTAGATTGCTCCGACTTGATTTGATGGCAACCTTTTTGTGGTGCAGTATTATTATTAACTGTTAACATACAGCAAACAGGGACCTCAGCAGCTCAGTGAATAAGGCCTTGGCTTTAATACTGCAGACCTCTGCAACATAGGCAAAGGCATGTCTGATGGACAACTTGATCCTTCATCTCATCACAATATAACCTATAACCTAACGGAGTACTCAAACGCCAAATTATTGGCACCAATCAGATTTATTTCATAGTAGTTTCTTATAATATTTTTTGAAATATCTTATATCTTAACATTGTATGGTTTAAAAAATGATGCCTTATAGAAGGCTCTAATCCTGAACCTTTGGTTCAGTAGACAGATAGTAGACAACGCTCTAACCGATACGCCTTTCAGTTGGTTTGTTGCGGTATTAAATAGTATATAACAAATGCCACAATCTGCAATCTGAATGGTTCCGATAATTCAGCATGTGAGCGATTTCCTATATGATGTATTAACCAGACTTATACGTATAGTAAACATAATTATCTAAGACGGTATAAAAGTATATTAAAAAATACACAAACCTGTTGAATAATATGATGTAAAAGTGCATTTAGATTTATATGCATGATTCAGTTTGACCGTCATATAAATCCATATAGACAAACTTGAAACATTTGCAATATATGCTAGCATTGTGGCCCATATGAGTATTATAAAATGCTTTGCAAAAGCACATTTACGTCATAGTTTTAATGTTTTTAAGCAGATGTTTCTCCAAATACAACCATGCATATGTCAGACGAAACTGAAATTTGAGTCGCCCAATGTTTTCTAAAAAAAAAAATGTTTTTAGATCCTTGACAAATTCGATATAGTATAAAATAAAACTTGTATATTGTGAACTGCAGGTGTCGTCATGGGGAGGCTACGTGTTCCTGATCAACTTGATTCCCCTTCACGTACTGGCACTGATGCTTACAGGACGATTCTCACACAGGATTTATGTGGCTTACTCAACGGTAAGCATTGCCATTAAAACAAGCAGGGCATATATATAGCCCATAGTTGTCAAGGTTAAGCTCCAGGTTCAGGGGTCTGGAAATATATCACTTGCCCCAATTTTAAAAGTCACTTGCCCCAAAATTAAGCTACGTCCAGACCGCAGAATACTTTTCTCTCACTGTTTTTTTTGTCATAATTTTTTACATGATTTCATTGTAAAATTAATGACTGAAATTATGAATGATCAGAGCTATAGGTTGTTACCATTATGCACATATAAATGTTTTCCTCCACCGGTGAGAGAAGGGGAGTGGGGTGTCGGCGGGGATACCCCGAGGATATAACATCACTGATGAACCTGGTACCAAATTGGTTGACTCTAATGCCTATGCAATTAAGATGTACAAGATGCTCCTAGTGCAGTAATTACAATTGAATTGAATGTTGTTTAACGGCTCATCAACACAGAACAGGTTATTTAGAGCCGCCCCAGAGAGAGGGGAAGGATACATAGGAATCCGGGAACCTGCCCTACTCTTATTATCGAATAGATTCCTGTGGTTCTTTAACGTGCTCGGATGATAGACCGATACACGGGACCACCCGGTTTACGTCCCCATCCGACGGACGAGGCTAAGGAAAAGTGTCTTGCCCAAGAACACACCGACGGAACTCAGTGGCACCACGGAGGATTGAACCCGGGGCCTCCGTTTACAAATCCGCCGCACTACCGACTGCGCCACGCCAGCCCTCAGTAATTACAAAAGGGCAGGCAGATAACAAAAAGAAAATATGCATTAGGTCAAACAAAACTTTTTTCTACTTTTACTTTTGTTATAGACTACACCAGATAAAAATAATGAAAAAATAATGAAAAGAACGAGGCATTAGGTCAAACAGTTTTTTCCTACTTTCTCTTTCGTTATATAATTCATGTAGATAAATTTTATGTGTTAGAAATTATTAGCACGGTTTATGCCTAAATCTGACTGGCAAGTAGTAGTTTTTCTGTTAATATCTTTTTGAGATGCCAATTCTTCGAATAATTATTGAAATTAGCCAAGGTCGAAGCACATCTTGGATACAATGGCAAACATGCTTCAAGTTCAAAACTCCATCATTGATCTCGAATTCATTCAAAACAAACATAGCATTTTGAAATAATAACAGAGATGCACACCTATTCATTAAGACATGCATCGATAGTCCCTTTGCTCATCAAACAACGCCGTCAAATTGACATAATCGTTTAATTGCACTACTTGTTTACAAATTGGTTTGATTGAATCGCCATTGTTTCACTTTACCACGTGTTAGTGAACGGGAGTTGTTTCATTGGCTGATAAAAATACATCGGTTATTTGATACTAGGTCAAGTGTTGCGCCATGATTTTTAATTATTGAACAGATTAATACCTACGACACACCGATCGATATACAAAGCGACAACACGATCTCAATAACTGATTTACACACTGATGTATATTTCACACTAATTTGGCGCGTGACTTCCTGCATAGAGGGGCTCGTTACAGGGGTATATTTCACACGGTATACAAATTCTAAACAACGCTCATCTTCAATTAAAGACTGGCACCCCAAACATTCCTCGGCCAATCAAATTCTGATAAACTGTCAAGTGGGAGGGATAAACAATAAATAACAGGGGTCAGTTTTAACAGGTCAGTTTTATGACACTTGTCAGTAATTGCTCGTGGCGAAAGCGACGGGTGGTTAATTACTACGCAATTATTTGAAACGTCCATCGGGCAAGTGCAGGGTTCTGGAAATACGGTTGCCCGACGCCCCGGGCAAGTGGATTTTGGGTGCGGGCCTGTGACCTTCGCAAATCTGGTTGCCCGCCACTTGCCCGACGGACATTTTCATTCTAAAACAAATCAAGTGGCAAACTAGCCATATCAGAATTCCATTTTGATAACAGTAAAACTGGCCGCTGTTTTTCGCCGCTAGCGATTGTTAATAAGATCAAACAACTTTCGGTACAATCAACAATCGCGCTCCAGGCAGCTTAATTTGTGGCATTATTTCAATAAACAACTAATTAATCCACACGCGCATTTCACACCGTTTGAAAACAACACCGTATCACAAATTATCCTGACACGACCGTCAGACGTGTGTCCATCGGCCAATGAAATCGCGTCAATTATGTCCGTGACCTTCCAACCATAAACATAGCTACTTTCAGAAATTGATTCCAAATAATCTCTGAACGTCATTTGGACCTTCCACCAATCAAATCAGAAAACTCTTAATTTGCAAATTTAATGAGTCAAAATAATGATTGACAGACCCATGTGACGTTATGTTTTTGTTTAGATAATTTTGCCGAAGATTTTTTCGTAACGAAAATACATTTCTTTTACTCGAAGCACTCGTTTATCAATGCGCTTTTATGAGGTATTTGGTGTATTTCATTGATATAGTCTGTAATTAAACTTATATGGAAGTGCATACTACACAAATAAGTTGCATAACTTAGCGATATGCGCTTGTCATGGGTTCTGAACTTTCGCTGTTACTGCTACTACTTCTTAAACAATTTCTGGGGAACCCTAGTAAGGGAACCCCTATTCATGCCTCTTGTTTTCATCTTATTCCCTTTACTTTAGTTAAAATATAAAGCCGTAGAAACTTTGCCATGGTTGCAGAAATTGGGGGCCAAGTGACTATTTTTCATAACGTTTCAGTCTTGTTTCTTTGCTTGTCGCACATTTAAAGGAATACAATAGCTTCTTTTTTTCTGTCAACTGGTTAATTGTACACGCTGTGACATATTAAAAGTTCCATACACTAGCTGCCAAGCATTTTTTTTAGATGGTCATCAAAAATGATGGGGTTGTGTGTGTGTGGTGATTGGTGGGGTTGTGTGTGGTGATAGGTGGGATAGGAGGGCGGAATAAAATGAGTTTGTGTACTGTCTCATCATTTTATGTTTTAAGTAACACAAATATGTAATAGACACAAAAGAAAAAAATGCAACCATTTTATTTTTTATTTGAATCTAATAACATTTTAAATACATTCTCCCTTCCTTTTCTAAGTATAATGGTTCAAATTATGTGGCGGTCCATCCCGATTAACACAAATAATTGTACAGCGCCAATTTTGGGGCAATTAAGTGTTCTTAAATGTGGGGCAAGTGACATTATGGGCAGGGCAAGTGACTTTTGAAAATCCACTTGCCCTGGGCAAAAATATTTCCAGAACCCTGAATTGACGGACAACCAGATTTACGAAGGTCACTTGCCCGCACCTAAAATCCACTTGCCCGGGGCGTCGGACAACCATATTTCCGGAGCCCCGAGGTTCAAACGTTTTTCAAAAGGGAAATAATTCAAAACAAGAATCAGAGAGTTGTGGGCCTTTATAAGATTTATTTATTCGATCATGCTGAAGATGTGAACAAAGTTTCATTGTTGTAGACCTTATACTTTGAAAGTTATTAGCAACAATCAGTTGTCAGGTAAAAGTTAATGGACAAACAGACGGACGGACAATGCCACAACATAATACATCCCCACATGCGTAAAAAAGGGCTCTCTCACTGATTTAAATCTGATGTTGAATTAATTATTTTGGATGTAATTTAAAGAAAATATTTTAATAGTGATACAAAATCTTTATTTCAGGTATACATACAGTCTGGGAACCATTCTCTCAGTGCAGATATCATTCGTCGGTTTCCATTGTATACATTTAGTGAACATGTGATTCTTTATTTCAGGTATACGCTTTGGGAACCATCCTCTCAATGCAGATATCGTTTGTCGGTTTCCAGCCAGTCCAATCTAGTGAACATATGGCTGTAAGTAAAACTGTCTTACAATTAGGGAAATATTCTCTTAAGTCTGTATGCTGAAGGTAGCATTTACATGTTGTATCATCGCATTACTGTTTACAGTTTATAGATACAACTTCATAACAGATGTAAGATTGTCATTGAAGGCTTAACGTTGTCAGTTATTGTACCTTTATATTCCGTTTGGTCTTCAATAGATTTTCACATCTATTGCAAATGTCACTCCAAACTGACTCTTCATGTATATGATAACTGTGTATATTTCAGGCCTTGGGAGTGTTTGGCCTGTGTCAGATCCACACCTTTATCGACTACGTTCGGTCCAAGCTGTCGAGGGATCAGTTTAACCTGTTGTTCCGCAGCATCGTGTTGCTGGTAGGAGCTGTGGGCACTCTGGCCGCAGCCGTTGCCACCGTCACAGGCAGTATCCTTACGCATGGCCTCGTTTCAGTATTCACTGATGTTTTTGTTTCCGCTTCAAAGAAGATGGCGAGACATAAGTATCTAGTGCTGTTCCGATCAATCGATTTGATCGAGCATCAGTCAGTTGAGCCTTTTGTATACCCCTGCTTTGCACTGTTAACGGTCAAACACATCTTACTGGAATGTGTAGACTTTGATCCTATGTGTCAAAGGTACTACAATGTTAATACTATGAAAGAGTTATTTGATACTATAGATTTTAGTCTTGTTTTAGATTTCCTAAAAGAGATCAGACTATATAAATCATTATAATGTGTTCTTAAATATATTTACTTGTTTATATACCCTTTGACGGGCATTTGTTGTTTTACATTATATTACTACCATATCATCCCTTATTTTTTAATATTTTTATCTTTATATATTTACATTAATTTTCATTAATAAATCAGGGTTCTCCATAACTTTTGACTGAACAGGCTTTAATATAATTTGAACAGGCCGAAGCCGAAGGCTTCGATGCGAGTGCGCAGCGCTCGCGCCGCTAGGGGGGTCCGGGGGTATCCCCCCCCCCCGTATTTTTTTTGAAATCTATACGTCATATCCTGCATTCTGGGCTGTTTTGTATGAGTTTGAGGTACTTTTTTTTAATCAAAAATTTACCATTTTTTTAGTTATAACTCAGCTTTTTTTTAAAAAAAAAGTACAGCTATAAATTATAAAAGCACAGCTTAAACAGGGCATGATTTTGGTTAGCTTTCACCTTCATGGACAACATTCCCCTGAAAATATATTCTTTATAATGCTTAATCCCGTAATGGTACATTTTTGATTGAAAAAAAGTACCTCAAACTCAAAAAAAACAGATACATTCGCAAATATTTGGAAGATAAAACTGACATTGTCATCGCTATCTTCAAAATATTGCGGGATTTAGCACAGAAATTCTACTTTTTGTTAATGGCTCAAATTCATTTAACGCAAATCAATGAACTAGTGGGTAGCTGATCTGTTTTATTTTTGCAAAACATTAAAACTGTGTTACAGCATGGATTGTCTCTACAACATTCTTCCCTCAGAGGCTCTGGCTCATAATCATCATCATCATCACACTATATCATTCTACAACATCTCCTCTTCCTCATCATCTTCATCATCATCATCCAAATCATCGCATCCTAGCATCAATTCTTTCACTGCTGCTTGTATCTCATCCCTGGTACAGAGTAATCCAGTGGGGTTGACCTGCGCCTCTTCTGTCTGCATACTAGCATCTACACAATCCATCTCTTCAGTGACAGCTTCTGGTATTCTCTGTAATACCCCAGATTTTCTTGGAAGTTTCCTCCTTGATTTTTTCTCCAGCCATACCTTCACTGCACGTTTTATGAATGGGGAACTTTCCTCAATAGGTGGCCCATTAATGGACACACTGAGTAACCCTTCCAGCATGGGTGAGCTAAGCCTGTTTCTTTGTTTTGTTTTTACATTTTTTAAGGCGCTTGCTCCTCTTTCCGGCCAGGCGTTTGAAACTGGGAGTGAGGCAGCCACCTCTGCGATAAATACAACTTCTGGGAAGAAGTGACGAAATCCTGCACCTCTCAGCAACTCCAGGAGTAGCCACTCTGTTGGCGTCTGGGTAGCTGTTCCAGCCTTTACTTCTGGTGGCATGTTCGGTTTAAGAATATCCTGAATGTGATACTTAATTCCCTGCCATTGGGTTTTCAGCATCTCACCTCGGATATCATCTGGAAAGAAGTGACTGGCAAGGACATCAACATGGTTTAATCCGTGATTCTTGAAACCTTCCTCTCCTGATAGTGGTATTGTTGTGGGATCAAATATGCTGAAAGCTGCCAGAACAAGTGAGCTGTCACTGAACCTTCTGTCGATGTTCTGGATTAAGCTTTCAACGTAGTTGTTCATAAGATTGAGGAGTTCCTTGGAGTGGTTTACGTTCAATGTGATGTCTCCACACATATTTGTAAAGGAGTCTATGTCTTGACTCAGCTTTATTATAGGGGATTCCTCATCTTTCAGTTGTTTCAGTTTGTCCTTCGTCATGTTCACAGCAGGGCAAATAGCAGAGAAGTTCAAGGATCCCTTCTGGAAGTGTCGTGATAGACCTGAAAGTATGGGAAGGATCTCATTCAGTATGTAGATTGTCCCGATAAACTTCAGACACCTCATTCGCCGCAGTAAGCCATGAGCAGTGGCATCTCTTTCTTCAAGCAGTGCTAGCGTTTGAAGAATGGCTTCGAAGTCATATCGAACAGCACTCACTGATGCATCGAGACTAAGCCATCGTGTGCGACATGCCTTTTTCAAGCGCTTTGCGACTGTCTGTGTGGCAGGGTTATCTAAATGTATGGATTTTAACTCCATCTGGGTTTTCAGGTAGGCAGCCATTCGCTTTGGCGAGTTTTCAAAGAACTGCCAAAGTTGACAGAGTAGAGTTTCCATAGTTTTAATATATGAGATTGACTCATTTGAATCTGTACAGGATAGTGCTAGTCTGTGACAAACACAGTGAATGTTGATCATGGATGGACTGTGTTTTCGTAGTAGAGCAGCTACTCCGCCTTTTTTGCCAGTCATGACTGACGCGCCATCTGATGCAAATCCTGTAAGTTTTGATACATCAAGGCCAGTATCACTGAGTTCCCGTAAAAGCAATGAAGAAATTGCATTGGCATCAGCGCTAGTATAATCAGCCAAAACATTTTGACAACTCAGAAAGTTTGTTTCAACTTGTTGTGTGTCCCTACAGAAGAATTGAACAAATGTTACAAGATTTTCTGTCACAGAAATGTCCGCAACTTCATCTGTCAATAGACCAAATGCTAATGCACCTTTCACTTTGTCAAGTACTTCATTTTTCAATGTTTCTCCGATTGTAAGAAATATTTCACTTTGGGATCTTTCAGACCGATGTTTAAAGTATTTCAGACTGTCATCACCAGAAACAGACTGAATAAAATTAAGTAATGGAATGAATTTGCGATTCGCAATGAACTCCTTCATTAGGAAATATGCTGTAGCAAATGACTTTTCTAGCAAAGATTTCTCTGTCTCACTTTTTTTCATCAAGTCCTGGTGAAAACAGGACCCCTTTTGCAACATTTCACTTTCTAGTGCTGCAGAATGCAAACTGCTCTTGCCATGTGTTGTCAGGGCATCTTGCTTAAAACGAATGCCTGCAGTTTCAGAAAACACTTCTCTTCTATTTTGTGGATGTTTCATGTGATGTTTCTTGCATGCAATACAATACATTCCTTCACCTTCCACATAGCAAAGCCACCAATTCTTGCTGTTTATCCAAGCATGGATAAATTTCTTCGGCTGGAGCCTCGACGTCTCTGCTTTACTCAGAGTGTCGCAAAGCTTTTCAGGACAAGTGTAACAGGAATGAACTGTCTTCGACCCAAATAGCTCAGAGATGGTCTCTCGGCATTCACCTTTATCCCATGATGTTGGAGGCCTGGTTGTAGGATGTGAGGAATGTTCTGTGATACTAGCGCCACTAGTAGCTAAAAAAGACACAAACAAAACACGTTGTATTTTATAGCTTTTTTATTTAAAAAGTATGTTGTTTTAAAGGAAAAGAGCTTCTTTTTTCTACTCAAGCCATGAAGTGTTTTGAACAAACATACTAGTTATAGAAAGTTCAGTTTCAACAAACTTAAGTGGACAGAAACACAGCCATCCAAATAGGTCAGAAAGGACAGCAACAGGCAAGTTATTTTGCACAAAGGCAAGGATGCATTTTTACATTAAAAACAAAAATATTGTACCTTTTTCATACATCTGTGTTGTGCTATCTGATTGACTGTGACAACATTCCCCACCCGAGTCTGACACACTGGTTGTTCTGACAATGCTACAGCTACCTGTTGAGTCTGTAGAGAAAAAAATATAGGTATGTCATATATAGAATAAAAAGGAACAATTTGTTTAATAACAATTATGATGAAGTGAACTGGAAACAAATTGAACATACCCTTAGTCTGCTATTGATTTATAATGGACTGTCCTTTCTTTAAATTGAAAGGGTTATTTTGGGGAAATGACTGATGAGCCACCACAGTGTAAACCCTGATCAGCCTGCGAGTTATCGATGTGATCTGGGTTTACGCTGGATGCAAAGGCTATTGTAGTCGCCCTTAGCATTTAACATTTAAAAAGAAATATACTGACCATTTGGCTTTTGCGTTGACTCAGATATAGCGTTAGTTTGTTCTGAATCCTCGTTTAAACACCGACTGTCTGCGCCTGAAATGAATACATAATAAAAAAGTTATTTTAAATCAATCAAATCATGTTAAAAACATTATTTTCTAAATAAATCAAATTCAAGTTATATTTAAAAACAAAAGATGAAAAACTGCTTAATTTTAGTATGTACACCGGAATTGTATTTTAGATCTGTTCAAATTTGTTATTACATTCGGTATTTGAAAAAAACATAACTCAATAACTGAGCCATAAACCAAACAATATTAAATTTAACATATAAGGATGCGACAAAGGTATTTTCTATGTTTATGAGCTTACGATTACGAGCCAGGGTTAGCGGATTGCTATTTTAAACTTGGCGGTAAAAGAATTGCAATGCAATCAAATATATACCAAGATCACAACATATAATTACCCCATGTGATAAAGCATGTGCTTTCCCACACATTTTATACAAACGAGCACATGGTAATGTGTGTAGCAGTAGGTAAATTTGGCATAGATTCTCCTACCCTTGTCAATTTTTTTTTCTGTTTTTGAATTTAAATCTAAGCCATAAAGTGTAATGTGTGTGGTGGGTGTGTGTGTTGAGGGTGGGTGGGGAGATACATAAAGTTCAGGAGAGTTTGGGACCTGGGTGTTCCATTTATCCTAATGGAACACCGACTCTCCTGTGAGATAGTGAAATAAATAAATTAAAAGTGACTTACCTTATTTTAAGAATTCGTAGATGAAATCCGCATAAAACTCGCATGCAAACACAAAAACACGAAAACCGAAAGGCATACCATGCAGGTTATACCAACACGAAAATCGCAAATAGCATAATTCTCGTACAAACAGCGCATGCAAAACAGTTGATTTCGCTAATTAATTATATTAAAACGAAAAGACATGCGATACAAAACGGTGTAAATACTTTGCTTAAACGGTAAACGCTTGAAGAAATCGTCAATTTTTCTCTTTTTTTCCGTCATTGTTGTCAAGTTGTTAGACGCTTTACATCACGAGTATCCCACTTCAATGACATCGATTAGACTGCGTCGCGTGATTATATAAATAGATAACCACTTAGACGTTAACACTCGTATACCAGTCCAATCACCTTGAACTGCAGTAAACAAACGGTACTTTCGGTTTCGATTTTTTTTTTATGTTTTGCAAATTTGAACCGGCCCGAACTTTGATTGAAGCGGTCATTTCGGCCGGCGGCCGGTTCTTATGGAGAACCCTGATAAATACTTCATTTCTTCATCTTTCATCAGTTTTTGCGCACAATATGACCTATTTATGTGTCGGCGTGCCGTAAAACACCATCATTCATTCAGTTAAGCCTTTATTCTGATTGATCGAATACAATTTTTCATGAGTATACTCGGTTATTTCATTATGTTGTACTAAAATGTTCAAGAGAATAAAAAAATTTACTTTTGCAACAATCATAAATGGTATATCTTTAAATGGGTATCACAACAATTTATACTTAAAATGAATGCTTGGTCAGTTTCATTCAATTGCTTAATGACCAGAACATACTTGAAATGTGTTACTTTACTTCATTACAGTCTGTAAAAGGCTTACACTGGTGTCTTATATGGAAGCCATGTTTAATCAATCATCGGTTGGTTGAAAATTCTGATGATCGATCATGAATTTTCAACCGATACCCAACACTATAAGTATCACTGTGCGGTGGCATCAACATGGAATTAAATTTTGTTTTAAAGTTATGTTATACTCTCGATTCATTCAAACTTTGCCTTCAGTATCATCAAGGCGACTTAGACGCGAAAGTTCCCTTAATTCTGTATTGCATTGTAGCAAAGTTATAGCTCTTATAGGTGAGTTACCTTCGTAAAGCCTACCATAGTCTGTGACCGTGTTTGGTGGGTTCTGTGATCCGTGGCCATGATAGTTAAACTTTCTCGCCTTTCACCCAGGAAAAATAGGGTGGTCTGCCTCGACCACAAAAAAACAACATCCTCGTGTATGGCTGGCCTAATGTGCTAAAAATGGTGTAATACACAATTCAAACAAATACAGTGCTTTGTGGGGTATAGAATCACTTGGGTTAAATGTCTAATTTTAAAATGAAAGGAAAATGTTTATTTAATTTCTGATTTATATTTACCCTTTTAGTCGTATGATAGCAAAATTTCTAAAATTATTGTCCTGAAACTGTCATTTTTAGCTCTACTGATCAGAGATCAGCAGAGCTTATGCCGTGGTGCGGCGTCCGTCGTCCGTCCGTCTGTCCGTAAACTTTTATTTGTAGCGACAACTCCTCTGAAACTACTGGATGGATATTCATGAAACTTTACAGAAATGTTGCCCATAAAGTCTAGTTGATCCTAGCAAAAATTCATGTTGATGTGAAATCCAAGATGGCCGCCAAAGCTAAAAATAGAGTTTTAAAATACAAGTTTGTAGCGACTACTTCTTAAAAAGTATAAGTGATATTAATATGGGACTTTTTCTAAAATGATCAGCATGACATGATGTTGATCCTTGTCAAAAAACCGTTTTGATTCAACATTAAACATGGCTGCCAGCGGCCATCTTTGTTTACATAGAGTTATATAGTAAAACTTGTAGCGACTACTCCTCTGAAACTACTTGGCGGATTATCATGAAACTTTACAGGAATGTTGCTCTTGATGTCTAATTGATCCTAGAAAAATTTCAGGTTGGCCGGAAATTCAAGATGGCCGTCACAACTAAAAATAGATTTTTAAAAAATAAGTTTGTAGCGACTACTTCTTGAAATCTATAAGTGATATTGATATGGGACTTTTTCTAAAATGATCAGCATGACATGATGTAGATCCTTGTGGAAAATTATTTTGATTCGACGTTAAACATGGCTGCCAGTGGCCATCTTTGGTTACATAGAGTTATATAGTAAAAACTTGTAGCGACTACTCCTCTGAAACTACTTTACGGATGTTCATGAAACTTCACAGGAATGTTGCTCTTGATGTCTAGTTGATCCTAGAAAAATTTCAGGTCGGCCGGAAATTCAAGATGGCCGCCACAGCTAAAAATAGATTTAAAATAAATAAGTTTGTAGCGACTACTTCTTCAAAACAATAAGAGATATTGATATGGGACTTTTTCTAAAATGATCAGTATGACAAGATGTTGGTCCTTGTCGAAAATCATTTTGATTTGACGTTAAACATGGCTGCCAGCGGCCATCTTTGTTTACATAGAGTTATATAATGAAAACTTGTAGCGACTTCTCCTCTGAAACTACTTGACGGATTTTCATGAAACTTCACAGGAATGTTGCTCTTAATGTCTAATTGATCCTAGCAAAATTTCAGGTCGGCCGGAAATTCAAGATGGCCGCCACGGTTAAAAATAGATTTTCAAAAAACAAGTCTGTAACGACTACTTCCTGAAATCAAAATCAATCAGTAGAGCTTCAAGGTCATTGACCTCTTGTTTAATAGGCGTTTTTGCACCAATATTTACATAATTTCAATTTATCCTTAAAAGTGCCAAACTTCAACAA